>CM039510.1:14470431-14934878 GCA_022432975.1 Begonia masoniana
ATTTGAGTATATAGGAAATTAAGGGCTACTATGATTTAGGAGATTTCCTTCGCAGAAATTAGAGCACGTGATGGGCGAGAATATCATGCGCAGACATCATGGAGTTTCCTATTCTGCGTCTGAAATACTAGCTTTTCACTTTCATGAACGTGTACACCGTGGCCAGTGGATGCATCAAGTAGACTTATTCTTTATTGCTCAAAAGAAAATACCACTTCTTAAGATTTTTTCATTCTGCCTCTAATCAGTTTCGTGGTCAGCCATCAAGATGACGTCATCAGTTGTTTTACATTTGGAAACCACTAAATTATTGATTCATGAATCTTGTCTTTATGGCAAGTTAGGATATTTACTTATTTCTAACAATTCTTGAAATGCTTTTAATCTAAGCAGGTGATCTGAAATTTAATCGTTTTTTCAACCATTGCGTTGATTTCCAGTAGTAAATCGAACTTGAATGGACGCGACGGTCGATCAGTCAATCCATACACTTTCATGTCGATCAATTGACATGATGATTCCCACGAATAAGATCTTCGTCGTCTTCTTCCTTTCGACCTAGTGGATATGAAAAGCTTGATAACAGGTGCTAAAATTATTTGGTGGAAGAAAAGTTGGCATTTGCAAAGAAATGGTGATGAATTTGGTGAATGAGTTGAATGAAGTATTCTTAATTAGTGACAAAAGATGTATTAATGTTTGTAACGTGAATGTTACATTCACAAGTAACGTGAACAAGATGATGAATGAATATCATAAACATTTAATTCAACTGTGTAGAGTTGCACCAACTTCTAACATATTAAAAAAATATTTATATTTTGAAAAATAAACATTTATATTTCATCCTGTTATATTTTAAATTAATTATTGCAAAAATAAATTAATTTTATGAGAAGTATATAATTCAACTGTGTAGAGTTGCACCAACTTCTTACACATGAAAATTATTTACGACTTTTGAACATTTTCCGCCGACGTCGGTGGGTCGCAATACCAGCTCTGACCATCGTACCTTCTTCTATACCTTCTTTTACCAAGTCTCTCGACTCCTTTTACAGCAGGGTCCAGTATTCACATATTCAAATAGCAAGCAATTCTTATCGTTTACCCATCAAAATTGGTTCACTTGATTTGGTGTCGCGTAGCTGTTAACTTGTGATATACTACACAAGTTATGAAAATAAATAAAGAAAACTAAATTTAACGTGAAAAAGCCTTTGATGTGGAGCGAAAAGCCACAGGATTGAGAATGAAAGAGAAACAAAATCTCTTTAAAAAAACTAATCTTCACTAACCAAATAGATTAAGTTATGTTATCAATAAAAGACGGATCACAATAATAGAGAAACCATCTAGTTGATCAAGGGCAGTGAAAACATAATTTCGTAGAAGAATAACATAAATTCCAACATTTGAAGTTCATTGTCTCCATACGATACGATGAGGGTTTAAATAGTGTTTTACTCGTGCAATTAGGTTTTACACTAAATATTCTTATTTCAGTTGTACTTTTATAGAAAAAACACTAGCTTTCTTCTTGTCTTAAATTAATTTGAAAAGTTTCTAACATGGTATCATAGCAAAATCGTTCATGAAGACTTTTGTTTTAAAAAAATATCGTGCTTCCTTCGAAGTCTCGATAGAGTAATGTTTAACAGCAATAACGACCATTGTTATATAGGTCCTTCAAGGTCAAGAGCCAAGTGTTTGCTGCTTTGTCACATCTTTTTTATCCCTCTCTAATTTTTACCACGTTCCTAATCTCTCCTTAACGTTTACCACATTCATAATCTAACCTAGAATCTTATCTCTTTTAGCCAATTGGGTGAATCTGAATTTTTAATTTCATTTTTTTCTACACTTATTATGTGCAGGACTCACAGTCCCACACTTTGATTAAAAAAAAACAAAAACAAAACAAACATGTGGAACTCATACATCGAAGGTTCTCTTTCATTTTATCTACTAGGCTAATATGAATACAAAGTTAATGATGTGACTTTGACCCAACCACAATGTGAATGAAGTTTAAAATGTTGTTGAATTTACATGGAATTTATAATTATGAAAAAAGTTTGACCATCAAATGCTCCGACAAGTTATACACGTTAATTGTTTAATTTAAGCATTATATTTCCTTAATTATACTAAGATTAATCTAGAAGTAGATAAAAACAAAGATCATGTTTAAGTAGAGTAAATTTAAATATATAAAAGAAAAGAAAAAAAAAAGAAAGATATTTAAAACGAGTATCGTGGAGGATTTGACAAGTGGGGGAAGAGAATGTGATGTGCAGGTTGCTCCAGATTCAGAGAAGAGCCGACGGTCCAAGTTCAATTTATTAAAATAAACAGTCTCTTTAAAGAATAGCAGATGCTTTGAACTGAACGGCGAAGTAGGCAGCTGGGTTTTCATCTTTTGTTGGTTTGGTGGCGTTTGGCTTTTTCAAACTATGCTTTGATCAGAGCCTATTTATCAGATTCCAAACAGTTATTGCCATTAATTCCCTGATTTCAATTGGTTCCTATTTTTATTTGTCAATACTTCCACGCCTTACCAACAACGAACTAGTTCGATAAACAGAGAATTTGGTCATCAAGATTTACGAAATTTGAGTGCTATTATTATGGGCGGATCAATCCAACTTAGCCTCACTATTTTAACATAAAAAAATAAGGGTTCTGATCCCTTCTATCTAATATAGTACAACAATAAATAGCAGAGGCCGAGCTTGTGCAAAATTTTGAACATCTGAATCACGTGAGGCTTTAGCGTACCTAATAATATGGGTAGACCATATTATTGTTTTTGGTCCTATAATTCAGTCCAGTGATATCATCAATCGCCTTCATGACATCATTATTTTTCTGTACCGTTGATTTTGACACGATGGATCAGTGATTTAATCATGTAGTGAAGTGACATTATTCAATGAACTCTTTTGGTAAGGAGTGAGGTATGCTTGAGTTGATTGAATTGGAACTACTTGAAATTTCCTATACGATTTGGAGTAATCAATTCTCAATCACAATATAGAGAGGTAAATTAAATTTACTGTTAAAGAATAAGGTGATTAACAAATTACATATTAAAGTATTTTTGTCAACAAAATCACATTTGAAATATAGATATGTTAACAAAATAATCCCTGATCGGGGCCAGTCTCGGAGAACGACCCATTGCTCTCTCACGTAAACCAAGAACGAAGGGCTGTTGTTGTTCTCCATTTTTTAAATTTTTTTACAAAATCTTAAGTCATAAAAAATATATGAAACGATATCGAATTTGTTTGAACTTTTTACCGCACGTTCAAATTTATCTTAATATATGGTTGGTTTAGTTGCTTCTGAAATTGGACTAATCAGTTCTAGATTGGAATATAGAGACTAGAATTGATCTGATCACCTCTTCATCCTGTTTGCTCGGGACTCTAGCTTCATAGATTGCTTTTCTTGGCTAAAAGTTTATATGATTTCCATTTGCTCTAAAACCTAGCTTCATAGATTGATGAGGCGTTGTCAAAGTTTGTTTAGTTCTGCTTTAATCTGTTCATTTTTGGTCTAAAGCCCAACAGTTTAGCCATTAAGGCCAGTGTACACAATCAGATTGGGGAGCTAGGCAGTAGAAATGGGAGTTGAAATAAAAAGTTGGTTTGAATACTTTTCTCTTCTGCATTCGACTGTGTAAAACCCGAGCATTTTAAGTAGTTTTTATTAATCCTGAGATTTAAACCCAGAATGTCAATGCTGACTGGTTTGAACGAATACGCATTTTCACCAAATGAAATATTCGTAAGTTGACTCGTTCCTTAAAATTAGAAAAATCATATCGATAAAATACGTTAAAGTGTGACTTAGCCCATGATATTATTATGGGTCGCTTACGACCAACGCTTTCAACTTTTTTTAAACAAGTAGACATGGACCTTTTGCTGTGAGTGAAAATGTCCTTATCGTTAAAAAGTCTGTTAAATTCAGCGTTCAAAGTGATGCTCCCTCTCATCTGTAAGCCATTTGAGAGGGACATGTGATGCTTCTATCATCCACGCAAGATTGATACCAAAGCATTTTCGAATATTTGTAGTTTTGCAAAAATTAAACAGAACAGGTCTGAGTGGTTCATATCAAGCTCCAGTTGCCCAGTTTGTATTATTATACCTGAGCTCTCTTATTTTACCCTCTTAAAATACATGGTGACGTGTCAAGCAATGATAATAAATTAACTATTTATAATTTATTGTATTAATTGCATCTTAATTGCACTCGCAAGTTATTTTAAGATGATAGAATAAGAAAGTAAATGCAACATTATTCCAACGGATGTATTTTTTTCCAGCATTGCCATCATCATATTTGTTTTTTGTTTTTTTTTTATCTCTATCTTTGAATTGTTAAACCTCCTTTTTCTAAATTTTTTGTATGTTTCATGTGATAATTGTTGGGTGTACTGTGTCTGGCGAACAATATACTTAAAAACATTTCTAATATACTAAAATCAATAATTTTTATTGATCAATTTTTATGTGTAGATAATATGTTATATAAAATTCATTAAAATTCCTTGATTATTTATGCACGTTTAATATTTATATATATTATATATATATGTACATATGTGGTGTATAATATAAAGATCAATAATTTAATAATTCCATGACTTATATTGAATTAACGAATAATTAAATAATTTAAAATTATAAACGTAATTGGCTATGTAATCATGTCTCAACGGGACCCAAGACAAACAAGGACCAACAAACGAGGAACGAAACGGACTGAATCGTATAACCCTTATCTTAAAATTCTTAATTAGTAGCAGAAGATTTAAATTATAATTATAAATCAGGACTCAAACAAAACAGTAAATTATAGGTTCATTAGTGACAACTAAGATATAACAACGATATATGTTCAAAATAAAAGTGCGAGAGAAAGTAAATAAATAAAAAGTTACAATTTCCCAATAAAACTCTAACCTTTCGAATAAAAATAAAATTTCTAAGAGAATTTAAATAAATAGGGAAAACTACTACTCGTTGAGCCTACTCCTAAGTGATACTTGTATGTTCTCCTGATTATATCCTCAAGGGATGTCGCCATCGGAATCGATTAAGCTCAATAGAGATGTGTTTTAGTTTTAATATTCATTTTCAATTTAACAAATAAATAATAAATAAAATTCGAATAAAAATATAGTCATTTATGATCTCTGTGCATATCATTTCTTATGCAAAGGAAATCAGCGATACCAAGCAGCCAACGCCATATAAAACACCCTGATCAAGTTTAGAATTTTACACCTAGAGACACGACACAGTTAGTTGTCCTATACTCTAGTTAAAATAAGTTTTTCATGAACAATAATTGAAATGTGCATAAAACGACATTTACAATAAAATGAAGTACTAACAAGGGATCTATCAATTATTTTACAAAATAAAATTATTAATTAAAACGTGTAAAAATAAATCTCTACTTCAAGTGAGATGAATCTACCATTAACCAAAACTCAATAAATTCCAAAAGCCCAAATTCAGGAGCCCATGATTTAATTTAATAAAATGGAACCTAACCGAGATAAAATTGAAAAAATCTTCGGTCAAAATTTTACGACTTAAATTCCAAATATCCCTTAAAATATCCAAATTTCAATTAGGTAAATAATACTTGAAATTGGGCCAAAGATAGACCCAAAATCAGGGTCCAAAAGAATCTGGTCTGCACTCCAAAAGTTGGACCACGACCCAGAATAGTCCAAGTTGACCCAAAGGAGAGAACCCATCTTGCTGCCCAATGGTTCGGTCTGGACTGCAGCCCATTAGAAGGTAAATTACCGCCCTCACGTGGACTTAGACTAAGTCCGCATCGTCATCCAACGCTGAGTTCGCGTTGCCCTTCACCGGCGGTCATCCAAGCCACCGACTTCAACGAAATTTCCCCCAATCAATTTTCCAACACCTACAGTTTTATAGCGATTCCTCAACTTCGCAATTTATAGAGGGTATTGATAATTGTATTTGTCTCACATCGTCTATTGGATGAACATGTGACTTGTATATATGTGAGGGAGATTCTTTTTCCCCTCGAGCTAGCTTTTAGAGATAAATTTTATCCTCCCACGTGTGTTAACATGGTATCATAATTTGGTATTGGAGACAATAGTGAGAATTGGACCTAGTCCAGACATGCTACGTGTGGAGACATGTACGGATAATTGTGTTTGTTCCCCAACACATCTGTTACAAAGCGAGAGTTCACTGTCAAGACCTTCAACTCGAGCAGAAAACTGAGCTCGATGTCCCCCTAACGCCGAAAGTAAACAAATTTAGATTAAAAACCTTGATTAAATTATCAATACAGTGAGAAGAATTCCGACCTACAGCAGAGGTAAAAACCAAAAAATGGAGCCGCTGAACTTCCGACCATTTCTGCGAGGTCTGATGTTTCCCTCCAACGAATTTGCAGCAATGGTCACTCGAAGATCCTTCAACCGATCAGAGAAGATTTTTGCTTAACTTTCAAGATCTTTGCCCAGAAAACAGAAATCAAAGGAAGGGGAGGTTCAGCTTACCAAATAGGCGGTTTTTCGATCCTTGAGGCAGATGACGATTTGCTCAAATCCTCTCTGTCGCCGAGGGTCGTCTGTGTGCACGGAGATGAAAGGCGGAGAGAATTTTTAGTGGGTCTTTACTTTCCAACAGAGAAGAAAAAAAAAGAAGGTTTTTCTTTTCCCTTGTCTGATTCGAAACGATACCGCGAGAGAGGGGAAAAGATTAGGAAAAAAATTAATGCTAGATTTCTTTTTTCTTTCTTTCAATTTACTTTTACCATCCTTCCAAGCTTCGAAAATTTTGTCGTCGAAATTTTGACAACCTCTAAAATCCCACAAATAAAGAATGGTATTTCGTCTCCATCTCTTATTCGAACTACCAAATGACTCACCGTGATTCTTTCATTGAACTCAAACTTAAAGGAATCTGAAAGTGACCTCTAACTTTGATTAAATGGCTAATAACCACTCAGATTCCTCCCCATAAGAATTATCTTCCATGGCATACTCAATGATACAAAAAATCAACATGTGATAGGTTTGAATTGTATCATCTTAACATAAATACTTGAAAACTTTCATGCACACAATTCAATTGTTGCGGTAAATCCAATCAATAAGTCACAGAACTAACTCGATCTAAAAGTTTCATATATCAAAAGATATCTTGTTCTTTTCATCGAAACGACTTATGAAATGACCTTGAGGATTTAAATCGGACATCTAGACTAAACACTAGGATGAGGTTGCTACATCGCAATTAACTTAACTTAAAGTCCAAACCTTTTACTGCTATAAAAAAATTGAAACTTCAAATATTTACTATACTTACCATAAAGATTAAAATATGAGTAAACAAACGATGCTTCTGTTTCCAAGCTTTCTAAGCTTAAATAAAGACTATCTCATTCCTGACAAATTAACAAGCACAATTTGGTAAATCAAATTAACACCAACTTAAGCAACACCATATCACTACATTCTCAACAAACCATATTCAAGGTTTAATTTAATCATATTCCATTGATACTCCTCATCAATTTTAAATGAATTTAATCACTTAAATGCTTTCTAAACTTATCATTTACTTATCACAACCCAACACTTAAATACCACGAGCCAATTTCATAACTTGTCATTACTCTTCCAGTAATAAAGGTTCTCTCAATCCAATTTGTGTTATATTATTGTCTCACATTACTTTCGAATTTGCTTCAAATCTCCTTAATCTCATATTCAAATCCATTAATTAATTTGTAAAAGTTCTCTTATAATTCTCAAAATAAATTATGATAAAGCCAATTTCATGCTTCACAAACATTACCATGACTTTTAAATTCTTCACAATCTCTTTATAAACTGTTCAGAAATAAGCTTCAATCAGGTAAACCTTTGCTACAATCATCCCACCACATGAATGACATCAGCCTTTGATTTATTTATCTTTAACTACTTACGGAGAAACCTAGACTTGAGTCGAAATACACTAAAACAATATCTCTTCAAAATGTTCACCAATACTTTCTCGAACCGGATTCATGTACAATTCATCATTAAATAAAAAATTACAAACCAAGTGTCCTCACTTGAACTAAAGAATTCCTAATCAAACGAGATAAGTCTTGAATTTTTGAAAGAGATTAATTTTTGCATTATAAGATAGATTTCTTATATTCAAATCACACATGCCACACATGAACCCAGAGAGTTCCCAGATTCCTATTCTTCCACATCTTTTATCGATTTACGGAAGCGTACACTTATTGCTTCACCATAAATCTCAAACCACTCTAAATCACAAGTGTACAAATAGGGAATATCTTCATTCTCTAGCGAACAACCTCAAGATGTTTTTCAAATAGCACATTGACCCAATCAATTTTTGTATTACATCCTTAGGCATTAATTTTTTTTTTTTCATTTCTTGTATATAACTGTAATATTTATCTTATTGATGTCACTTTTCAAGATGTCAACCTTGCTCTGATATCAAAAATTTTGTCACGCCCAAAGGGGACCTGAGACATAATGGGGAATGACTTGGCTCGAAACAGAGCGAATTGCCCAACCCTTAGCGTAAAATCCTTAATTAGCAGTGGAAGACTTAAATTACAATTATAAATCAGGACCCAAACCAAAAAAGCTAAATTATAGGTCCATTAGTGACATCTAAGAATAAAAGTGCGAGAGAAAAGTAAATAATTAAAATGTTACAATTTCCCAATAAAAATCTAACCTTTTGATGTGAACCTCGAATATTAGGAAATTCGGGACCCGTCAACAATGTCTAATTATCAAAAGAATCGTCGTGTGATTCAAGAAAAATAGATTAACTAGACCCCGATCGAGCTTTGCCGATGGAACTGTAGTTATCAAAAGAGAAGCTTGACCCGAGCCACACTTGTTGGCTGAACCAAAGCTATCAAAGATGATCTAAAGTCAATACTTGATGAAGATCAAGTTCTTCACAAAGAACTCAAGAGAAGAATCTCTAAAAAAAAACTTAAATTTTTATTAATCTAAAAACTTTCCCAAAACAAAGTCTAACTCATGAGTTTAAATAAGCAAAATACACAAAATTATGAAAATAAAATAAAAATTAAAAAAAAATTAAAAACTAAAATTTGGCCGTGTAGTGGGCCCAATGAGCCCACTGGGCGCGCGATCTTCAAATGCAAGGTGAGTGAGACGTGGTGTAGCGTGCGCGATCGGGCGAGATGCACTGTCATGCGTGGCGCTTGCTGCATGAAATTAGGGCGCACGCGGCGCACAATGTGGGCGAGGAAAATTTTCTCCCTTCCTCCAAATTAGCAAACTTCTTTTGCATGCCACTTTCTCATGGTCTTTTGTAGGACTTTCCTCTATGGGCTCATCATTAATACTTAGCATTTTGCTATTATTTTGATGGCTCTTTCTCTTGGCTTTCTTTGAGCAAACTATGGTGGTTTTTATGCTTCTTTTTGGGCAATTCCTTGCTTTTCAAACTTGTCCATGGGCCTCTTAAGTTTTGTAACGCGTGATCCTTGGAGTTGAACTTGGTGGCACATTGGTTCACATCATTCCATCACTCTTCGAAAAGATTCATCCTCAAATCTCCTACATCATATAAAGATAAGTTACTAACAGTAAAAGATGCGCTTACATTAAAGTATTCACTCGCTAGATTGATCTCGTAAGCGTTATCGTTAATGCACTCTAGGACTTGGAAAGGTTCGTCTCCTCGAGGTTGTAATTCATTCTTCCGTTGGTTGGAAAATTTTTCTTTTCGTAGATGTAGTCAAACCCAATATCCAGGTTCAAAAATAAATCTTACTATGACATGAAATTTCCTAAAAACTTTATTTTTTTTTCTTCCATGCATAATAGCAAACTTATTAGTAAATAAAGTTAAGATATTCAATGGATTTAATGGATTAAAATAATCAATAATATCAATCGGTAAATGATATCTAATAGAATTATCATCCTTTAAACCATTACATTTGATTTTAAGCTCTCAAAGTTTTTTGTCATAAACCAATTTGTGTGCTAAGTAAACAATTGCAAATTTTCCATTATTAGATTTTGACATATTATTTATCAACTTTGTACAAGTGATAGGTACAATTTAGACCAAATTGACTTACTAACCATTCAAACTTATTTGATATTTCCGGTCGACTTAGAATTAATATACTTGGTACGAGATCTTTTAACTTTTCAATTTCCCTCAACATAAGAATTTCTCTTAGGAACTCCTTGGGATTTACATGTTTATTTTCCTGCAAAAGAGAGGTAATGACACTTGGAAGAGAAATAAATGTCTTTGTATAAAAGTAAAATCAATTCACTTTTAACCTCACTTTTGCTTATTATTCTACTCTTTTTTCCACTTATCTCTTGTTTTCTTTCTTCCTCGGTTCTTCTCTCTTTCTTTCTCTTCTTTTCAACCAATTTCTTTTCTCCTATGTCTTTCTCTTTTTTGGCCTCTTTTTCGACTAATTTCTTTTCACCACTTTCCTTTTTTTTTTTCCTGGCCTTTTTTCAACTAATTTCTTTTCTTATTTTTCTTTCTCTTTTTCGGCCATAATCTTTTGGAACACTTTTGCGATTTTCTCTTGGTCTTCACTAGCTTTCCATAGCTTCAATGGTGTTAGAACCACCATACTTCCATCGTAATCCAAAGAGTACTCATTCTTAGATCCATTGTACTTGAATTTTCTATTAAATTGGCAAGATCTTCCCAAAAGTATGCGTGCAGCTTGCATCGACACTACATCACATAGAACTTTGTCTTTGTACCTTCTGATTGATAATGTAGCCTCCACTTGTTTAGTCTCTTTGATTTCACCACATTCACTTTGCCATTGTAACTTGTAAGGCTTGGGATGTCTATCGGTCTTCAAGTTCATTTTTCTTACCAATAACGTGCTTGCAACATTTGTGCAACTCCCGCTATCAATGATCAAACTACATACTTTATTATTCACATGACATCTAGTATGAAATATGTGTTCACGTTGTGCCTTATCGCTATCCTCCTTAAGTTGTATATTTAATGCTCACCTTGTGACTAATAACTCGTCTTTCATCGGTTTCTCTATATCCGCATCACTACAATCCTCTAGTGGTGGCATTTCATTATCCCTTGAACTTACATTTTCTACATCAACATTGTCCAACAAAACCATTGCTCTTTTATTTGGAAAATTTGAAGCAATATGTCCAAATCATTGACATCGAAAACACTTTATTTCACGAGCCCTACTTGTTGTAGTAGTTTCGACCTTGAATTTTTTTGGAAACATGTTGGTAGCCGCAGTTTTTGCAACGCCCCTTAACTCTATACCACGTATTTCCCGTAAAACTCCCTTTTTTTATTTTTTTATTTTTTTGCGCCATAAGCGAATTTTGATTCTTTTTAAAGCTTTAAACCAAAATCTAAATCGTTAAAATCGTTTGAAAAATAGTTAAAGAAAATATATTAACATATACGCATGAATGAAGGGGCAAAAGGGGCAATTTGCCTAAAAAATATGTAGCCTACTGATCGGCCATTTCAGCCGATCGATCGGCAGGTGTAAAAATAGGAGGGGGCGATCGATCGCCCCTCCATTAGGCGATCGATCGCCTACCTGACGATTGATCGCCCCTCCATTAGGCGATTGATCGCCCACCTGGCGATCAATCCTAGCCGATCGATCGCCCATTCGAGCGATCGATCGGCAAACTCTCTAGTTTTTCCAGAGAGTCGCCATCCTTTAAGCCGATCGATCGCCCCTTCTGGCGATCGATCGACAGACGCTCTGGATTCTCTCCAGAGCGCTGCTTCCCCATTTCCATTTTTTCTTTCCCCTTTCTTCTCCTTACACACAACACAACTCATACATACACTTCAACACACAAACACTCATAACCTCACTCATTCCTCATACATTTCCCCACTTCATCAATCATCAAAACTGACCCAAAACGTATCCTAAAACACAATAAAAACGAGACTAAAACCACAAAATCCAACTGCGTGGATAGCTCTATAACTCGAGCATATCCGTGACTCAACCTAAAATAACCCAAAACGATTCCATTATAATCGTAATAAAAGGCTTAGCAAAACATTTTATGAAACGAGTTTACCAAAACATCAAAACATGCTTTTGTCTACTATCCAGATACCAAACATCCGAAAATGGTTCAACTATATAATTTTCCTATCCTTCTATCTATCAAAATCCCCAAAACACATACTTATATCTCCACGGGTCAAAATACGCACCGACTGTCCAGCGCACTCCCACATGCATTCTTCTTCAACCTGCTCATTTTTCGGGTGGAGGGATCTCATCCTCACCTGTATCGAAATCACCTACACCATAAAGACAACTATGAGTTAAAGGCTCAGTAAGCTTCGTAAATGCAAATGCATGCTGTGCATATGCGGTTCATAAATCATGCAGACGTTTTTATCGTTTCATTACAAAACAGAATGTCACCGAGGTCTAACTCTCACTAGATGGAGAGGGCACGTCTGGCGGTTGAGATAGCTCCTTCCATCCACTGAGGGAAAAACATGCTTCCATCCATAAACAGCCATGTCTGAACCCTATCCCGTCATGACCAGATTACGTACATTCATTTCTTTAATTCATTTCTTTTCTTAAACATGTGTAGAAATCCATTTTCATGCTATTTTGAAAGAGCGTGATGCATGTACAGAAGAGACATAATGTAAACATAAAGCATGGGTACCATCAAAACATAGCAAACATAACCTATAAAAAACTCTAATCCTAAACTACCCAACCAAAGCATAAAAACATACATAACTCCAAAATCCTCAACGACGAACTCGATTTATGGCATAGGCCTATTGGCCACAGTAAGTCACGAAGACTTACCTCGCGTCCGTTGCAATTCAAGCTCCGTCCATGAGCGTTGTTCACCTATGACAATTCACAACAATCGTCATTAAAACTGAGTTCAAATTGTTAAACTTCCAAACTAACAAAACCCTTACTAAAGTAATCTCTTAAAACTCTAATTTAACTCATTGAGGCATTTTATCGAGCAATTTATGCTCAAGAACATCCAAACCCCCATTAATGGGGTTTTTAAAACCTCCAACCACCAAACACTTCAACAACCTCCATTAAACCATCAAACTTCCACCAATAACCATAAATACACCCATTAGAGTCGTAATTAGGATAAACCTAGCAGTTTCTAACAAAACTCGGCTATTTTGCAAAACCCTAAACAAAACCCTAACCATTTAACTTCGCGAAAACAGAAATCTAATGTCCGAAAACTATAGAATCTTACCTAGGGTCGTGATTGAAGAAGAAAACGTGAAGAACTCACCGTTGATCAGAGGTGGAGAGTCGACGTTTGAAGAAACGGAGGGGAAGAGAAGAAAATCGCCAGGGAGGGCTTATGGGAGGAGAGATCGTGAAATGTGAGAAAAGGGAAGGGAATTTTGTTTAAGTTAAATATTTTAACTTGATGGATTACCGTTTTGCCCTTCCTTTTGATTTCCTATTTATTTCGTTGCTTCCATCGTTATTTAACCAACAATTCGTTTTCTCCAAATTTCCTTATTTCACCAATAATTCTAATTTATTACAAGAGCTCTATTAAAATTTTCTGTTCGCAAAACGGACTTAATTTGACATATTTACAAAAATGCCATCATATATTGGAATAAATAAAATCCCGTAAAATCGAGTGTTACAGTTTTACCCTTAGATTCATATTTCAGCTTAAGCTTTTGATCCTTCAAATTTTATTTCCAAGATGACTTCGAAGTTGATTCCATCTTAGAATTCCTTTTTGCTTTAAGTTGCCATTCGATCTTGATTGATTTGTGAAACAACTTCTCCATGTCAACATAGTGTTATAGGTCCACTACGTCGACGATTTCCCAATTTAACCTTTCAATAAATCGTTCCTTAGTTGCTCGAGGTCTTCCTCCACATTATCCCTTGTCGTTGCTATTTCCATCTCTTTATCATATTCCTCCATGCTTTTATAACATTGAGTCAAATTTTGGAGTTTTCGACACAAGTCTCAACAATAATGTGATTAAACAAATCTCTTTTTCATATGTGGCTTCATGTCCTCCCATGTGCGAATGGGTCGCTCACCATATCTTCTTCGGTTCTTTACTAGTTGATCCCACCAAATACTAGCGTAATCTGTAAACTTCATTGTGACAATTTTGAGCTTTTTATCCTCCGTAATCTTGACATTCAAACGCTAGATCCACTTTTCTTTCCCATTCCAAATGGGCCTCAAGATCGCTCTTCCCTTGGAAAGGAGGTATATTTATCTTAATATTTCTTAGGTCTCCATCTTTTCAATTTGTTTCAAACCCTCTTTCTCTTTTGTAATTATAATCCTTGAACGATTTCTCATGTTTGTATGCCATGGGGGCTTTACCTCTTCATGCATGGCTTGTCGTTGGGGACTCCCTTCTATCCAACCTCATATTTAGTGTTCTCCTTCATTACTTAAGATTTTCGATCTGAATAAGAAAAATACACGAAAAGCGTTAGAAATAATAGAAAAATAATCAATTTGATGGACCTTGCCTCTCCCTCAAGTGTTTGCACTCGATGAATGTCATTACACTCATGTTTCACTCACCAATTAAGGCTTTTTCTATAATACGCGAACTCTCTTGCCTTTTACCACTCAATCTTCCAATTTGGTTCTTTATGTCAAACCCAATCAAGAGAAAATATTTAACAAATAAAAACTATTAAGATTAAACTTTAAAACTTAAAATTCAAACCTTCAAGAGTAGTAAAATCAAGGTTATAATCAAAATAAGAAAAAATTTGGATAAGGATAATATTTCAAATGAAGATGGAACAATGATTTGAATATTTAAAGAAAAATTTATCTATGAATTTGAAGAACAAATTTTTTTAAAAATTCTAAGATAGAATTTTTAAAATTTCTAGAGGTAAACAACAAAGGATTAAGTGATGTAACTTCGAAACAACAAAAAAAATCCACAAAAATTTTGAATCAAAAAACCCTTCTCCCGGAAAAATTTCAAAAGTTGAAGAAATAAATCAACGATTGAATATTTAAACAATTGATATCGAGTAGAACAATAATTAAGTTGTTGATTTTTTACAAACTTTGGTTTCCATTGATAAAAATTTGATTTTGATTTTTCACACCTATTTTTTTGACTTTTGATGGCTTTTTTTTTTTTTTTACCTTTGTTGAAATTTACAAAAATTGAACCAATAATAGATTTTGTTTGTACTTTTTGAATGCAAGAAGAATGCGATTCTATGAAGAAGAAGAGTTTGTTGCTAAATATCAAATCATAATGATAAGGATGAAAAAAATGATTTTTTTTGGACTTTTTGACTAGTTGGACGAAATGACTAAGATGAAGAAGAGATTAATAATAAAATAAACGAATAGCACCTTGAATCGACACTGCTTGCCGAGCCTACTCTGTAGTCGACACTTGTATGTCCTTCTATCGATACTGATTGCCGAGCCTACTCTGTAGTCGACACTTGTATGTCCTTCTAATTATATCTTGTAAGGGATGTCGTTGGGGTGAGCCAACTAAACTAAATGGAAATGTGTCTTATTTTAAATATTCATTTTCAATTTAACAAATAAATAATAAATAAATAATCAAATGAAAATTGGAGAAAACAGAAATCAAGGGATAGGGAAATTTAGCTTACCAAATAGGCGATATTTCGATCTTCGAGGCAAATGACGATTTGCCCAAATCCTCTCTGTCGCTAACGATTGTCTTCGTTTAAGAGAGAAAGCAGCGATGGGTGTCTGCTTTTGAAAAGAGAAGGAAAGAAAAGGAAGGTTTTTCTTTTCCTTTCTTTGATTCTAAAAGGTACCGCGAGAGAGGGGAAAAGAATAGGAAAGAAAGAAAAAAATTAATGCTAGATTTTTTTTTTTCTTTCTTTGAATTTATTTTTATTTTCTCGTGGTTACAACACAAATTTTGAATAAGGTGATATATATAATATAATTATATATGTGAAAAATGTCATTTAGTATAAGAAAAATATATTCTTTGAATTAATTCCCCTTTCTTTGAGGAGCAGTTAGGTGGTTAGGGATCCATATTTCCTTTATATATTCATATTTTTTTTGTCTCTTGTTTATCATCGTTTGTAGCACCCCGTGACTCGGACGTTACTAACGTGTAACGTGACTGTTCGTGAAACTTTATATAAAATGATCAAAACGTGTAAACTGCTTTTAGAAATCGTCGTGGGAAAATGTCTGAAAATACTCTTTTTTTTTTCTTTTCTTTATTTTTACACAGACCGGTCGACACTTGCTGTCACCGGTCGACACCTGAAAGTTCGGGTCGACGTCCACAGGCAAGGGTCGACACTCCAATCGGCATGTGTTGCATCTCTTTGCAACTTCGGTCAACACTTAAGGGAAAGGGTCGACTGTAACACCCGGTTTTACGAGATTATAATATTCTAATAAATAATGATATTTTTGTAAATATGTCAAATTAAGTTCATTTTGCGAACAAAAATTTTTAATGGAGCCTTAATGATAAATTAGAATTTATGGTGAAATATGAAAATTTGGAGAAACCGAATCGTTGGATCAATTAACAAATAAGCGAACAAACAAATAGAAAATCCATGAGGAGGGCAAAATGGTCATTTAAGCACTCAAATTTTTATTAAAAGGCAAATGCCTTCAACGATTTTTCATTCTAAAAAATCTTTCTCTAGAGAACTCGTGACTTCCCTCCCTCCCTTGCGCGTTCCTTCTTCTGGCGACGAGAGCTCGCTTTCCGGCAATCCATCATTCGCGTTTCTTCCTTGTCTTTGCTCCCTAGGTAAGAATCTACTATTTTGGAACGTTAGATTTTAGTTTTTGCAGAGTTATACGGTTAGGGTTTCGTTTAGGGTTTTGTTAAAAACGTGAATTAAGGTTGGAAATCAATAAGTTTACCCTAATTACGACTCTAATGGGTGTATTTATAGTTATAAGAGGAAGTTTGTTGGAATTAATGAGGGTTGTTGAGTTTTGGGTGGTTGGAGGTTTTAAAAACTCCATTAATGGAGGTTTAAATTAGAGTTTTAGGAAATTTTCTTTACCTAGGTGCTTTGTAGTTTTCGAAACTCAATAGTTTAGACTCGATTTTTAATGACGAATATTGTGCATTGCCTTAGGTGAACAACGCTTGTGGACGGAGCTTAAATTGCAACGGATGCGAGGTAAGTCAACGTGTTTGTTTGGCCGATAGGCCTACACCGTAAGTCAAGTTTGTTGTTGGGGATTTTGGTGTTATGTGCTTTTACATGCTTTAGTTGGGTAGTTAGAGTTAGTTGTCTTTTATAGGTTATGGTTGCGACTTTTGATGGTATCCACGATATATGTTTACATTATGTTAATTATGAACTGTACATGCTTCACGTTCTTTCAAAATAGCATGAAAACGGATTTCTGCACGTGTTTAAGAAAAGAAATGAATTAAAGAAACAAATGTACTTAATCTGGTCAGACGGGGTGGGGTTCAGACATGGTTGTTTACGGTTGGAAGCATGTTTTCCCCCCGGTAGATGGAAATGGCTGTCTAACCGCCAGACGTGCCCTCTCCATCTGGTGAGAGTTTAGACCTCGATGACATTCTGTTATGTAATGAAACAATGAAAAATGTCTGCATGATTTATGAACCGCATATGCACAGCATGCATTTGCATTTATGTAGATTTGCTGAGCTCTTAGCTCATAGTTTATTTTCTATGGTGTTGGTGAATTCGATACAGGTGAGGACGACGTTCCTCTACCCGAAGTATGAGCATGTTGATGGAGGATGGCCGTGGGAGTGTGCTGGCGCAGTCGACACTATTTTGACCTGTGGGGATGTAAGTAAATGTTTTGGGGATTTTGATAGACAATAGAATAGGAAAATTGTATAGATGACTCATTTTAGGATGATTGGAACTGGATAGATAATGTATAGTCATTTGTCGTGTTTTTGATATTTTCAAATAGAGGGAAATGTTTAATTTTTAAACGGATCCACGTGGTTCGTTTTCATGAAATTTGGTTACGTTTTAAATATGTTTTGAGTCAGTTTTTGTGTGAGACTATGAAGGATGTGTGAGTAAGTTATGTTGAAGTGTTTAGTATGTTTTAGTATGTTGTTTGGTGTTGAAGTTGAAGGGAAGAGTGAATAAGTGGTGAAGTGTACAGGGAAAAGAAGGAGAAAGGAATGGAGGCAACTCTCTGGAACAAATTCCAGAGAGTTGGCCGATCGATCGCCAGGGAGGGCGATCGATCGGCACCTCAATGGTAACTTCTCTGGCTTTTCCAGTGAAGTTTTCGATCGATCGCCAAAATGGGCGATCAATCGGCTATGAAGAGAAGAAAAGGGCGATCGATCGCCTGCGAGAAATCTCCACAGCCGATCGATCGGCCATACAAATTTCGGGCGAAATGTCCTTTTTGCCCACCGATTTCCTGCCAATTGCTTTTCCTTTATTTTTATATATTTCCTTCAATAGTTTTCAAATGATTTTCAACAACTTAGATTCTGATTTAAAGTGTAATAAGATAAAATAAAATTGCGGTCAACAAAATGAAAAATTTACACGGAAATTTTGGGTATAAGAATTAGGGTCGCTACAGTATGGTATCAGAGCCCCCGGGTTTTAAAATCGGTTCTGTAGACTGCTCGACTGCACAGCCACTACGCGGACATCTTTCCTCAACTATAAGTACGTTTTATTTTATTTACTTGCTTTTGTTTCTTAGAATTGTTTGTTTAAACTTTTATAGGAATTATAGCAAAAATGGTTCGAGGTAGAGATGCTAGGGACGATGCCCTAGATAGGCTGACGGATTTACTCGATCGTCAGGCCCAGCATATGGACCGACAAGCGCAACAGATCGAGAATTTAGTAATCCGTGAAAATCAGAGAGCTCAGGATATAGTCATTCCGAACAATCATGGCATGAAGAGGTTTCAAAAGCTACAACCTCCAGTATTCAACGGTCAATCATCGGATCCTACTGTTGCGGAGGAATGGATTCAGACGATGGAAGATATGTTGGCCTACGCGAAGATTGAGACTGGGGAGAAAGTCATATGCGTCTTTTTCCACCTGGCATTGGATGCCCGATTCTGGTGGGATTCTATTAAAGCAACTACAGATGTGACACTGATGAGGTGGGAACGGTTTAAGACCGTGTTCTTTGATAAATACTTCATCCGTACAGTGAGGACGATAAAAAGGGCAGAGTTCACGCAGCTAAAACAGACTAGTTTGGTTGCGGAATATATTCAAAAATTTGAGGCCTTATCCCGGTTTGCACCGCGCTTAGTCAGCGACAATGAAGACAAGGTGCAATAGTTTATGGATGGACTAAACCCGGAGATTCGAAAGAAAATCATAGTATATGGCGTTTTAGATGTGCCCTACGAGGACATCGCGGTAAGAGCCTTAGAGTTTGAGGCTGCAGAATTGACCTGTGTTAAGCCAAGAGAGCCTGCTAAGGGCTTCTTTCGTTAGATCCAGCCTCAATTACGGAATCGGGGTTCACAACAAAAAGGACAGCCACCAGTACAACAACAAAGAGGTGTCAAGAGACCATTCGAAGGAGGTAATGACCATGGAAAGGGAAAGCAAGTACAAAGGGCTCCTCAAATGCCCTAGTGTCCAAAGTGTCAGAAGGAGCATAGTGGTGAATGCCGAGTGGGGACTGACAAATGCTATCGATGTGGTCAGACTGGCCATTTCATCAAGGATTGCCCGAAGCTGGGCCGAGATCAGCCAGGCAGAGACCAGAGGAGAGTTATGCCACGGATCTTTGCCTTTATCGAGCCTGGCGACGTCAACAACGAGGCTCAGCCATCTGTTATAGTAGGTACTATCTTAGTCATGGGTGTACCAGTATTTTCTTTGATAGACACGGGAGCTACGCACTCCTTCATTTCAACTGCTTGTATGACTAGATTGGGGTTAGTGTCTGAGTTAGCAGAGTATGAGTATAAAGTAATGCTGCCTTCGGGAGTGAATATGCAGTCTGATCATGTTTTCCAGGGCAATGTCGTCTCGGTGGGGAACAACACACTCTACGCCCGGTTGATAGTTATGGGCATAAAGCGGTATGATCTGATTTTGAGAATGGACTGGCTGTCACGCCATTTCGCTACCATAGACTGCCGATCCGGATTGGTAACTTTTCGGCCTTAAGATAAGGAAGAGTTTTCATATCAGGAAATAAATAGGTCGAGTGGGTCGCCTATTTCCTATTCCATGATGGTCCGAGAGCAGTTTAAGGGCGAATGCTCAGTTTATATGGCTACAATGGTCAATACTCAGTTGCTTAACGGGGTGAAGCCAGAAGACCTTCCAGTGGTTAGAGAATTTTCTGAGATCTTCCTCGACGATCTTCCCGGATTACCGCCGGATAGAGAGATCGAGTTCACCATTGATGTTTATCCAGGCTAAGGGCTTGTATCGAAGAATCCATACAAACTGACACCTGCTGAACTAAAGGAGCTGAAGACTCAGTTAGAAGAGTTGTTAGACAAGGGGTTCATTCGATCCAAATTCTCTCCTTGGGGTACGCCAGTTTTGTTTGTTAAAAAGAAGGACGGAACTCTTCGAATGTGCGTCGATTACAGAGAGTTGAATAAGCTAACGGTGAAGAATAAGTATCCACTGCCCCTGATTGATGACCTGTTTGATCAACTGCAGGGTGCCCGAGTGTTTTCGAGGATTGACCTACACTCGGGTTATTATCAGTTGAAGGTCCGGAGGGAAGATGTTCAGAAAACAGCCTTCGGAACGAGGTACGGACATTACGAATTTCTTGTGATGTCTTTTGGACTCAGGAATGCTCCTGCAGTGTTTATGGATTTGATGAACCGTGTTTTTAAGGAGTATCTAGACAAGTTTGTCGTCGTCTTCATTGATGACATCTTGATCTATTCAAAGTCGAAAGAAGAGCACGAGGAGCACTTACGAATAGTTCTGAGGATTTTATGTCAACACTAATTGTACCCAAAGTTCTCAAAGTGCAAGTTTTGGCTGGATCAAATTAGTTTTCTCGGCCATATCATATCTCAGGAGGGAATTTTGATGGATCCGACCAAGATTCAGGTCGTCAAAGATTGGCCACAGCCTAAGAATGTGCGAGAAGTACGAGGATTTCTCGGGTTGGCTGGATATTACCGGAAGTTCATTGAGGGGTTTTCAAAGATTACTGTTCCTTCTCACGCTTGACCCAGAAGATTGAGAAATTTGTGTGGTCGGCTGCATGCGACAAGGGTTTTATGGAGTTAAAGCAGAAATTGACTACAGCTCCAGTATTGACACTGCCTGTTGAAGGTGACAAGTTTGGCGTATATTGCGACGCGTTTGGAGTGGGGCTCGGATGCGTATTGATGCAAGAAGGAAGGGTTATTGCGTATGCTTCTCGGCAGTTGAAGCCGTATGAACAGAATTATCCAACGCATGACCTAGAACTAGCGGCAGTTGTCTTCGCACTAAAGATATATAGACATTATTTCTATGGGCAGCAGTGCGAGATATTTTCAGACCACAAGAGCTTGAGGTATTTGTTTACACAGAAGGAATTAAACATGCGACAAAGAAGGTGGTTGGAATTTGTTAAAGATTATGACTTCAAAATCAAGTACCACCCGGGAAAAGCAAATAAAGTCGTAGATGCCTTGAGCAGGATGCCTACTGCGAGTTAGCCTTCACTTGCATCTATGTCGGTAATGCTGAGGTCTGAGATTGAAAGGTTTGATGTGGAGATTGTGGCTTAGTTGTCCACTAAGCTCGCGAACATTTCTCTTAGACCGACAATAATTGACAAACTCCAAGAAGCTCAGAAAGAAGACTTGAAATGTGAGAGATACCGATTGAGCATGACATATGAGGACCAGTCCAATTTTAGCCTGTCGGATGATGGCATATTGAGGTTTAGACATAGGTGGTACGTGCCTAACGATGAAGAATTGAAGAGAGAAATCTTGGCCGAGGCACACTCTTCAGCATACTCAGTGCATCCCGGAAGCACGAAAATGTATAAAGACCTGAGGCAACACTACTGGTGGCTGAACATGAAGATAGAGATTGCCAAGTACGTGGAAACCTGTTTGGTTTACCAACAGGTTAAAGCAGAGCATCAAAGGCCGGCCGGAACCTTACAGCCACTGCCGATTCTGGAGTGAAAATGGGAGCAGATATCTATAGATTACATAGTTAGACTCCCAAGAATGACCAAGGGACACGATGACATCTGGGTAATAGTGGATCGGTTGACAAAGTCGGCCCACTTTCTATTAGTGAAGATGACCTATTCTATGGATCAGCTTGCCAAGCTGTATGTGCAGGAGATCGTCAGATTGCACGGAGTGCCTATTTCGATTGTCTCCGATAGAGATGCCAAGTTTACTTCGAAATTCTGGAAGACTTTACATAAGGCCATGGGAACTCAGTTGAATTTTAGCAGGGTGTTTCATCCTCAGACTGACGGGCAGACAGAAAGAACAAATCAGATTCTTGAGGATATGCTTAGAGCTTGCATGCTGGAGTTTCAGGGCTCGTGGAGTCGATATTTGCCCTTGATTGAGTTTTCGTACAACAATAGCTTCCACGCTACGATTGACATGGCTCCGTACGAGGCGTTGTATGGTTGGAAGTGTAGGTCTCCGCTATACTGGGACGAGGTTGGCGAAGCTAGTATAGTCGGCCCAAATATTTTGCAGCAAAAGGCGGAGAAGATCGCCGTTATCAAGCAGAGTATCAAGGTAACACAGAGCCGCTAGAAAAGTTATGCTGATACCAGACGGAGGGAATTGGAGTTCAATGAGGGAGACAAGGTTTATCTTAAAATTTCTCCGTTTAAAGGTGTTATGAGATTCAGAAGAAGAGGCAAGTTGAACAATTGTTATGTGGGGCCTTTTCCTATTTTGAAGAGGATCAGGAGTATGGCGTACAGGTTACAGCATCCGGCATCCATAGAAGGCATTCACGATGTGTTTCACATGTCCATGCTCAGAAAATGTGTGCGTGATCCATCACACGTCATACAGACGAGAGAGATCGAGGTACAACCAACTCTAACCTACGTGGAAAAGCCGGTACGAATTCTAGAGTCCTCTATCAAGGTGTTGCGCAATAAGGAGATCCCGCTAGTAAAGGTCCTAGGCGGAATCACGATGTAGAGGAAGCTACTTGGGAGCGGCAGCAGGATATGATGTCTAAGTATCCTGAACTGTTTGTATAACCTAATTTTAAGGACAAAATTTTAATTAAGGTGGATGGAATGTAACACCCGGTTTTATGGGATTATAATATTCTAATAAATAATGACATTTTTGTAAATATGTCAAATTAAGTCCGTTTTGCGAACGGAAAGTTTTAATGGAGCCTTAATAATAAATTAGAATTTATAGTGAAATATGAAAATTTGGAGAAATCAAATCATTGGATCATTTAACAAATAAGCAAACAAACAAATAGAAAATCCATGAGGAGGGCAAAATGGTCATTTAAGCACTCAAATTTTTATTAAAAGGCAAATGCCTTCAACGATTTTTCATTCTGAGAAATCGTTCTCTAGAGAACTCGCGACTTCCCTCCCTCCCTCTCGCGTTCCTTCTTCCGGTGACGAGAGCTCGCTTTCCGGCGATCCATCCTTCGCGTTTCTTCCTTATCTTTGCTCCCTAGGTAAGAATCTACTATTTTGGAACGTTAGATTTTTGCTTTCGCGGAGTTATACGGTTAGGGTTTCGTTTAGGATTTTGTTAAAAATGTGAATTAAGGTTGAAAATCGATAGGTTTACCCTAATTACGACTCTAATGGGTGTATTTATAGTTATTGGAGGAAGTTTGTTGGAATTAATGAGGGTTGTTGAGTTTTGGGTGGTTAGAGGTTTTAAAAACTCCATTAATGGAGGTTTAAAAATTTATGAGCATGAATTGCTCAATAAAATGCCTCAACGAGTTAAATTAGAGTTTTAGGAAATTTTCTTTAGCTAGGTGCTTTGTAGTTTTTGAAACTCAATAGTTTAGACTCGATTTTTAATGACGAATGTTGTGCATTGCCTTAGGTGAACAACGCTCGTGGAAAGAGTTTAAATTGCAACGGACGCGAGGTAAGTCTATGTGTTTGTTTGGCCGATAGGCCTACACTGAAAGTCAAGTTTGTTGTTGAGCATTTTGGTGTTATGTGCTTTTACATGCTTTGGTTGGGTGGTTAGAGTTAGTTGTCTTTTATAGGTTATGCTTGCGACGTTTGATGGTATCCACGATATATGTTTACATTATGTTAATTATGAACTGTACATGCATCACGTTCTTTCAAAATAGCATGAAAACGGATTTCTGCACGTGTTTAAGAAAAGAAATGAATTAAAGAAACAAATGTACGTAATCTGGTCACGACGGGGTAGGGTTCAGACATGGCTGTTTACGGTTGGAAACATGTTTTTCCCCCGGTAGATGGAAATGGTTGTCTAACCACTAGACGTGCCCTCTCCATCTGGTGAGAGTTTAGACCTCGGTGACATTCTGTTCTGTAATGAAACAATGAAAATGTCTGCATGATTTATGAACCGCATATGCACAGCATGCATTTGCATTTATGTAGATTTGCTGAGCTCTTAGCTCATTGTAACACCCGACAACTTCGGTCAGGTGATTTTCTCAATAGAATTAACTGTCACCTGTTTATTTTTTTTTTAACCTTTTGATTTAATGTCTTAATGCCAAGTTTTTATGTATTTTGTCTTAAACTAGTGCGGTGGCAGATTGGTAATAAAGTGGGATTTTGGCTTATATAAATAGAATAAGGAAATCCTTAAATCTCTCAAAAACCTCACTGTAGCCGTCACACTTTCCTCTTCGACTTCTCCACTCTCCAGAGCTCTCTCTCAGCCGTCGACTTCTCCACCAGCGAGCGATTTCTCCTGTATCCACTCCGATAACCCACATTCGAGGTAAGGTTTTGACAATGTAGTTGTTGGAAAAGTTATTTAGAGCTCTGCTTTTAGCTAGAAACCCGCAGTCCGGATTTTGTTATGACAGAGTAAAATAGGAACATTGTTAAGCTGAGTTTGGTAATAGCATTGCCGATTTGAATCTGAACTTTTGACAACCGACTGTAAATAACTGCTAGGTTGAATCCGAATGTCTGGAATCTTGGAGCTTAACCCACGCACCCAAGGTGCTTGACGGAAAAGACTAAGAAATACAGAGTTTAGGATGACATTTAGTTAGGACTTTATTAGTTTTTGAGTTTAAGTTATTTAACTACGAATATGAAATGTCATAGGCAAGGAAAGCTCAAGTGAAGGTGCTGCTCAGCTAAGGAATCCAGGTAAGTGAATGTATTAATATTTCCAGCCACTAGGGCCCTACACCGCAAGGGTATTAGGAAATCATTGAGATGTCTGTCTGTTGACTATGACTAGTTATTGCCATGATATGAAGAATTTGTGTAAGAAGATGTTAAGTTACAGGATGTTTTGCTTGTCCTTATGGTATGACTTCTCTCTGTGAACTTCATGTTTATGCATTGAGTCCACGTTTATGACTAAGTTAAGAACATGAAAAGTAAATGTAATCATGATTAAGTGCAGGACGGGAAAAAGAGACTATGACAAGTATAGCTCGCGGATTCTCCCCCTGGTGGAGGCCGAGTTGATGATATGTATGGCTCGCGAATTCTCCCACTGGTGGAGGCCGAGTTGATGATGTGTATGGCTCGCGAATTCTCCCACTGGTGGAGGCCGAGTTAGTCGTTACTATGATTGCCGCGATAGGCAAATGACTATGTACCCCTGTCTTTCTCCCTCGTCTCCTGCCTTAATACATGCTACGTAAATAATGAAAATGAGCATGAATGAAGAAAGATTTACGAATTTATGTTTATTAATTTGTACACTCATGTATGTCTGCCAGCATGCATTCCTTACTAAGCATTAGGCTTATAGTTAAACCTTATGGTGTAGGTGAAGAAGGTTCAGGTGAGGATGCTATGTTCAAAGAGAATGTTTAAAGCTGGTTGCTGGAGGATGCTCAGAATGACAGTGCAGGACTGGAGAGGCGATTTATGACCCTTGGTTATGCTCATAGTATGTCGGTGGTTTATATGATAAAGAAGGTCTAAGTGGATTAAGATTTCTTATAACAATGGAGTCTGAATTAGCTGATTTAAAATTCGGAGTTTGTTAGGGATTTTAAGGACTAATGAATGGTCTGCTTTACTTAAGTCTTCCGTTATCTATACTCTGAATGAATTGTAGTTTATCAGTAAGGTTTATGGTCAAGTTGAGCTATATAAATGTTGGAATGAGTTCTGTCGTAGAAGTTTCTATCGATGGAAACTAAGTTAGCGTTTTCTACCGGTAGATGTGGTTTAGCTATCGGTAGAAGTCAAGATAAATTTTCCCTTTCGGAAGATGAAATCTGTGGTGTTAATGAGGCACGTGAGAGGCTCGTGTCGAGCGGGCAGAAATAAAGTGTCATGTCATCGGCAGAAGTAGAGTATTTTGTCATCGGCAGTTGTAGGTATTTATGTCATCGGCAGATGTAGAGTATTACGTCATCGGCAGAAGTAGAGTGTTATGTCATCGGTAGAAGTAGAGTATTACGTCATCGGCAGAAGTAGAGTGTTATGTCATCGGCAGAAGTAGAGTATTTTGTCATCGGCAGATGTAGGTATTTATGTCATCGGCAGATGTGGTGCATTTTTCCACCGGAAGATGTAAGAGATATTTTGTCGTTAAAGCTACCGGAAGATGTCTTCTTGATCGTTGTTCATTAATGGACACGTGATCTGCACATGTTCACCGGTAGATGTATTAGGAAGTTTGTCGTTAGTGCCCGGATGGGGTGTTTTCTATCGGTAGATGAAGCCTGTTTTTCATCGGCAGATGTTGTGTCTGTGACTATCGGCAGATGCCGCTTAAAATAGGTGTAGAAAAGATGTGTTAGGTGGCTGGCACGTGACCATCGGTCGATGTGAGCCTAGGACTCCATCGGCAGATGCATTAAGATGTGTTTCAAAAAAAAAAATAATAATATAAAAGTAAACGCACCGTTAATGAATAAGATGCATGAAGCATGAACCGAATGATTAGGAGATTAAGAATGGTGATCACGTGACGGCTCCTGGCCGGGGTCGTTACACTCATAGTTTATTTTTTATGGTGTAGGTGAATTCGATACAGGTGAGGATGACGTTCCTCCACCCGAAGTATGAGCATGTTGATGGAAGATGGCCTGTGGGAGTGTGCTGGCGTAGTCGACGCTATTTTGACCTGTGGGGATGTAAGTAAATGTTTTGGGAATTTTGATAGACAATAGAATAGGAAAATTGTATAGATGACTCATTTTAGGATGATTGGAACTGTATAGATAATGTATAGTCATTTGTCGTGTTTTTGATATTTTCAAACAGAGGGAAATGTTCAGTTTTTAAACGGATCCACGCGGTTCGTTTTCATGAAATTTGGTTACGTTTTAAATATGTTTTGAGTCGATTTTTGTGTGAGACTATGAAGGATGTATGAGTAAGTTATGTTGAAGTGTTTAGTATGTTTTAGTGTGTTGTTTGGTGTTGAAGTTGAAGGGAAGAGTGAAGAAGCGGTGAAGTGTACAAGGGAAAGAAGAAGAAAGGAATGAAGGCAACTCTCTGGAACGAATTCCAGAGAGTATGCCGATCGATCGCCAGGGAGGGCGATCGATCGGCGCCTCAATGGTAACTTCTCTGGCTTTTCCAGAGAAGTTTCCGATCGATCACCAAAATGGGCGATCGATCGGCTATGAAGAGAAGAAAAGGGGAGGTCGATCATGGCGATCGATCGCCTGCGAGAAATCGCCACAGCCGATCGATCGGCCATACAAATTTCGGGCGAAATGCCCTTTTTGCCTACCGATTTCCTGCCAATTTCTTTTCCTTTATTTTTATATATTTCCTTCAATAGTTTTGAAATGATTTTCAACAACTTAGATTCTGATTTAAAGTGTAATAAGATAAAATAAAATTGCAGTCAACAAAATGAAAAATTTACACGGGAATTTCGGGTATAAGAATTAGTGTCGCTACATCGACACCTCACTTGCCTCTGTTTTCTAATTGAACAGTGACAGGTCGACACTCATAAACGGGTAAGCATCAAACACCTAATCTAATGAAAGGAGAAATGAAAAGTTTTCTTTCACTTAAGCCCCCTAAAAGGATAAGCATCAAACACCTAATCTAATGTTCATGCCCAAATTGACCTTCACCATGCAAATTTTCCAATGTGAAGTATGATTGCTTAAAGTTTGACTCTTTCAAACTTCAGATTACTTTTGTTTACTAGTCTTCAATTTGTTTAATTTCTCCTTTTGTTTTCAACATGGATCTCACCTTTTTAACTTATCAATTTTTCCATTACATTTCTTTTACTTCCTTCTAAGTAGCATAATTTGTTAACTATTGAAAACTAAAATGTACGGTAAAGATTCGGGTGTTACATTGTTAGTTTTCCAAGAGAGAAGGAGAAACTTTGTTTTGTAGCCTGCGCTTTGACAGATTTGGAGTTTAGGTTCTTCGCTGAAATCGTTTATGAAAAAAAGAGATTCAGAAAGGGAGATTAGGGTTCTCGAGGAAAGAAAGAAATTTGACAATTTATCTTTTTTGTTATTGTTGAAAAGATTGTG
Organism: Begonia masoniana; assembly: GCA_022432975.1. Taxonomy (NCBI): domain Eukaryota; kingdom Viridiplantae; phylum Streptophyta; class Magnoliopsida; order Cucurbitales; family Begoniaceae; genus Begonia; species Begonia masoniana. The sequence continues at coordinate 14,499,166 of CM039510.1, forward strand.
TTTTTTATGGAAATTTATCCCCTTTGTTTCGTGAAGATGTGTATAAAGAAGGTAATTTTATAATTAATTAAATATCATGTACGAGTTTTTCACGTTATTGACGGTCAACGTGTTATGGGTTGACTCATTTTGTCTTGTTGTGGGCACATTGTATTTTTCGAACAGTTAGTCAAAATTGGTAATTTAGGAATCTATCGTGTTGTTAAAAATTGAGAAATTAATATTGGGTAATTCAAAATTTACCTTGAGTTAAAAATTAGATAATGTTCGGAGTTGCCAATTGAGGATATAAATGATTTAATTTAAATAAAATAGTTTTATATAAATTAAATAATTGATTTAAAAAATTAAATTAACAGAAGAAAGACTTTTTTTATAAGGGTTCAGAGGTGCGCAAATAGTCATGTTCCAAGGCTGGAGAAGTGTTCACGAGACAATGTGCAACAATTTTCGTTAAGGAGCTTCGAGGGTAAGTTAGTTTTGCTCCTCCGTTTTTTAGGTTAAAGTTTAAGTTTTTTGTTGGATTCAGATTCGAGCTTCGAAACTTAAATCCATGAGTTATTTTTTGTTTATCTAAGTAAATTGTAGGGTTTATGTAAGTTTGCTTGTCGATTGGAGGTAAAACATGACGAAGTGAGATGATTTTTGTTGATGAAAATTGCCAAAGTGTTGACCGTTGTGGAAGTCTGATTGACACTTCAAACTTTGTTTGTAATGTTCGACATTTTTTTATTTTTATTTTATTTTGAGTAAATTTTTCTCATTATTCGAGGACAACTTGTTTCGTGTTGTCTCGAATTGTCTTGCTTCATTGGCATTTGGTCACGTGCAAATTTTTAGTCAAATCAGTCAAACTATTAGTTTTTTGTCCCGCGTAGTGGAATTTCAAGATCTTACGTTTGGTAAATTAATATTTTGTCTTCGAATTTGTTAGAAAGAGATTCCAGAGACATTTGAGCTTTTAGTTGATTTTGAGATTTTATGGTATAATTGAATCCCGAGAATTTTGTTAAGTAAACCAAATCGTTATAGGTGAAATTTTTCTAAAGTTTGGAAATTCCACCAATTAGGTTCAGAAAATTGTCTGATGGTGTGGCGTGTGGTGTTTCTTCGTGTAGAGTTTTAATTAAGGGTGTGTATAATATATATAGATATAATATAATAATTTGAATTAGTTTATTTTTTAATAAAAAAACTTATTTTTTTTAAATCAGGGAAGGAAACCTTCCTTCTTTTGTGTGTAGAGAGTTGAGAGAAGAAAGGGTGAGAGAGAAAGAGTTCTGAATTTTAAACAAATGGTTTCTTACGATAGAAGCGTGTTCGTGTCACTCCCGTTTTCATGTTTTGTGAAGGCTCGTCGCTGGTAAGTCATTTTCCAACTCCAATTTTGAGTTTAAAGTTAGGGTTTTGTTGATTTTGGATTCGAGTTGGAAACTTGAATCCTTTGGGTATTTCTTTATTATTTTGGTAGATTGAGAGTTTATGCAGGTTATGGCAATGATTGAAGGCAGAAATCGGCTAAGGAGGCCATATTTTGCGCTTTCCATCGCTAGAAATCGGCGTAGCGGTCGACACTTTTCGAGCGTGTCAACCGATGTTGATGGCAGAGCCGAGCAAGTGTCGACACCTTGGTAAGTGTCGACCTCGACGGACTGGACCGACCAATCGACACTTACGATACTCAAGGAGGTCAAGGGTCGACCCTTTGCTCAAAGTGTAGACTCCTCCACACCTGATGACACGGAGGCCCTTAGAAAAGGGGCCGTGTTTAACCCACAAAAATGATGATGTGCTCGGGTGAATAGGTGTGGCACAAATCCGAGAATAAAGAGTAGCAAATGGGTATAAAATGCAAGCAAGATGAAGGAGAAGATGTGTGTGTGTGATGGCCGAATTCCATAGGGAAGAAAATAAATGAAATGCAAAAGAAAATAGAACAAGATGAAGGTGGAATACAGTGTGTGAAAATCCATGAAGAAGATTGCAAAGAGATGAAGAAAAATGCAATAAAATAACGTGATGTGTGTGTTAAGTGAATGGCCGAAATGTAAGGGTGAGAAGTGTGTGAAAATGTGAATAAAAATGAAAATACCCTTAGCGGACCCGAGAGCTATCTTACGTTTGCTCTCGGTTGCACGTTTTTCTGGAGAAAAACCACCACCGTAGGCCTAGGTTTTCTTCCTCGAAACCTTAACTCTCAAGAGAGAAAAGGTGATGGAATGAATAAGAGTTTACCTAACAATCCAAAGCTAGGGGAACAATGGAGGACTTCTCCACTCGATTCAAAAATCGAGGAACACCCGAAGGGCTTCTAACACTTGGTTAGGGAATTAGTAATTTTATAAAAATGGACAAAAGTGTTTTACACACACCAATGCAATGCTTAAATAGACAGCCTAGGGTGGATGATAATGTAACACTCGGTTTTATGGGATTTTAGGATTTTATTATTCCTCTATATAATGGTATTTTTGTAAATATGTCAAATTATGTCCGCTTTATGAACGAAAAATTTTAATAAAGCCATAGTAATAAATTAGAATTATTGGTGAAATAAGAAAATTGGGAGAAAACAAATCGAATGGTCAATTGACGAAGTAAGTGATGAAACAAATAGGAAATCAAATATATGGGTAATTAGGTAATTTAACAAGTTAAATCATAAATAAAACTTAAAAATCCCTCCTCCCCTCAACACTCAACGAAATTTCTCCAAACTTCTCCCCCTCTCTGGTGATTTGCGATTTTCAGCCTCCAGACGATGGTTTCCTCCCACGCTGGTGCTTCTTCCTCAAATCGACGAGTTTCCTTCACGTTTCCTTCTCCAATAGACATTCTAGGTAAGCTTCTAACGTTTGGATGAATTAGTTTCCAGTTTAGGGATAGGAAACGGTTGAAGCTTTTGGTAGGGTTTTGTTAAAAATGTAGATTAAGGTTTGAAATCGATAGGTTTACCATGACTAAGCCTCTAATGGGCGTATTTATGGTTATTGGTGAAAGTTAGTTGGTTTAATGAGCGTTGTTGAAGTTTTTGGTGGTTAAAGATTTTGGAAAGTCCATTAATAGAGGTCTAAGGATTCACGAGCACGATTTGCTCGATGAAATGCCTCAATGAGTTAAAATAAAGTTTTAGGGAGATTTCCTTTAGCTAAGAGGTTCGTTAGTCTTCGAATTCGGTGCTCTAGGCCCGATTTTAATGATGGTTTCTATGAATTAGTTTAGGTGAACAACGCTCGTGGACGGAGCTTGGTGTGCTACGGACGCGAGGTAAGTCTTCGTGACCCGCTTGGCCGGTCTGGCCTACACCATAGGAGAGTTTATTGATCGAGGATATTTGGTGAAATTATTGTTTAGTGTAGGTTGGATGGGTAGTCTAGGATAATTGTTATGTTAGAATGTTTTTCATTAGGTTCTATGTATTGTTTATGCTTTCTTTACTTTTATTGCACAAATCCATGTCCATGCATCATGTTTTACGAACTAGCACGAAAAATAAATTTTCGCATATGTTTTCACGAAAAAAAACGACTAATAAAAGATATGAATGTATGTAATTACGGTCATGTCGGGGTGGGGTTCAGACATGGATTTCTTGAGAGGAGGAGCATATTTTCCCCCCGGTAGATGGAAAGGGTTATCTAACAGCCAGATGTGCCATCTCCATCTGGTGAGAGTAAACCCCCGGTGACGCCCATGCTATGTAACTAAAGAATGAAAATAGATGCATGATTTTAAGAACAGTACACGCAAGGCACGCATTTGCATTTACGAGGATTTACTGAGCCCCTTTAGCTCATAGGTTATTTCTATGGTGTAGGTGATTTTGAAACAGGTGAGGAATACGTCCCTCTACCAGACGAACGCACAGATTGAAGGAGGATGCCTGTGGGAGCATGCTGGGCAGTCGATGCTTTTTTTGATCCGTGGGGATGACATGTAGGTATTTTGGGATTTTAATAGATAGAAATGATCGATAATTGTATAAGAGGTCTTAATTGGGCTGATGGGTGATTAGCTAGGAATCAGACATGTTTTGACGTTTTGGAAAACTTGTTTTATGAACTTCTTTTACAAAGTCTTTCGTTAAAATTATACTGGATCTGTTTGGAGTTATTTTAGGTTGGGTATGGATATGCTCGAGTTTTATAGATATCCATCCAGTTAGATTTTGTAATTTTCATTTCGTTTTGAATACGTTCTAGGACATGTTTCGAGGTGTGTTTTTGGTGATTGATGAACGAGGTTATGAATGATTTTTATGTTGATGTGTTTGTTATAAAGTGTGTTTTGAAGTAAGTTGATGAAGGTAATGGTGGAGGAAGGAAATTGTGAAGTGGGTGATAGATGTAAGGAGGAAGAAAGGTTTAAGGTAACTCTCTGGATTTCGAAATCCAGAGAGTTCGCCGATTGATCGCCAGTAAGGGCGATCGATCGACAACTGAATGGCTATGCGCTCTAGTTTTCCAGGGCGCTAGTCGATCAATCGGCCAAAAGGGGTTGATCGATTAGCTATTGGAAGGCTAAGCGCTCTAATTTTCTAGAGCGCTAGCCAATCTATCGCTCAAAATGGGGCGATCGATCGGCTGTTCAAGGGCCGATCAATCGGCTGTCAAATGGCCGATCGATCGCCCCTTTGTTTTCTTGCTTCGGACATTTTTACCAGGAGGTACTCTTCAACCCTTACCGATCCCTGAATGGAAGTGGGAAAACATTGCCATGGATTTTGTGGTAGGATTACCAAAGACAATCAAAGGACATGATAATATTTGAGTTGTGGTTGATAGAATGACAAAATCAGCACACTTTATACCAGTAAGAATGACTTTTACAATGGAACAACTTGCTAACCTGTACATTCAGGAAATTATCAGATTGCATGGGATCCCCTTGTCTATTGTCTCCGATCGTGATCCTAGATTCACCTCAAGATTTTGGCAAAGTTTGCAAGGCACATTAGGAACAAAATTGTCTTTCAGCACTGCTTTTCACCCTCAAACCGATGGTCAATCTGAGAGGACCATTCAGATACTAGAAGATATGTTGAGAGCGTGTGTGCTGGATTTCCAGACATCTTGGAGTCGATACTTACCCTTGGTGGAATTCTCCTACAATAATAGTTACCAGTCCACCATTGGCATGACACCTTATGAAGCACTTTATGGCAGAAAGTGTAGATCACCTTTGTACTGGGATGAGGTCGGTGAAGCAAAACTCCTAGGTCCCGAGATCTTGCACCAGATGTCAGACAAGATTACCATTATTAGGAAAAGAATGATTACTGCACAAAGCCGACAGAAAAGTTATGCAGACCAAAGGAGGAGAGATCTGGTGTTCTCTGTTGGAGATGAAGTTTTTCTAAAGACTTCACCATTTAAGGGAGTACTAAGATTTGGCAAGAAGGGAAAGCTTAATCCATGATTCGTTGGACCATTCCCTGTCTTGGAGAGGATAGGCAGCACAGCTTATAGACTGCAATTGCCCCTATCACTGGAAAAAGTTCACAATGTTTTTCATGTGTCAATGTTAAGAAAATGCATACGGGATCCTACACAAGTTGTTAAGCCAGTGGATGTCGAAATTGGGCCAACATTAATGTATGAAGAGAAGCCAGTGCAAATTTTGGAATCTGCAGTGAAAACTCTGAAGAATAAAGAAAACCCATTGGTTAAGGTCTTATGGACAAATCATGGAGTTGAAGAAGCCACATGGGAACGACAGCAAGATATGTTGGGCAAATATCCGGAGCTCTTTGTTTGATCAATTTTTGGGGACGAAAATTTTGTTTAAGGAGGGGTGGATGTAACACCCGACATTTTCAGCCAGGTGATTTTCTTAACAGAATTAACTGTCACATTTATTGTCTATCTTTAATTTAAATTTTAATGCCTAAGCTTATTTGGTTTCTATTTGTGAGGTGGCAGAACCGTAATTAAGAGGGATTTTATTTAGTATAAAAAGAAAATGGAAATCTTAAACCTCACTTAAACCCCACTGTAGCCGTCATTCTCTCTTGGCGATTCCCGTGCTTCCAGAGCTCTTTCTCCACCGGCGACTCCCTCTTTGGCGATCGATTCCTGCAGCCTCCACTCCGATAACTTACATTCGAGGTAAGATTTTGACAATGTAGTTGCTGAGTAATTATTTGGAACTCTGTTTTCTGCTAGAATCCAATGTTTCAAGATTCGTCAATGGCCGAGTAATAGGAACATTTATAATCGGTGTTTGGTAATAGCATTCCTGATTCGAATCTGGACTTTTAGATAACCGACTGGAACTAGTGGTTAAGTTGAACTAGGCTATTTTAGATTTTGGAAACTTAGTCCACACACAAGGTGCTCAGCTGAATGGACTCAGGAATACATATTCTAGGATGACATTTAGTTAGGACTTTTCTAGCTTTGATTTTAGAATATTTAGGATCTATTTTAACTCTGAAATGTGAAATGATATTAGGTGAAGAAGTTTGAAGTGTAGTGCATGAATTTGCTAAGGAAGCCAGGTAAGTGAATGTATTAAGATTTCCGGTCCTTAGGGCCCTACATCTTAAGGGTACTGAATTAGTTATGTGTTTGATGTTTGTTTTAAGTTAGTAAGATGGTTTGTACTTGGATGATTTACTGATGTTGGAGAACTATGTTATGTGATGTTCTGATAGAGTCTATGAAGTCAACTGTCTAGTATGATATTTTCCATAGTCTGACGATTTAAGAACATTCATGTCATGCATCATGATTTACTTCTCAAGCATATGAAAATGATTTATGAGCATGTTTTTTCCCATGAACAAGATATGAGAATGAATATGAAACCTATGCAACTGGATTAAGTGAGGGTTGGGGGCGGTTTGGCATATGTCATTGTCCAAAGAGAAGGACCATGAATACGGCCCGAAAGGGACTATGTACACTTGCACTGTCATCCCCCCTTTACGGCACAAATCCTCCCTTAATCCATATGATGAAAGTGATGAACAAGAACACGAATAAGAACAAGAAAAGAGCATGAAATGAACATGATCATGATTTTCTTGCAACTATGCATTCACGTATACATGTTAGTATTGCATTCCTTACTAAGCATTAGGCTTATAGTTTAAACCTTATGATGTAGGTGACGAAATATCAGGTGAGGATTCTAAAGCTAATGAAGATGTCTAAGTTTGGTTGCTGGAAGGTGTTAAGGGAGCAATTCTGTAGCTGGATGGCGAACAAGACCCCCTGGTTAATGCTCTTATGATTTTAGTGATGATTATGAATATGGAAGTCTAAGTAGGATGAGATTATTTTAAAACATCGAGTTTTTGAAATTGTCTGGTTTAATTACTGAGTCTGAGATTGTTTACAAGGATATAGAACGAGTTATTTTAACTAAGTCTTCCGCTACAAGAATTCTGAATGAGTCTCTGATTTTCATTTATAAGAGTGATGAGTCAATGAAGTTAGAAGTTTGTGTATATTTGCATCCATCGATAGATGTTCTCTATCGGAAGATGTATGAGTTTGCATCCACCGATAGATGTTCTCTATCGGAAGGTGTCTTAAAAGAACACGTGGATTGCACATGACTAACGGTAGGTGTTGTGTATTTCAAATACCGGATAATGTAAGTGTTGTTTTGTCGTCTAGTGATCGGGCGATGTAGTGTATTTCTAATGTCGGGAGATGTACGAATTGTTTCGTCGTCTAGTGATCGGTAGATGTTGTGTATTTAAAATACCGGATGATGTAAGTGTTGTTTTGTCATCTAGTGATCGGGCGATGTAATGTATTTCTAATGTCGGGCGATGTACGAATTGTTTTGTCGTCTAGTGATCGGTAGATGTTGTGTATGTCAAATACCGGATGATGGTGCATGCAAACCCATGCAAACCCGAGCAGAATAACGTCGAATAATCTGGGGCATTTCTTTCTTGCCCAAATTTGTTATAGAGTTGATGACTGCGTATGGTCGCTCGACTCTGTGAACGAATATATTGTTAGTTTTAAGAGGAAGTCAAGTTCGATGAGTTCAGTTTCTGTCTGTTATGTTAAAGTCCTTAAGTTCTGTTGAGGAAAGGTAAAAAAAAATAATACAAAGGGGACCTTAGTGTAAAGTGGTCGAAGGGTGAAAGATCTAAAGAGATCAGGGTAAATATAAATTTAAGAGGTTAAGTTATGAATTACGAGGCGACTCCAACTGGGGTCGTTACAATTTCATCTTACACTAGACGCTCGGTTTTGGTGGGACACCATCAAAGTGACCACAGATGTGACGATAATGATTTGGGAACAGTTTAAGACCGTGTTCTATGACAAGTACTTCAGCCATACAGTGAGGGCGGCTAAAAAGATGGAATTCACGCAGCTAAAACAGACTGGTACTGTCACGACCCGAGAGGGGGCCTAACAGACACGCCAGGTTAAACGATCAACCTCGGAGAGGTCCACCGTCTAACCTAAGGCTAAATGCGGAAGTTTAGCACTAATCCAGGACCTCCTCGAAGCAACAAATAAAAGAGAGTACAAACAATCGTAGAAATACAAGATAAATGAAAATAATTACATGCCAAAATAAGGTACAATCTCGAATGTCTTACATAATACAGAGCTGTGGAAAATAAAAGATGAGACTCTAGGGAAAATCCAAACACGACAGGTCTCACTTCCTAGCCTTCCTTCCTTTACCTGTAGAGGGGGAGTCGATGGGGTGAGTGACAAACTCAGTATGGGATGTTATACCTACCACTCAATGATGCATGCCTTATTAAATCAATGCACATTTTAAAAATCAAAACCAGTTTTAATATTATTCATTTGTCTTCTTATTATCCGTTTAAGACGATTAATGGGGCTAACAATAAAATAAGTATATATAGTGAAAATAGGCCCACATCAACAATTTTATCATAAAAATATATATCCAAGTGTACAGTGAAAAGGGAGGTCACTCACGGATCCTCCGAACCACACCACACAGAAAGGCCGCGATAACACCAGGCAGAGCCTCATAGGGAGAAGAGAAATGGTCAACCACCAGGAGGGACGAACCACTCAGCCCTGGGCCACCGGGACACGCGCTAGGGCACACCAGGAGGGACGAACCACTCAACCCTGGGCCCAAGGGGTCCACAAGATGGACTTAACATACCGGGGTAGCAACGAACAGACACTGGCCAGGTCGGGTAACTGGGCGAGCATACTCCGAACCCATTCCGCCTATTCTTAGGGGGCGTACCCTACATTCCGCCTATTCTAAGGGGGCGTACCCTATATTCCGCCTATTCTCAGGGGGCGTACCCTATCCAAACAAGCGTGGGGAGTACCACAACAACTGGGCAAAACCCCCTGATACTCCTAGCATAAGGGCCCAGCTAAGAGTGCCAGACGGTTATCTCCAGTATCAAACTCCAAATGGCACAACAGAAAATCAATGCATGACAATATCAAATGCAGGTATAAAACCATCTACGTGCCAAGCATGAAAAATCTCAAGGAAGTCTCAAATACCACCCGTCAGCAAAGGCAAGTAAAACATGACATATAAAATCCACTAGGCAGTATAATCAGTGAAAAATATACGTGCCACAATATGCTAAATAATCATGCCAGTAAGAATGCCAACATCAATACTAGTGGTATCCCACCAAAAATAATATACGTGCATGCAAGGCTAGGTATACGCGGAAAGTATAATAACCCATACCCCTACGACGAGTCCTCCTATCTTCGGTAAACCGTGGCTCCTCAGGAATTGCTTCCAAATCAGCAAAATCCTCTAAATCTGAGAAACAACACAAGGAATGAGCTCCGTTAAGGCCCAATTGGGTCCAGAAACGATATAAATTACGAACCGGGGCGAAAACGGGTCAAAATGGCCCGGGTTGACTTTTGGTCAAAAAGTCAAAGTCAACGGTCAACCGTTGACTTTGAGTGACCGATCAAAGTCAACGGTCAGGTCAAAGTCAACGGTCAAAGTCAACCGTTGACTTTGACTAACCGATTCGGGTCGGCCTGGTTCTGGTCGGTCCGGGTCGGGTCGGTCCGAGTCGGGTTGGTCTGACCCGAACCAACCCAACCCAACTGGGCTCGGGCCAGACCCGGCCCAAACCCAAATCGGGTCGGACCAGGCGGGTTCGACCCGAATGGGCTGGGTTGACCCAGCCTGATGGGTCGGGTCAGACTTGGCCCAATGGACCCAAGTCGAACCCGACCCAGAGGCCAAAGGCCTGGGTCAGCCTGGCCCAATTCTGGATCGGGCTGAGCCAAGCCCAGTCGGGCCCAACTCAGCCCTGGGTCAGAGTCAACTCGGCCTTGGGCCTGAGTCAACTCGGCCCAAAGCCCGAGTTAACTCAGCCCATGGTCGAGTTGACTCGACCGGCGACCACCGAAGGCCGGCGATGCTCCGACGACGCTCCGGCGACCGACCGACAACCTTCCCGCGGCGAAAAACACCATTTCTTACCCCTTTTTCGCCAAAAATCGTTTCCAACGCGTTACACGACTCCTCTCCAATCGTTTCCTACCAAAAACACGAAAAAAACAACCCTAAATCGTAGATCTACAAAAAAAACTAAAACCCGAAACTTCTCGGGCAAAAATCGAGAGAACGGGAGGTTACCTTCGAAATCGCCCTTCACAAACGTTGATCTACTCTTCGAGGCGAACGTTTTGACACCAAGATCGCACCGAACGGAGGTCGTTCCGGCGTCGGCGATTCTCTCCCTCACGGCTCTCTCTCTCCTCTCTCCTCTCTCTCTCTCTCTCTGGTTTTTGGGTTCTGTCGGCAGCAGGGATAAGGTTTCATTTGAAACCTTATCTTTTCTTTTCTTTTTATTTATTTAATTATTTTATTTTATTTATTTTATTAATTATTTTATTTTATATTAAATCAATTTCATTTATTATATTACCTACCTCTTTATCATTTTACCTACTTTTCATTTTAAAATTCCTATTTCTTTTTATTACATTTAACAAATAATTACATTTAATTGAACGTTCGGTTTTACGACTTAATTTCCTACCGTAAATTAGCGAAATTGATCCAAATTAGTTACACTAAAATTCGCGAAAAATTTATTCAAATTTTTTACAACTATTAAAATTGACGGGTTTTACATCTTTTCCCCCTTTTTATGAATTTCGCCCCCGAAATTCGCCTCAACTACACATCGTAGAAAAATCTAGGGTACCTATTTACCATATCGGACTCTAGCTCCCATGTAGCTTCTTTGTCAGTGTGGTTCTTCCATTTCACCAGAACATACGGAGCCTCCCGACGACGAAAACGCCAGAGCTCGCGTCCTAAAATCTGTTCTGGCACCTCTTCGTACGTCGCGTCAGCCTGGACCGTTACCTCATCCCACGAAACATTATGAGACGGATCAGGAATATACTTCCTCAATTGGGATATATGGAAAACATCGTGCACATGTCCCAACTGAGGAGGTAACTCCAGCCGGTAAGCCACCACTCCAATCCTCTCAACAATCTGGAACGGCCCAATGTACCGCGGGGCTAACTTTCCTTTCACCCCAAACCTGCTGACACCACGGGTAGGATGAACCTTCACAAAGACAAAATCCCCAGCATCAAACTCCACCTCACGTCTCTTCAGGTCTGCATAACTCTTTTGACGACTCTGCATGACCTTCAGCCTCTCACGAATCTGGTGGATCTTTTCTGTGGTCTCTCGAATGATATCTGGCCTAAGCGCAAGTCGTTCTTCTGTTTCAGCCCAACACAAAGGAGAACGACATGGCCGACCATACAAAGCCTCAAACGGAGAAACCCCGATGCTGGTTTGGAAGCTGTTGTTGTACACGAACTCAACCAGTGGCAAGTGGTCTATCTAACTGCTACCAAAATCCACGATACAGGACCTCAGCATATCCTCTAAGATCTGAATAGTCCTCTCGGACTGCCCATCTGTCTGGGGATGATGTGCAGTACTCATCTGGGTCTTCGTACCGAGCTCCTTCTGCAATCCTCTCCACAAATCCGAAGTGAAACGAGGATCACGGTTAGACACAATGCTCAAAGGTACCCCATGAAGACGAACAATGTTCTGCACATATAACCGACTAAGCTTGGCAACAGAAAAAGTCATCCGAATAGGAATGAAATGTGCTGACTTCGTCAATCGATCTACAATAACCCAGATAGAATCAAATCTCTGATGAGTCCTGGGAAGATGGGTAACGAAGTCCATGGTAATCTCTTCCCACTTCCATTCCGGAATCGGTAATGGCTGGAGCAAACCCGCTGGCCGCTGGTGCTCGGCTTTAACTCTCTGGCAGGTCATGCATCGGGCAACAAATTCTGCTACCTCCCTCTTCATGCCAACCCACCAGTACTGACGCTTCAGATCCTGATACATTTTGGTACTGCCGGGGTGGATGGCAAAACTGGATCTGTGCGCCTCATCCAAAATAGCCTGCCTCAAGTTGGCGATGTTGGGAACCGCCACCCTACCACGATAGAATAGGTCCCCAACAGCATTCACCGACCAACCCTCAAGCTGTTCCCCATTCTGAAGCTGTCCCACCCTGAATACAAGCTCCTCATCCTGCCGCTGTAGCTGCTTCACCCTCGTGAGCATCGATGGTGTAGCCACTACATGGTAGATGTAAGCCTGGCTCCCAGTATCATGATACTGCAACTGAAAATCCCCAATCACCAAAGATTTCCTCCACTCATCCAGAATCATGCAGGAAATGGAAGCACGAGGATACCGGCTCAATGCATCAGCCACTGCATTAGCCTTGCCTGGGTGGTATTCCAGACTAAAATCATAATCCTCCAAATACTCCACCCATCTGCGCTGCCTCAAGTTGAGGTCCTTCTGAGTGAACAAGTACTTTAAACTCTTGTGATCGGAGAAAACCTGGAAGCTGACCCCATATAAATAACTCCGCCATATCTTCAAAGCAAAGACGATGGCAGCGAGCTCTAGGTCGTGGGTAGGATAATTCCGCTCATGGAGCTTCAACTGTCGAGAGGCATAAGCCACTACCTTACCCTGCTGCATCAAAACACACCCCAAACCAACCCCGGAGGCGTCGGTATACACAGCATAGGGAAGGTTCCCATCCGGAACTGTCAGTATAGGAGCACTGGTCAACCTTCGCTTCAATTCTTCGAAGGCATTCTGACAGTCGACATCCCAAACAAACCGCACATCCTTGCGAGTGAGTTTGATAAGCGGCGCGGCAATAGAAGAAAAGTTCTGCACAAAGCGCCGATAATATCCAGCTAACCCGAGGAAGCTACGAATCTCCGAGACGTTCTTGGGTGGTGGCCAGCCCACTACCGCCCCAATCTTCGCAGGATCAACAGAAATACCATCCCGCGAAACGATATGGCCCAAGAACTTCACCTCGGAAGCCCAGAAATCACATTTACTGCGCTTCGCATACAACTGATGCTCCCTCAAGGTCTGTAGGACAATGCGGAGATGATCTCGATGTTCACGACGAGTCTTTGAATAAATTAGGACGTCATCAATGAAGACTACCACAAACCGATCCAGATAAGGCCGGAAGATCCTATTCATAAGATCCATAAACACCGCTGGGGCATTTGTAAGCCCGAACGGTAAGACCAAGAACTCAAAATGTCTGTATCTGGTCCAGAAAGCAGTCTTGGGTATATCCTCCTCCCGAATCTTCACCTGATGATACCCTGTCCTTAGATCAATCTTCGAAAAATATCGTGAACCACCGAGCTGATCAAAGAGGTCGTCAATACGTGGAAGCGGGTACTTGTTCTTAACAGTAACCCTGTTCAGCCTCCGATAATCAACACATAACCTCAACGACCCATCCGCCTTTTTAGCAAACAAAACGGGAGAGCCCCAGGGCGACCCACTCTCCCTGATAAATCCTTTGCTCTGCAGATCCTCTAACTGCTTGCGCAGTTCCACTAACTCAGCGGGTGACATCCTGTAGGCAGGTATAGAAACTGGAGTAGCCCCTGGAACAAGATCGATACAAAACTCAATCTCTCTGTCTGGAGGTAAACCCGGTAGCTCATCAGGAAAGACGTCATCGTACTCCCTGACGACTGAGACATCAATCTCCTGCACCGCGGTCTCAAGGTCTAGGTCCATCGACCAAAGTCCCCCATACTGTTCCAATCCACTCCTGCCTCGTAAACATACCCGAAACATAGAGTTCACAATCCCCATACAAGGACCTCGGTGGTAGGTAACAACCCTGCCAGACTTCGAGGTAACTGTAACCCGCCTCAAGTGGCAATCAACTATCGCCTGATATTTCATCAGCCAATCACAACCCAGAATGACGTCAAACTGCTTCAAAGGCAGGACAATAAGATCGGCTGAAAACTTGCAATCGTCGATCACCACACAAACTGATCTGCAGATATAAGCAACTCCACTCCTGTCGCCCAGCGGAGTATTCAAGAAGAAAGGGGTTCCCATCTCTTCGATGGCCAAACCCAACACCTCAGCAAAATCAGCAGAAATAAACGAATGCGACGCCCCAGTATCAAATAAAACCCGAGCAAAAGTATGGAAGATCAGAATCGTACCATCCACAACCGCAGGCTGGTCTGGCACAGGAAAATAATCGGCCTGGTTCACTGCATATGACTGACCAGCAACTCCCTTGCCCTTATAATCGCGACCACGGCCGCTGGCTCTGGTGGTAGATCCACGAAATCCACCTGTCCTCTGCTGCTGAACAGGAGGAGAACCACTAGCAAAGGGCTGCCCGATTGGTCGATAAGGAGTATCAATAACAGGCCTATCCTCTGCTCGGCGCTGGGGTGTCTGAAACTGAGCCTGCTGAAAAGGTGGTCGGGTCTGTCCCCGATGCTGGCCCGGAGGGGAGAATAGATCAGTAGCTGTGGGAATATGAAAGGAGTGCCGCGGCTGCTGCCTCGGAGGGGAGAATGACTCAGCAGCTGCGGGAATATGAAAGGAGTGTCGCGGCTGCTGCCCCTGAGGTTGGTTCAGCGGACATTCCCTCCTAAAATAATATACGTGCATGCAAGGCTAGGTATACGCGGAAAGTATAATAACCCATACCCCTACGGCGAGTCCTCCTATTTTCGGTAAACCGTGGCTCCTCAGGAATTGCTTCCAAATTAGCAAAATCCTCTAAATCTGAGAAACAACACAAGGAATGAGCTCCGTTAAGGCCCAATTGGGTCCAGAAACGATATAAATTACGAACCGGGGCAAAAACGGGTCAAAATGGCCTGGGTTGACTTTTGGTCAAAAAGTCAAAGTCAACGGTCAGGTCAAAGTCAACGGTCAAAGTCAACCGTTGACTTTGACTAACCGGTTCGGGTCGACCTGGTTCGGGTCGGCCTGGTTCTGGTCGGTCCGGGTCGGGTCGGTCCGAGTCGGGTTGGTCTGACCCGAACCAACCCAAACCAACTGGGCTCGGGCCAGACCCGGCCCAAACCCAAATCAGGTCGGACCAGGCGGGTTCGACCCGAATGGGCTGGGTTGACCCAGCCTGATGGGTCGGGTCAGACTCGGCCCAATGGACCCAAGTCGAACCCGACCCAGAGGCCAAAGGCCTGGGTCAGCCTGGCCCAATTCTGGATCGGGCTGGGCCAAGCCCAGTCGGGCCCAACTCAGCCCTGGGTCAGAGTCAACTCGGCCTTGGGCCTGAGTCAACTCGGCCCAAAGCCCGAGTTAACTCAGCCCATGGTCGAGTTGACTCGACCGGTGACCACCGAAGGCCGGCGATGCTCCGGCGACGCTCCGGCGACCGACCGACAACCTTCCCGCGGCGAAAAACACCATTTCTTACCCCTTTTTCGCCAAAAATCGTTTCCAACGCGTTACACGACTCCTCTCCAATCGTTTCCTACCAAAAACACGAAAAAAACAACCCTAAATCGTAGATCTACAAAAAAAAACTAAAACCCGAAACTTCTCGGGCAAAAATCGAGAGAACGGGAGGTTACCTTTGAAATCGCCCTTCACAAACGTTGATCTACTCTTCGAGGCGAACGTTTTGACACCAAGATCGCACCGAACGGAGGTCGTTCCGGCGTCGGCGATTCTCTCCCTCACGGCTCTCTCTCTCCTCTCTCCCCTCTCTCTCTCTCTCTGGTTTTTGGGTTCTTTCGGCAGCAGGGATAAGGTTTCATTTGAAACCTTATCTTTTCTTTTCTTTTTATTTATTTAATTATTTTATTTTATTTATTTTATTAATTATTTTATTTTATATTAAATCAATTTCATTTATTATATTACCTACCTCTTTATCATTTTACCTACTTTTCATTTTAAAATTCCTATTTCTTTTTATTACATTTAACAAATAATTACATTTAATTGAACGTTCGGTTTTACGACTTAATTTCCTACCGTAAATTAGCGAAATTGATCCAAATTAGTTACACTAAAATTCGCGAAAAAGTTATTCAAATTTTTTACAACTATTAAAATTGACGGGTTTTACAGGTACGGTCGCGGAATACATTCGGAGATTTGAATCCTTGTCTCAGTTTGCACCACGTTTAGTGAGCGATAACGAAGACAAGGTACACTAATTTATGGACGGCCTGAATCTGAAAATTGGAAAGAATATTATAGTGTGTGGGGTTCTTGATGTACCTTACTCAGATATCGCAGCAAGAGCTTTTGAATTTGAGGCTGTGGAATTGACTTGCGTTAAACCAAGAGAGCCGGCTAGATGATTTTTTCGTGAGTTCCAACCACAACCCCGGAATAGAGGCTGGCAACAAAAGGGACAACTGCAAGTACAACAACAAAGTGACATCAAGAGGCCATATAAAGGAGGTAACGATTGAGGAAAAGGAAAACAGGTGCAAGGGACTCCTCGAATGCCTTGGTGTTCTAAATGCCAGAAAAAGCATAGTGGTGAATGCCGATTGGGTATTGATAAATGCTTTCGGTGTGGAGAAATTGGCCATTATGTCAAAGATTGCCCAAAGCCAGGCGGAGATCAGCCAGGCAGGGATCAGAGGAGGGTGATGTCGAGGATCTTCGCCTTCATTGAGCCTGGTGATATCGACACCGAGGCTCAGCCTTCTGTTATAGCAAGTACTATTTTAATCACCGGTATAGCGGTATTTTCATTGATAAACACGGGGGCTACGCACTCGTTTATTTCTACTGCGTGCGTGACTAGATTGAAGTTTGTGTCTGAATTAGCAGAGTGTGAATACAGAGTGATGCTGCCTTTGGGAGCGTAGTATGATCATGTTTTCCAGGGCAATGTCGTCTCAGTGGGAAATAACACCCTTTATGCCCAGTTGATAGTTATGGGCATAGAGCGGTACGATCTTATTTTGGGGATGCACTGGCTATCACGCCATTTTACCACCATAGACTGCCGATCCGGGTTAGTAACTTTTCAGCCCCCGGATAAAGTGGAGTTTGCTTACCAGGTAATGAATAGGTTGAGTTGGGTCACCTACTTCTTATTCTATGAAGGTCCAAGAGTAGTTTAGAGGTGAATGCTCAGTTTATCTGGCCACAGTGGTTGATACTCAGTTGTTCAATGGGGTAAAACATGGAGACCTTCCAGTAGTTAGAGAATTCTCTGAGATCTTCCTCGACGATCTTCCCAGATTACTGCCGGATAGGGAGATCGAGTTTACAATTGATGTTTATCCAGGCTCTAGGCCTGTATCAAAGAATCCTTACAGATTGGCACCTGCTGAATTGAAGGAGTTGAAGTCTCAACTAGAAGAGTTGTTGGATAAGGTATTCATCTGACCTAGTTTTTCTCCTTGGGGTGCGCCAGTTCTGTTTGTTAAGAAGAAAGACGGAACTCTTAGGATGTGCATCGACTACAGAAAGTTGAATAAATTGACAGTGAAGAATAAGTATCCACTGCCCTGGATTGATGACCTGTTTGACCAACTGCAGGGTGCCCGAGTGTTTTCGAGGATTGACCTACACTCGGGGTATTATCAGTTGAAGGTCCGGAGAGAAGATATTCAAAAGATGGCGTTTCGAACGAGGTATGGGCATTATGAATTTCTTGTGATATTTTTTGGACTTACAAATGCCCCTGCAGCGTTTATGGATTTGATGAATCGTGTCTTCAAGGATTACTTAGACAAGTTTGTTGTTATTTTCATTGATGACATCTTGATCTATTCAAAGACGAAAGAGGAACACGAGAAGCAACTATGAATTATTGTAGAGATTTTAAAACAACATCAACTATACCCAAAGTTCTCCAAGTGCAAGTTTTGGCTGGATCGAATTAATTTTCTTGGCCATATCATATCTCAGGAGGGAATTTCTGTGGATCCAACTAAGATTGAGGTTGTCAGGGATTGGTCACAGCCTAAAAATGTGCGAGAAGTACGAGGATTTCTTGGGTTGGCTGGATATTATCGAAAGTTTGTTGAGGGATTTTCGAAGATTGTAGTTCCTCATTCGCGCTTGACAAGAAAGAATGAGAAGTTTATATGGACAGTTGCTTGTGATAAGAGCTTCCAGGAGCTGAAACAGAAATTGACAACGGCTCCAATTTTGACACTGCCAATTGAGGGCGACAAGTTCAGTATATATTGTGACGCGTCTAAATTTGGACTTTGATGCGTACTCATGCATGAAGGCAGGGTTATTGCTTACGCTTCTCGGCAGTTGAAGCTATATGAGCAAAATTATCCTACGCATGATTTGGAATTAGCAACCGTCGTCTTTGATTTAAAAATTTGGAGACACTATCTGTATGGGCAACAATGTGAAGTGTTCTCGGATCACAGGAGCTTAAAATATTTGTTTACACAGAAAGAGCTGAATATGCGGCAACGAAGGTGGTTGGAGTTTGTCAAAGATTATGATTTCGAAATTAAGTACAACCCAGAAAAAGTGAACAAGGTTGCCGATGCCTTGAGCAGAGTGTCTACTGCGAGTCAGCCTTCGCTTGTAGCAATGTCGGTAATGTTAAAGTCTGAGATTGAAAAGTTTGATGTGGAGATTGTGGCTGAGTTATCCACTATGCTTGTGAACATTTCTCTTAGGCCAACAATAATAGACAAAATCCGAGAAGCGCAATATAAAGATTTAGAGTGCGAGAAGTATTGGTTGAGCATGACCTCGGAGGATTCGCCCGATTTCAACCTGTCAGATGATGGAGTGCTGAAATTTAGGCATAGGTGGTATGTGCCTAATGATGAGGAGCTAAAGAAGGAAATTCTAATCGAGGTACACTCTTCGACATACTCTGTGCATCCAGGAAGCACGAAAATATATAGGGATCTAAAACAACATTTCTGGTGGCCGAATATGAAGAGAGAAGTTGCCAAGTACGTGGAAACCTGCTTGGTTTGCCAACAGGTCAAAGCAGAGCACCAAAGGCCGGTCGGAACCTTATAGCCATTGCCAATCGCAGAGTGAAAATGGGAGCAGATTTCTATGGATTTTATAGTTGGACTCCCAAGAACGATGAAGGGGCACGATGGAATCTGGGTGATAGTGGACCGTTTGACAAAATCGGTCCATTTTCTACCAGTCAAGATGACATATTTCATGAATCAGCTTGCTGAGCTGTATGTGTAGGAGATTTTTAGATTGCATGGGATGCCCGTTTCAATTGTCTCCTATAGAGATGCCAGATTTACTTTGAAATTCTGGAAGAGTCTGCATAAGGCTATGGGAACTCAGTTAAATTTCAGCACAGTGTTTTATCCCAGACTGATGGACAAACAGAAAGAAAAAAATCAGATTCTTGAGGATATGCTTAGAGTTTGCGTGCTGGAGTTTCAGGGCTCGTGGAGCAGATATTTACCGTTGATTAAATTCTCATACAACAATAGCTTCCAAGCTACGATCGGTATGACATCGTATGAAGCGCTGTATGACAGAAAATGTAGGTCTCCGCTGTATTGGGACGAGGTTGGCGAGACTAGCATAATCGGCTCGAATATTTTACAGCAAACAGCGGACAAGATCGCTGTTATCAGGCAACGTATAGAGATAGCACAGAGCTGCCAGAAAAGCTATGCTGACACCAGACGAAGGGAATTAGAGTTCAATGAGGGTGACGAGGTGTATTTAAAGATTTCTCTGTTTAAGGGCGTTATGAGATTCGGGAGAAGAGGCAAGCTAAGTCCTCGTTATGTGGGCCCTTTCCTATTTTGAAGAGGATCGGAAAGATGACTTATCGATTGCAGCTTTCGTCATCAATGAAGAGCATCCACAATGTCTTTCATGTATCCATGCTCCGGAAAAGCATGAGAGATTGAGGTACAACCGATGCTGACCTTTGTGGAAGAGCCAGTACGAATTTGGGAGTCCTCTATCAAAGTGTTGCGTAATAAAGAAATTCCGCTGGTAAAAGTCCTGTGGCGTAACCATGACGTAGAGAAAGCTACTTGGGAGAGGCAGCAGGATATGATGTCCAAGTATCTCGAACTGTTTTTATAATCAAATTTTTAGGACAAAATTTTAATTAAGATGGATGAAATGTAACACCCGGTTTTACGAAATTTTAGGATTTTATTATTCCGCTATATAATGACATTTTTGTAAATATGTCAAATTATGTCCGCTTTGCGAAAGGAAAGTTTTAATAGTGCCTTAGTAATAATTTAGAATTATTGGTGAAATAAAAAAATTGGGAGAAAACAAATCGAAGGGTCAATTAACGAAGTAAGTGATGAAACAAATAGGAAATAAAATAGAGGGGTAATTAGGTAATTTAACAAGTTAAATCATAAATAAAACTTAAAAATCCCTCCTCCCCTCAACACTCAACGAAATTTATACAAACTTCTCCCCCTCTCTAGCGATTTGCAATTTTCAGCCTCCAGACGACGGCTTCCTCCCACGCTAGTGATTCTTCCTTAAATCGACGAGTTTCCTTCACGTTTCCTTCTCCAATCGACATTCTAGGTAAGCTTCTAACGTTTGGATGAATTAGTTTCCAGTTTAGGGCTAGGAAACGGTTGAAGCTTTAGGTAGGGTTTTGTTAAAAATGTAGATTAAGGTTTGAAATCGATAGGTTTACCGTGACTAAGCCTCTAATGGGCGTATTTATGGTTATTGGTGAAAGTTAGTTGGTTTAATGAGGGTTGTTGAAGTTTTTGGTGGTTGGAGATTTTGGAAACTCCATTAATGGAGTTCTAAGGATTCACGAGTACGAATTGCTCGATGAAATGCCTCAATGAGTTAAAATAGATTTTTAGGGAGATTTCCTTTAGCAAAGAGGTTCGTTAGTCTTCGAATTTGATGTTCTAGGCCCGATTTTAATGATGGTTTCTATGAATTGGTTTACGTGAACAACGCTCGTGGACGGAGCACGGTGTGCTACGGACGCGAGGTAAGTCTTCGTGACTCGCTTGGCCGTTCCGGCCTACACCATAGAAGAGTTTATTGATCGAGGATGTTTGGTGAAATTATTGTTTAGTGTAGGTTGGATGGGTAGTCTAGGATAATTGTTATGTTAGAACGTTTTTCATTAGGTTCTATGTATTGTTTATGCTTTCTTTACTTTTATTGCACAAATCTATGTCCATGCATCATGTTTTACGAACTAGCACGAAATATGAATTTTCGCATATGTTTTCATGAAAAGAAACGACTAATAAAAGATATGAATGTATGTAATTACGGTCATGTCGGGTTGGGGTTCAGACATGACTGTCCTGAGAGGAGGAACATGTTTCCCCCCCGGTAGATGGAAAGAGCTATCTAACCGCCAGATGTGCCCTCTCCATCTGGTGAGAGTAAACCCCCGGTGATGCCCATGCTATGTAACTAAAGAATGAAAATGGATGCATGATTTTATGAACCGTATACGCATGGCACGCATTTTTATTTACGAGGATTTGCTGAGCCCCTTTAGCTCATAGGTTATTTCTATTGTGTAGGTGATTTTGAAACAGGTGAGGAATACGTCCCTCTACCAGACGAACGAACAGATTGAAAGAGGATGCCCGTGGGAGCATGCTGGGCAGTCGATGCTTATTTTGACCCGTGGGGATAACATGTAGGTATTTTGGAATTTTAATAGATAGAAATGATCGATAATTGTATAGGAGGGCTTAATTGTGCTGATGGGTGATTAGCTAGGAATCAGACATGTTTTGACGTTTTGGAAAACTTGTTTTATGAACTTCTTTTGCAAAGTCTTTCGTTAAAATTATACTGGATCTGTTTGGAGTTATTTTAGGTTGGATATGGATATGCTCGAGTTTTATAGATATCCATGCAGTTAGATTTTGTAATTTTCATTTCGTTTTCAATATGTTCTAGGACATGTTTCGAGTTGTGTTTTTGGTGATTGATAAACGAGGTTATGAATGATTTTTATGTCGATGTGTTTGTTATGAAGTGTGTTTTGAAGTAAGTTGATGAATGTAATGGCGGAGGAATGAAATTGTAAAGTAGGTGATAGATGTAAGGATGAAGAAAGGTTTAAGGCAACTCTCTGGATTTCGAAATCCAGAGAGTTCGCCGATTGATTGCCAGTAAGAGCGATCGATCGGCAATTGAATGGCTATGCGCTCTGGTTTTCCAGAGCGCTAGTCGATCGATCGGCCAAAAGGGGCCGATCGATTGGCTGTTGGAAGGCTAAGCGCTCTGTTCAAGGGCCGATCGATCGGCTGCCAAATGGCCGATCGATTGCCCCTTTGTTTTCTTGCTTCGAACATTTTTACCCTCAGTTTTCTGCACAGATTTTTCCCTCAGTTTTACATGTTTCTTTAAATGGTTTTCAAGACTGTTTCAACGACTTAGATTAGGTTTTAGGATTAAGAAGTTAAGAATTTACTTAGTGTTACAAAAAGAAAAATTTATACGGAAATTTTGTGTAATACCCAGTTGTACGGACCCGTATATTATATTATTATCATATTATTGGATGACATTTTGTAAATATGTCAAATCAGATCCGTTTTATAAAAAGAAAGCGTCATCATGATCCTAACGATTAATAGGAATTTTAAGGAAATTATGAGAATTTTCGGAGATTAAACGCTGTATTCCGAGTAATTACGTTTCTCGTAATATAAAGGACGTTTTGGTAAAAATAGTAAACGTGGTCCGTTTTGCGAACGGACAGTTTTATTAGGACCCAAATAATAAGTTGGACGTATTGACGAAATAAGAAAATTTGGAGAATCCAGATTGTTGGTCGATTAACGAAACGAAGGACGAAACTTATATAAATCAAAGGTAAGGGCAATTTGGTAATTTACAAGTCAATTTTTAATGAAAATACCAAATTCTTTTCTTTCTTCTCCATTCTTCCTGTTCTTCACGAAACACCAGAGAGTGTTTTCTCTTCTCCCTCACGCCAGCCAACGATCTCCCTCCTCCGACCTCCGTTCTGACCTCCGATTGTTCCGTTTCCTTCACGTTTTCTTCTCCAATCGACGTTCTAGGTATGTCTCTATAGTTTTAGAGCTTTTATTTCGAGGTTTATGGAGTTTTAAACAATTAGGGTTTCGTTTAGGTTTCGATAAAAATGTCGATTTAGGGCCCGAAATTAATAGTTTGATTATGATTGACGATATAAAGGACGTATTGAACGTTATTGGACAAAGTTAAACCGATTTGCGAATAAGTTAAAAATTAGGAATTTTCGGGTT
This sequence comes from Begonia masoniana, assembly GCA_022432975.1. Classification (NCBI taxonomy): domain Eukaryota; kingdom Viridiplantae; phylum Streptophyta; class Magnoliopsida; order Cucurbitales; family Begoniaceae; genus Begonia; species Begonia masoniana. The sequence goes on from CM039510.1 coordinate 14,522,706, forward strand.
TTTAAGGAAAAACTCGTAAATGTGATTTCGAACTATCGAGCACTAATTGGTAGTTTAAATGCTTCGACTAGTTAAGTTATGATTTTAGGAAAAATCCTTTAGTTAAGGTTTTGAAAATTTGGACGTTTATTAACTTAGATTGGTTTTAACGTCGATATTGCGTTTTGCTTCAGACAAACAGTGCTCGTGCACGGAGCTTGAGCTGCTTTGGACACGAGGTAAGTTCTCGTGATTCTTTTCTGGCCTATTGGCCTACACCGTACATCGAATGTCATTTCGAGGAGTTTGGTGACGCACTAGTTTATAATATTTTTGGTTGGGTAGTTAGGTTTAATTGTTTTATAGATTTTGTTTTACAGTCTTGATGGTATGTATGCTGAGTGTTTAAATTCTGTTATGAACTGTTCATGCATCACGTGTTTTAAAGAAAAGCATGAAAATGAATTTCTGCACAATGTTTTAAAGATAATACAAAGAATAGAATGGGCCGTAAGGCATACAGTTAATACAGGCCGAAAGGCATACAGGCCGAAAGGTATACAGTTTACAGGTCATGCGAGATGGGGCTCAGGCACGGCTGTAGGTGTTGTAAGCATGTACCACCCTCTTCTAGCTGGAAAGAGTAGTCCGACCGCAGGATGTGCTCTCTCCGGTTAGGAGGTTGAGATCTCGGTGGCACCCACAGAGTAAAGTAAAGAAAATGCTGCATGATTTCTGAACTCACACGCATAGCATATAGTTGCATTTATGAGAGCTTGCTGAGATTTTTATCTCATAGTGTATTGTATGGTGTAGGTGATCTAGATATCGAGGAACCAGGTGAGGATGGGATTCCTCCTCCAGAGTCTTGAGTCCAGTTGACGGAGGATGGCTGCGGTGGTGTGCTGACGCAGTCGAGGCTTACCTGACCCGTGGGGACTGTATGTATAGATTTTGAGGGTTTGGGACTTTTTGGGCTGATGTTTGTATAGAAATACTTTAGGTTGTTTGATTCTGGATAGTTGATAGGTATATATGTATATGTTGATGTTTTGGAAAGTGTTTTATAATAGTTTGAAAAGTCTTTCATTGAATATATTTTGGAACTGCGTGGTGATTTGAAACAGGAGGATTTGTTGAGGTTTTAAACGGATCCATGCAGTTCGTTTTCATGAAAATGTTCTTAGTTTTAAAAATGAATTTCGAGTCGTTTATTAGGAGAATGGTTAGGTGTGAAAAGAATGAAAATTATAGTGAGTTTTATTTAATATTATTGTAGTTATGTGTTAGAGAAATTGAAGAAAAGGAACGTAGGAGGAGTAGGGGCAGAGGGGTTGGCGAATAGTCGCCAACCCTGGCGATTGAATCGCCTCCCTCTGGAAAAATCCAGAGGGAGTGGCGATTGCTCGCGACAAACTGTGGCGAGCAATCGCCACAGGCGATGCAACAGGCGATTACTCGCCTGTTGCAATCGCCTCTTTATTTTTATTTATTATTTAAATTGTTTTTAATTTAATTAAATTAAGTTTTAATTAAATGGTTTTAAAGTTTCAATTGTTTTAAAAGTTGTAATTCAATTCCGATTTCGATTTCGGTTTAGTTTCCGCTTAGAGTTTATTTAAAGTATAGGGATAAGTATAAATAAAAAAAAAATAGTACGGGAAATACGGGCATAGTATTAGGGTCGCTACATTTATGGTATCAGAGCCCCCGGGTTTTAAAATCGGTTCTGTAGACTGCTCGACTGCACAGCCACTACGCGGACGTTCTTCATCAACTGTAAGTATGTTTATAGCTTTATTTGATTTCTAGTTTTCTTAGAATATTTGTTTAACTTTTTATAGGAAATTTATAATTATGGTGCGTCCACGAAACGATCGGGATGACCGCGATGATACGATCGACACTCTCAAGGATTTTATCGCCCAGCAGTCTCAGCATATGGAGAGACAGGCTCACCAAATGGAGAGACAGTCTCAACAGCTGGGTACTTTGATTGACCGAGAGGGCACTAGAGCTCGGGAGACAGCTATACTGGGTAGCCGTGGGATGGAGAGATTTCAGAAGCTCCAGCCCCCAGTATTTAGCGGACAGTCTACGGATCCCTCTTCAGCCGAGGAGTGGGTTCGCACTATGGAGGACATGCTGGCGTATGCTAGCATAGAGGATGGAGAGAAGGTTGCATTGGTGACCTACCACTTAGCTCTGGACGCCCGGTTTTGGTGGGATTCCATCAAGACGACCACCGATGTGACTATTATGGGCTGGGAGAGATTCAGAGAGCTGTTCTACGATAAATATTTCAGCCATACCGTTCGCGAGGCGAAGATGGTCGAGTTTATGCAGTTGCGGCAGACTGCTTCTATTGCCGAGTACGTTAGGAGATTTGAGGCGCTGTCTCGATTTGCACCACGACAGGTCAGCGTCAACGAGGATAAGGTGCGTCGGTTTTTACAGGGACTGAGCCAAGAGTTCCGAATGCGCCTTACGATATCAGGGGTACGTGGTGTATCCTATGACGAGCTAGTGGCCAGAGCCCTCGACATTAAGGCTGTTGACCAGAGTTCTACTAGACCGAGGGAGCCATCTAAGGGCTTCTTCAGAGAGATTCGACCTCAGTCACTGAACCGAGGTTGGCAGCCGAGAGCACAGCCCCAGCAGCAGCAGAGGGGTGTGAATAGACCTCTTGAGGGAGGTAACGACCGGGGAAAGGGGAAGCAAGTACAGGGTGCTTCTCAGGTACCTATTTGTCCTAAGTGCCAGAGGGAGCACAGTGGCCAGTGCAGGGTGAGCATGAATGTATGCTACCGATGTGGTGATGCAGGCCATTTTGTTAGAGACTGCCCGAAGCAGGGTCGAGACCAGTCGGGTAGTGATCAGAGGAGAGTTGTGTCCAGGATCTTCACTTTTATCGAGCCTGGAGATGTTGATAACGAGGATCAGCCTGCATTGGTTACTGGTGTTCCTGTATTTTCTTTATTAGACACGGGGGCTACGCATTCTTTTATTTCCACCGCTTGTGTATCGAGATTGAGGCTTGCACCTGAGTTAGAAGAATGCGAGTATAGTGTGATGCTACCTTCATGAGAGCGTATGCAGTCAAGCCGTGTAGTCCAGGGCAATGTTATCTCGATTGGGGACAGAACCCTATATGCTCGCCTTATTGTTATGGGCATCGAGCACTATAATCTTATTTTGGGGATGGATTGGCTATCACAGCACTTCGCCACCATCGATTGTCGATCCGGGATTGTGACCTTCCGACCCCCGGGTAAAGCTGAGTTTTCTTATCAGGCGATGAGCAGATTGAGTAGCTCGCCTATTTCTTATTCCATGATGGTCAACGAGCAGTTGAAAGGTGCGTGCTCTATTTATTTGGCCTCTGTCTTAGATTGTCAGTTGCTCAGCGGATTGAAGCCGAGCGACATTCCTATCGTCAGAGAGTTCTCTGATATATTCCTTGACGATCTTCCCGGATTACCACCGGACCGGGAGATTGAGTTCACTATTGACGTATATCCTAACACAGCGCCAAGGTTTAAAAACCCGTACCGGTTGGCACCAGCAGAGTTGAGGGAGTTGAGGACTCAGCTTGATGAGTTACTAGAGAAGGGATTTAGTCGACCCAGTGTTTCACCCTGGGGTGCGCCTGTTCTATTCGTCAAGAAGAAAGACGGGACTCTCAGGATGTGCATTGATTACCGAGAGTTGAACAAATTGACGGTGAAGAATAAGTATCCACTGCCACGGATCGATGACTTGTTTGACCAGCTACAGGGTGCCCGAGTATTTTCCAGGATTGACCTACGCTCGGGTTATTATCAGCTGAAGGTCCGGATGGATGATATAACGAAGACGGCGTTCCGAACAAGGTACGGGCATTATGAGTTCCTTGTTATGTCTTTCGGACTTACTAATGCCCCTGCAGCGTTTATGGACTTGATGAACTGTGTCTTCAAGGAGTATCTGGACAAGTTCGTGGTGGTTTTCATTGACGACATCCTGATTTACTCTAAGACGAAGGAAGAGCACAAGGATCATCTGAGGATCGTCTTACAGATTCTGAGTCAACGCCAGCTATATCCCAAGTTTTCGAAGTGCGAGTTCTGGCTTGACAGAGTGAGCTTCCTTGGCCATATCATAACACAGGACGGAGTTTCTGTGGATCCGAGCAAGATTCAGGTGGTCAGAGATTGGCCACAGCCTAGAACGTACGTGAGGTGTGTGGATTTCTCGGATTGGCCGGTTATTATCGGAAGTTTATAGAGGGATTCTCGAAGATCGCACTTCCCCTCTCATGATTAACTCGGAAGAACGAGAGGTTTATTTGGTCGCCTGCTTGTGATGATAGTTTTATGGAGTTAAAGCAGAGATTGACCACCGCTCCAGTATTGGCATTACCGGTTGAGAATGTCAGATTCAGTATTTACTGTGATGCGTCTGGAGTGGGACTCGGTTGTGTATTAATGCAGGAGGGGACAGTTATTTCTTATGCTTCTCGACAGTTGAAGCCGTACGAGCAGAATCACCCTGCGCACGACCTTGAGTTGGCAGCTGTGGTCTTCGCACTGAAGATATGGAGACACTATTTATATGGGCAGCAGTGCGAAATATTTTCTGACCACAAGAGCCTGAAGTACTTATTTACGTAGAAGGAGCTGAACATGCGACAGACACGATGGCTTGAGTTTATCAAAGATTATGATTTTGACATCAAGTACCATCCGGGGAAGGCAAACAAGGTTGCTGATGCCTTGAGTAGAGTGCCTTCCACGAGTCAGCCTTCATTAGCAGCGATGTCAGTTACGCTGCGGTCTGAGATTGAGAGGTTTGATGTGGAGATAGTGGCAGAGTTGTCCAGTATGCTCGCCAACATTTCTCTCAGGCCGGCCATTCTTGATCGTATACGTGAGGCTCAACAGAGTGATTCGGAGTGTGAGGAGCTTCGATCGAGCATGACATTGGGAGACTCGTCGGATTTCCATTTATCAGAGGATGGTATTCTGAAGTTCAGGCATAGGTGGTACGTGCCTAGCGACGAGGATCTGAAGAAGGAGATATTGACCGAGGCACATTCTTCGGCATATTCTGTGCACCCGGGAAGTACCAAGATGTACCGGGATTTGAAACAACACTTCTGGTGGCCGAACATGAAGAGGGAGGTTGCCAAGTACGTTGAGACCTGTTTAGTATGTCAACAGGTAAAGGCAGAGCACCAGAGGCCGGCCGGAACGTTATTGCCACTGCCGATTCCGGAGTGGAAGTGGGAGCAGATCTCCATGGAATTTATTGTGGGGCTCCCGAGAACGACGAAGGGCCATGATGGCATATGGGTGATCGTGGACCGATTGACAAAGTCGGCCCACTTTTTATCTGTGAGGATGGCATCGTCTATGGATCAGCTCGCCAAGCTTTATGTGCAGGAGATTGTCAGACTGCACGGTGTGCCAGTTTCTATTGTCTCAGATCATGATCCGAGATTTACATCGAAGTTCTGGAAGAATCTGCATAAAGCTATGGGGACTCAGCTTAATTTCAGCACCGCATTTCATCCTCAGACTGATGGACAGACAGAGAGGACGAATCAGATTCTGGAGGATATGCTCAGAGCATGTGTGCTGGAGTTTCAGGGATCGTGGAGCAGGTATTTGCCACTGATCGAGTTCTCTTATAATAACAGCTTCCAGGCTACTATTGGCATGGCTCCATATGAGGAGCTGTATGGTCGGAAATGTAGATCTCCATTATATTGGGACGAGGTTGGCGAGGCCAGCATCGTTGGTCCTGAGATTCTACAACAGACGGCAGAGAAGATTGCCATTATTCGACAGCGTATAGAGGTAGCACAGAGCAGGCAGAAGAGCTATGCTGACACCAGACGGAGAGAGCTAGAGTTCGAGGAAGGTGATGAGGTTTATTTGAAAGTTTCTCCGTTCAAGGGTGTTGCGAGATTTGGAAGGAGGGGTAAGTTGAACCCTCGTTATGTGGGGCCCTTTCCTATTTTGAAGAGGATCGGGAAGATGGCGTATCGATTACAGCTTCCAGCTTCTATAGAGGGTATCCACGACGTATTTCATGTATCTATGCTTCGGAAATGTTTACGCGATCCGTCGCATATCGTGGAGATTACAGAGATCGAGGTGCAGCCTACCCTAGCTTACGAAGTGAGGCCGGTACGTATTTTGGCGACTTCCATCAAAGTATTGCGCAACAAAGAGATTCCGCTAGTCAAGGTCCTATGGCGGAACCACGAGGTGGAATAGGCTACCTGGAGGTGGCACCAGGATATGATGACCAGATATCCTGAGTTATTTGTATGATTTAATTTTGTGGACAAAATTCTGAATAAGGAGGGTGGAATGTAATACCCAGTTGTACGAACCCGTATATTATATTATTATCATATTATTGGATGACATTTTGTAAATATGTCAAATCAGATCCGTTTTACGAAAAGAAAGCGTCATCATGATCCTAACGATTAATAGGAATTTTAAGGAAATTATGAAAATTTTCGGAGATTAAACGCTGTATTCCGAGTAATTACGTTTCTCGTAATATAAAGGACGTTTTGGTAAAAATAGTAAACGTGGTCCGTTTTGCGAACGGACAGTTTTATTAGGACCCAAATAATAAGTTGGACGTATTTGCGAAATAAGAAAATTTGGAGAATCCAGATTGTTGGCCGATTAACGAAACGAAGGACGAAACTTATATAAATCAAAGGTAAGGGCAATTTGGTAATTTACAAGTCAATTTTTAATGAAAATACCAAATTCTTTTCTTTCTTCTCCATTCTTCCTGTTCTTCACGAAACACCAGAGAGTGTTTTCTCTTCTCCCTCACGCCAGCCAACGATCTCCCTCCTCCGACCTCCGTTCTGACCTCCGATCGTTCCGTTTCCTTCACGTTTTTTTCTCCAATTGACGTTCTAGGTATGTCTCTATAGTTTTAGAGCTTTTATTTCGAGGTTTATGGAGTTTTAAACAATTAGGGTTTCGTTTAGATTTCGATAAAAATGTCGATTTAGGGCCCGAAATTAATAGTTTGATTATGATTGACGATATAAAGGACGTATTGAACGTTATTGGACAAAGTTAAACCGATTTGCGAATAAGTTAAAAATTAGGAATTTTTGGGTTTTTAAGGAAAAACTTGTAAATGTGATTTCGAACTATCGAGCACTAATTGGTAGTTTAAATGCTTCGACTAGTTAAGTTATGATTTTAGGAAAAATCCTTTAGTTAAGGTTTTGACAATTTGGACGTTTATTAACTTAGATTAGTTTTAACGTCGATATTGCGTTTTGCTTCAGACAAACAGCGCTCGTGGACGGAGCTTGAGCTGCTTTGGACACGAGGTAAGTTCTCATGATTCTTTTCTGGCCGATTGGCCTACACCGTACGTCGAATGTCGTTTCGAGGAGTTTGGTGACGCACTAGTTTATAATATTTTTGGTTGGGTAGTTAGGTTTAATTGTTTTATAGATTTTGTTTTACAGTCTTGATGGTATGTATGCTGAGTGTTTAAATTCTGTTATGAACTGTTCATGCATCACGTGTTTTAAAGAAAAGCATGAAAATGAATTTCTGCACAATGTTTTAAAGATAATACAAAGAATAGAATGGGCCGTAAGGCATACAGTTAATACAGGCCGAAAGGCATACAGGCCGAAAGGTATACAGTTTACAGGTCATGCGAGATGGGACTCAGGCACGGCTGTACGTGTTGTAAGCGTGTACCACCCTCTTCTAGCTGGAAAGAGTAGTCCGACCGCAGGATGTGCTCTCTCCGGTTAGGAGGTTGAGATCTCGGTGGCACCCACAGAGTAAAGTAAAGAAAATGCTACATGATTTCTAAACTCACACGCATAGCATATAGTTGCATTTATGAGAGCTTGCTGAGATTTTTATCTCATAGTGTATTGTATGGTGTAGGTAATCTAGATATCGAGGAACCAGGTGAGGATGGGATTCCTCCTCCAGAGTCTTGAGTCCAGTTGACGGAGGATGGCTGCGGTGGTGTGCTGGCGCAGTCGAGGCTTACCTGACCTGTGGGGACTGTATGTATAGATTTTGAGGGTTTGGGACTTTTTGGGCTGATGTTTGTATAGAAATACTTTAGGTTGTTTGATTCTGGATAGTTGATAGGTATATATGTATATGTTGATGTTTTGGAAAGTGTTTTATAATAGTTTGAAAAGTCTTTCATTGAATATATTTTGGAACTGCGTGGTGATTTGAAACAGGAGGATTTGTTGAGGTTTTAAACGGATCCATGCAGTTCGTTTTCATGAAAATGTTCTTAGTTTTAAAAATGAATTTCGAGTCGTTTATTAGGAGAATGGTTAGATGTGAAAAGAATGAAAATTATAGTGAGTTTTATTTAATATTATTGTAGTTATGTGTTAGAGAAATTGAAGAAAAGGAACGTAGGAGGAGCAGGGGCAGAGGGGTTGGCGAATAGTCGCCAACCCTGGCGATTGAATCGCCTCCCTCTGGAAAAATCCAGAGGGAGTGGCGATTGCTCGCGACAAACTGTGGTGAGCAATCGCCACAGGCGATGCAACAGGCGATTACTCGCCTGTTGCAATCGCCTCAGGGGCGATTATTCGCCCCAGCGAATAATCGCCTCTTTATTTTTATTTATTATTTTAATTGTTTTTATTTTAATTAAATTAAGTTTTAATTAAATGGTTTTAAAGTTTCAATTGTTTTAAAAGTTATAATTCAATTTCGATTTCGATTTCGGTTTAGTTTCCGCTTAGAGTTTATTTAAAGTATAGGGATAAGTATAAATAAAAAAAAATAGTACGGGAAATACGGGCACAGTATTAGGGTCGCTACATTTTGAGGTATAGGTTTAGGGGACGTAACAGATTAGGGTTTGGCAATTGGAAGAGTGGATGGTGGCCATTGGATGAAGAAAAGATTGGGTGGCTAAGAAGGTGCAATCTGCGCGCGCTCTGTTGATTGGTGGGCGCTGCCGCGTGCCAATCTGGCGGCCCAGATCATCCAGCGTCACGCACCATCAACGGCGCAGGTGGCTTGATTCGTGCGCGCCCTCAGTAACGCCTGACGCCGCTCCAGCGCAACAATCCGTGGCGTGCCCTGATCTGATGGTGATACCTGCCCTCGCCATCTGTTACTGTCTGCACGCGCCTGCCCGATGTTAGCTCCCTGCCCGAGCGCGCGCTAGAATTTTGCCCCATTTGATCTGAGCCATTGCTTAGCCAATGGATGAGATTTTGCCAAATCTTTGATCCATGTTGCCACTAACACTTGTACCTGCAAAATCCATACCTTAAGAGTGGGCTCTTCTTTAGGCCAATGCTTCCTTTAAGTCCAATTTGTTGAGGGGCTTTCTCCTTTGAAGGTTAAGTCTTCAACCCATCATCCACTAACATACATCTAACCCTAACCACACAATCTAATGTATGATGCAAATATAAATAATTCATACAAAAAAGGCGAGAGTATGCCAAATAAGTTCAAAACCAAAAATTACAATATTTCATAGGCCGAGAAGACAAATTCCCATGGGCAAAAAAGGTGATTCCTTCCAAGCTCTCCAAGTGAGGTGAGGTCCTCTATAAGATCAACTCCTGCAAGAAAAGGAAAAGCAAATTCATTAGTAAACATGTTAAGTAGATTTTGGGCCTTGGACAGTGATCTAGTTTTGGGCCTCCTCGCCATGTCATCCCCTCCGGGTGGCTGATGATTTGTCCTCAAATCCAATGATTTAGCCACCTCTTCACGATTTTTATTACTAACGAGAGGGGTCAAAACTTGGGCACTAAGGGTGGATGATAAGGTTATCTTTGGTAATCGGGTGGTCTTACTAAAAATTTCTTTGGTAAAGATGGTATGATTGAATTCGTTAGCTACTTTGGAGGGCGATTGCTAGGTGATGGAGTGAAGGATCCCAAAGTATTTGAATTCAGCATGTAGCAATATTAGAATTCCATTATACTCTTTCGACCAAAGAATTAATCAGTTTATCCTTAAGACCACGAATGCAAGCTCTCCATTCAATTGAACCTTGTCTCTAGTTCGATGATAGAATTTTTGGTAGTCACATGGTGGGGTTAATTGTTTCAATAATTCACCCAATTGTAAGCTTGGGCATTCGTTGAGCACAAGGGGTGAAAAATCCCTTTTCTTTTGCCTATCTCCAATAAGGAATAAAGTATTGCAATATATAGATTTAAGACCATAGGTTAACTTCTTCATAATTGGGTGCGAAGGAGAGCGGATTCTTTCAATATGTGGGAGGGAGTGAGATGGTCTAATAATCATATCACAAATCCCAAAAATACTCTCTTCACTTAATTCCTTCTTCTCGTGATGCCATGTTGACTCTTCTCCCAAATGATAAAGTATCTCTTTGTCAAAAAGGGGATTAAGATGCCACTTGATACCACTCAATTGAGAGTTTTCTTGGTCTTGTCTTTATCTTAACCCACACTTAGATAAGAAAAGATTCTCCTTGATTTTTCCTTCCTTACGCACTGCAGTATCACGAGCCACTTGTTCGGGAGTCATGGGTAACAAATTGATTGTCCTACCACCAAATTTTAAGGTATAGTGGTTAAGGAACCCATCATGGCTCACTTTTCGGTCGTAATGCCAAGGTCGTCCTAGTATAATATGGCTGGCATTCATTGGGACAACGTCGCAAAGAATTGAGTCTTTATACTTACCAATAGTGAAGTCTACGATTACTTGCTCGGTTACCTTAATATCAGCTCTATCATCCAACAAACTCAACTTGTAAGGCTTAGGGTGATTAATGGTTTCCAACCCTAACTTACCGACCATGTCTTGTGAAGTTGAATTAATACAACTGCCTCCATCAATAATTAAGGAGCAAACTTTGTCTTTGATAGCACAACAACTTTGGAAGATATTTTCTCGTTGACAGTCTTCTTCCATTGTAACACCCAGATTTACGAGATTTTTGTAATATACATGAATAATGGCATTTTTGTAATTATGTTGAATTATGTCAGTTTTGTGAAAAGAAAGCGTTATTACGATCCTAATAATTAGTATGGATTTTAAGAAAATTTTGGGAATTTTAGGAGTTTAATACTAATTTTATGGAAATTACGTTTCTCGTAATTTAAAAGGACGTTGTGGTAAAAATAGTAAACGAGGTCCGATTTGTGAACGGACAGTTTTAATGGGACCCTAGTAATAAGTTAGATGTATTGGCGAAATAAGGAAGTTTGGAGAAAACCGAATCGTTAGCTAAATAACGAAACAAATGACGAAACGAATAGAGAATCAAAAGAAGAGAAAAAAGGTAATTTGCCAGGACAATTTTATTAAAATCACAATTTCCTTCTTCTTCCTCCACCACTTCACGGCTTCTGTGTTTCTCCCTCTCTCCTTCTGCGATTTCTCTTTTCTCCCTCACGACGTTCTCCCTTCCAACGACGTTTCCTCTCCGATCAACCTCCGTTCTTCACGTTTTCTTCTCCAATCCCGACCCTAGGTACGATTCTAAGGTTTTAGGAAGGTTTATTTCAATTTTTACGGAGTTTAAACGATTAGGGTTTCGTTTAGGGTTTTGTAAAAAATGTGATTTAGGGTTTGAAATTTATAGGTTTACCATGTTCGTGGATATAAAAGATGTATTGAGCGTTATTGGACAAATTTAATCTATTTAGGACAAATGTTAGGAGTTGAGGAATTTTTAGGTTTTTGGAAAAACTCGTTAATGGTGGTTTCGAGGTATCGAGCGTTAATTGTTTGTAAAAAAATGTCTCGATTAGTTAAGTTAAAATTTTAGAAATAAGGATTTCGTTAATATGGACGTTAATGGTTCAAACGCGTTTTAACGACAAATATTGTGAATTTGCCTTAGGTAAACGACGCTCGTGGATGGAGCTAGAAATTCAACGCGCACTAGGTAAGTTCTCGTGACTTACTGTGGCCGATTGGCCTACACCATTTGTCGGAAATCGTGTTGAGGATACGTTGGTGCTTTATTGTTTATGTTGGTCATTGTTTTGGTTGGGTAGTTTAGGTTCGGTTGTTTTATAGGTTGATTGTTGTGACGGTTTGATGGTATTTGTAGTGTTTTAATGGTATGCTCGTTATGTTTGTTTATATTGAACTGTTCATGCATCATGGTTTAAAAACATCATGAAAATGAATTTACGCACGAATTTCATGAAAAGAACATCCATGTAAAGGCAAGTAAAGTATCACAGTAAACAACCATGACATAGGGTTATCGGGGATGAAGTTCAGACCTGGCGTTCCGTGGTGAGCAGGTTTTCCTCCCTTCAGATGGTGTGGGCTGTCTAACCGCTGGACGTTCCCTATCTATCTGTCGAGCATTTTCGATAACCATAGACTGACACGTATTGATATATGAAATGACATGGACGGTTTTCATAGCATTGAACATACATGATCATGCATAGGCATTTACGTAGAATTTACTGAGATTTTTATCTCATAGGTGTCTTCATGGTGTAGGTGACTTTGAGCAAGGTGAGGACGACTTTCCTCAACCTGACGAGCCTGCATGTTGATGGAGGATGCCCGTGGGAGTGCGCTGGAGCAGTCGATGCGAACATGACCCATGGGTGCATAGGTTAAGTGTTTTGGGTTGTTTTTGGTTTACACAGGCTGATGGGTGATAGAATAGAATGAAATGTATAGAAATCATTTTAGGATGCTTGGTTTCTAGATAATGTTCATTTTGATGTTTCTGAAAATGATAATGTTCATTTGATGTTTCTGAAAATGATAATGTTCATTTTGATGTTTCTAGAAATGAGTTTGTTATTTTTAAAGGTTTTTAGAAGTTCTGTGTGAATGATGTGCACGTACAGAGGGGAGGGTGGGGGGGGGGGGGGGAAGAAAATTGTAAGTGTTTCTGGCAAGTTCACCAGTGGATGTGTTAGGTTACTGTTCACCGAGGGATGTGTTTTGTGAGTCACCGGTGGATGTGTTAGGTTACTGTTCACCGGGGGATGTGTTAGGTTACTGTTCACCGGTGGATGTGTTAGGTTACTGTTCACTGGGGGATGTGTTTTGTGAGTCACTAGTGGATGTGCTAGGTTACTGTTCACGGGGGGATTTGTTAGGTTATTGTTCACGGGGGGATGAAATTTAGGGCTTGGGCCCTTTTTGCCCTCTGTTCTGCTGGGCCGATTCCTCTTCTGTTTTAATGGTTTTATTTAAGTGATTTTTAAATATGTTTTAACAAGTCAATTTAACGAAAGGATTTACTAGAAAGTTATATAAACAAATATTAATTCGTAAAAAAAAAAACAAAATTTAGGAATAATTTTAAGGGTCGTTATATTTTATGGTATCAGAGCCCCCGGGTTTTTAAAAACGGTTCTGTAAACTACTTGACTGCACAGCCACTACGCTGACATCCTTCCTCAACTGTAAGTATGTTTAATACCTTATTTGATTTCAATTTCTTAGAGTATTTGTTTTAACTTTTATATAGGAGTTATAAAGAAAATGGTGCGTCGAGGGAATGACTGAGATGACCGAGACGATACGATAGACCAACTTAAGGGATTTATTGCCCAACAGTCCCAACACATGGAGCGACAGGCTCAACAGATGGAGAGACAATCCTAGCAGATGGGCACCCTAATAGACCGAGAGGGCATTAGAGCTCGGGAGACGGCGACTCCTGGTAATCGAGGGATGGAGAGATTCCAGAAGCTCCAACCTCCCGTGTTCAATGGGCAGTCTACGGATCCCTCTTCAGCCGATGAGTGGATTCGAACCATGGAGGACATGCTGGCCTACGCAAGCATTGAGGACGGAGAGAAGGTTGCGTTGGTGAGTTACCACTTAGCACTAGATGCCCGATTCTGGTGGGATTCCATCAAGGCAACAACCGATGTGACGACTATGAGTTGGGAACGGTTCAGAATGGTGTTTTATGACAAGTACTTCAGCCATACAGTGCGGGAGGCGAAGATGGTAGAGTATATGCAATTGCGACAGGTTGGTTCAATTGTCGACTATGTGAGGAGGTTTGAGGATTTGTCCCGATTTACGCCACGTCAGGTCAGTGTTAATGAGGACAAGGTACGCAGATTTATGCAGGAACTTGGTCAAGAAATTCGGAGGAGTCTTACCGTATCAGGGGTGCGTAATGTGTCCAACGATGAGATTGTGGCGAGGGCACTTGAGATTGAGGCTGTTGATCAGAGTTATGCCAAACCGAGAGAGCCAACTAGAGGGTTCTTTCGGGTGATACAGCCACGGCCTCAGAATCGGGGCTGGCAACTAACGGGACAACCACAACAATAGCAGAGGGGTGCAAAAAGGCCCTATGATGGTAAAGGCGATCAAGGCAAGGGGAAGCAAGTCCAAGGGGCTACTCAGAAGCCGGTTTGTCCTAAGTGCCAGAAGGAACACTATGGCGCTTGTCGATTGGGCACGAACAGTTGTTACAGATGTGGAAAGGTCGGCCATTTTGCTCAGAACTGTCCGAGAGCGGCTACCGATCAAAGGGGAGTGACCCCGAGAATATTTGCCTTTATTGAGCCTGGAGATGTTGACGACGAGGCTCAGCCCTCAGTGATAGCAGGTACTGTTTTGATTATGGGCGTATCAGTATTTTCTTTGATAGACACGGGGGCTACGCACTCTTTTTTTTTCACTGCTTGTGTGTCTAGACTGAAGCTGGTGCCTGAGTTAGCAGAATGCGAATATAGTGTGATGCTACCTTCAGGAGAGCGTATGTAGTCAGGTCATGTTGTCCAGGGCAATATTGTCTCGGTTGGGAATAGTACCCTCTATGCTCGCCTGATTGTTATGGGCATAGAGATCTACGATCTCATCTTAGGGATGGACTGACTATCACAGCACTTCGCCACCATCGATTGTCGATCTGGGATTGTGACTTTTCGACCCCGGGTAAAGCCGAGTTTTCTTATCAGGCGATGAATAGATTGAGTGGATCGCCTATTTCTTACTCCATGAAGGTCAACGTGCAGTTTAAAGGTGAGTGCTCTATTTATTTGGCCACAGTAGTTGATACTCAGTTGCTTAGCGGAGTAAAGCTGAGTGACATACCTATAGTCAGAGAATTCTCTGAGATATTCCTTGATGATCTTCCCGGATTACCGCCGGACAGGGAGATCGAATTTATTATTGATTTATATCCGAGCTCCGCGCCAGTGTCTAAGAATCCATATAGATTGGTGCCTGCTGAATTGAGAGAGTTGAAAACTCAGCTTGAGGAGTTGCTGGATAATGGTTTCATCCGACCCAGTTTTTCACCCTAGGGTGCGCCCGTTTTGTTTGTCAAGAAGAAAGACGGGACCCTCAGGATGTGTGTGGATTATAGAGAGCTGAATAAGCTTACAGTAAAGAATAAGTATCCACTGCCCCGGATAGATGATTTGTTTGATCAGCTGCAAGGTCCTCGAGTGTTTTCCAAGATTGACCTGCGCTCGGGTTACTATCAGTTGAAGGTCCGGAAGGAAGATGTTCAAAAAACGGCGTTCCGAATGAGGTACGGGCATTATGAGTTCCTTGTTATGTCTTTTGGACTTACTAATGCCCCTGTAGCGTTTATGAATTTGATGAACAGCGTCTTCAAGGATTATCTAGACAAGTTCGTTGTAGTTTTTATCAACGACATTTTGATTTATTCTAAGACGAAGAAGCATCATGAAGAGCAATTGCGGATTGTTCTAGGAGTTTTGCAACGACACCAACTATATCCAAAGTTATCCAAATGTGAGTTTTGGCTAGATAGAGTCAGTTTTCTTGGCCATATTATATCACAGGAAGGGGTTTCTTTGGATCCGAGCAAAATTCAGGTGGTCAAAGATTGACCACAGCCTAAGAACGTGCGAGAGGTACGTGGATTTCTCGGGTTGACTGGATATTATCGGAAATTCATTGAAGGATTTTCGAAGATTGCAGTTCCTCTTTCACGCTGGACTTGGAAGAACAAAAAGTTTATATGGTCGGCTGCTTATGATGACAGTTTTAACGAATTAAAGCAGAGATTGACTGCAGCTACAATGTTGACATTGCCTGTTGAAGGTGATAAGTTCAGCATATATTGTGATGCATCTGGAGTTGGACTTGGTTGTGTATTGATGCAGGAAGGAAAGGTTATTGCTTATGCTTCTCGGCAGTTGAAGCCGTATGAGCAGAACTATCCTACGCATGACCTGTTATTAGCGGCCGTGGTCTTTGCATTGAAAATATGGAGGCATTACTTATATGGGCAGCAGTGTGATATATTTTCCAACCACAAGAGCCTGAAGTATTTGTTTACGCAAAAGGAACTGAATATGCGACAGAGAAGGTGGCTAGAGTTCGTCAAAGACTATGAGTTTGAGATTAAATACCATCCGGGAAAGACGAACAAGGTCGCTGATGCTTTGAGCCGAATGCCTACTGCGAGTCAGCCTTCACTTGCAGCGATGTAGGTTACGTTGCGATCTGAGATTGAGAAGTTTGATGTGGAGATTGTGGCAGAGTTGTCTAGTATGCTCACCAACATTTCTTTCAGGCTGACTATTCTGGATAAGATACGTGAAGCTAAGCAGAAAGATATGGAGTGTGAGGAGCTTCGATTGAGCATGACATCTGAAGGCTTGCCTGAATTTAACTTGTCAGATGATGGTATTCTAAAGTTCAGGTATAGGTGGTACGTGCCTAACGACGAGGAATTGAAGAAGAAGATTTTTGCCGAAGCACATTCTTCAGCTTATTCTGTACACCCGGGAAGTACCAAGATGTACCGGGAGTTGAAACAACATTTTTGGTGGCCGAACATGAAGAGGGAAGTCGCCAAGTACGTAGAAACCTGTTTAATTTGTCAACAAGTAAAAGCAGAACACCAGAGGCCGGCCGGAACATTACAGCCACTGCCGATTCCGGAGTGGAAATGGGAGCAGATCTCCATGGATTTTATTGTGGGGCTCCCGAGAACGACAAAAGGGCATGACGGCATCTTGGTGATCGTGGACCGATTGACAAAGTCGGCTCACTTCTTATCGGTGAAGATGACATCTTCTATGGATCAGCTCGCCGAGCTTTATGTACAGGAGATTGTTAGGCTGCATGGAGTGCCAGTTTCTATTGTCTCAGACAGAGATCCAAGATTCACTTCTAAGTTTTGGAAGAGTCTGGACAAAGCTATGGGAACTCAGCTAATTTTTGGCACAGCATTTCATCTTCAGACTAATGGTCAGACAGAGAGGACGAATCAGATTCTGGAGGATATGCTCAGAGCTTGCGTGTTGGAATTTCAAGGATTGTGGAGAAGGTATTTGCTACTGATCGAATTCTCTTACAACAACAGCTTCCAGGCTACCATTGGTATGACTCCGTATGAAGCTTTGTATGGTCGAAAGTGTAGGTCTCCGTTATATTGGGACGAGGTTGGTGAAGCAAGTATCGTTGGTCCTGAGATTCTACAACAAACGGCGGAGAAGATTGCCGTTATCCGACAGCGTATCGAGGTAGCTCAGAGTCAACAGAAGAGCTAAGCTGACACGAGGCAAAGAGAACTGGAATTTGAAGAGGGTGATGAGGTTTATTTGAAGGTTTCTCTGTTTAAAGGTGTAATGCGATTCAGAAGAAAGGATAAGCTAAACCCTCGATATATGGGGCCCTTCCCTATTTTGAAGAAGATCGGGAAGATGGCGTATCAACTACAGCTTCCGGCTTCAATGGAAGGCATCCACAATGTATTTCACGTGTCCATGCTTCGAAAGTGTTTGCGCGATCCATCGCAGGTTGTAGAGGAAAGAGAGATCGAGGTACAGCCTACCTTGACTTATGTGGAGAAGCGTGTACGTATCTTAGAGTCTTCCATCAAGGTATTGCGCAACAAAGAAATTCCGCTAGTCAAAGTCTTATGGCGGAACCACGAGGTGGAAGAAGTTACTTGGGAACGACAGCAGGATATGATGGCTAAGTATCCTGAGTTGTTTGTATGATCAAATTTTGAGGAAAAAATTTAAATAAAGTGGATGGAATGTAACACCCGGATTTACGGGATTTTTGTAATATACGTGAATAATGGCATTTTTTTAATTATGTCGAATTATGTCGGTTTCGTGAAAAGAAAGCGTTATTACGATCCTAATAATTAGTATGTATTTTAAGAAAATTTTGGGAATTTTAGGAGTTTAACGCTAATTTTATGAAAATTATGTTTCTCGTAATTTAAAAGGACGTTGTGGTAAAAATAGTAAACGAGGTCCGATTTGCGAACAGATAGTTTTAATGGAACCCTAGTAATAAGTTAGATGTATTGGCGAAATAAGGAAGTTTGGAGAAAACTGAATCGTTAGCTAAATAACGAAACAAAGGACAAAACGAATAGAAAATCAAAAGAAGAGCAAAAAGGTAATTTGCCAAGACAATTTTATTAAAATCACAATTTCCTTCTTCTTACTCCACCACTTCACGGCTTCTGTGTTTCTCCCTCTCTCCTTCTGCGATTTCTCTTTTCTCCCTCACGGTGTTCTCCTTTCCAACGGCGTTTCCTCTTTGATCAACCTCCGTTCTTCACGTTTTCTTCTCCAATCCTGACCCTAAGTACGATTCTAAGGTTTTAGGAAGGTTTATTTTAATTTTTACGGAGTTTAAACGATTAGGGTTTCGTTTAGGGTTTTGCAAAAAATGTGATTTAGGGTTTGAAATTTATAGGTTTACCGTGTTCGTGGATATAAAGGATGTATTGAGTGTTATTGGACAAATTTAATTGATTTAGGGCAAATGTTAGGAGTTGATGAATTTTTGGGTTTTTGGAAAAACTCGTTAATGGTGGTTTCGAGGTATCGAACGTTAATTGTTTGTAAAAAAATGCCTCGGTTAGTTAAGTTAAAATTTTAGAAATAAGGATTTCGTTAATATGGACGTTAATGGTTCAAACGCATTTTAACGACAAATATTGTGAATTTGCCTTAGGTAAACGACGCTTGTGGACGAAGCTAGACGTTCAACGTGCACGAGGTACGTTCTCGTGACTTACTGTGGCCGATTGGCCCAGACCATATGTCGGAAATCGTGTTGAGGATACGTTGGTGCTTTATTGTTTATGTTGGTCATTGTTTTGTCTGATTGTTTTGGTTGGGTAGTTTAGGTTCGGTTGTTTTATAGGTTGATTGCTGTGATGGTTTGATGGTATTTGTAGTGTTTTGATGGTATGCTCGTTATGTATGTTTATATTGAACTGTTCATGCATCATGGTTTAAAAACGTCATGAAAATGAATTTATGCACGGATTTCATGAAAAGAACATGTATGTAAAGACAAGTAAAGTATCACAGTAAACAACCACGCCATAGGGTTATCGGGGATGAGGTTCAGACCTGGCGTTCTGTGGTGTGCGGGTTTTCCTCCCTTCAGATGGTGTGGGCTGTCTAACCGCTGGACGTGCCCTATCTATCTGTCGAGCGTTTTCGATAACCATAGACTGACACGTATTGATATATGAAATGACATGGACGGTTTTCATAGCATTGAGAATACATGATCATGCATAGGCATTTACGTAGAATTTATTGAGATTTTTATCTCATAGGTGTCTTCATGGTGTAGGTGACTTTGAGCAAGGTGAGGACGACTTTCCTCCACCTGACGAGCCTGCATGTTGATGGAGGATGCCCGTGGGAGTGCGCTGGCGCAGTCGATGCGAACATGACCCGTGGGTGCATAGGTTAAGTGTTTTGGGTTGTTTTGGGTTTACACAGGCTGATGGGTGATAGAATAGAATGAAACGTATAGAAATCATTTTAGAATGCTTGGTTTCTGAATAATGTTCATTTTGATGTTTCTGAAAATGATAATGTTCATTTGATGTTTGTGAAAATGATAATGTTCATTTTGATGTTTCTGGAATTGAGTTTGTTATTTTTAAAGGTTTTTAGAAGTTCTGTGTGAATGGTGTGCAAGTACGGGGGGGGGGGGGGGGGGTGGGGAAGAAAATTGTAAGTGTTTCGGGCAAGTTCACCAGTGGATGTGTTAGGTTACTGTTCACCGAGGGATGTGTTTTTTGAGTCACCAGTGGATGTGTTAGGTTACTGTTCACCGGGGGATGTGTTAGGTTACTGTTTACCGGTGGATGTGTTAGGTTACTGTTCACCGGTTGATGTGTTAGGTTACTGTTTACCGGGGGATGTGTTTTGTGAGTCACCGGTGGATGTGTTTGGTTACTGTTCACCAGGGGATGTGTTAGGTTACTGTTCACTGGGGATGAAATTTAGGGCTTGGGCCCTTTTTGCCCTCTGTTCTGCTGGGCCGATTCCTCTTCTGTTTTAATGGTTTTATTTAAGTGATTTTTAAATATGTTTTAACAAGTCAATTTAACGAAAGAGTTTACTAGAAAGTTATATAAAAAAAATATTAATTCGTAAAAAAAAAAAAACAAAATTTAGGAATAGTTTTAAGGCTCGTTACATTTTACCGTATCAGAGCCCCTGGGTTTTTAAAAACGGTTCTTAGATACCAAGGCGCGCCTTATGACTAATAGTAGAGGTCATTCTTGAGCCGTACATTTATCGGCTTCTTGATCACTATCTTCTACTAACTCTTATTTGTCCTTAATGTACTGTCCTTCGTCATTTTCGCTTTCCCATTCATTTGTTGATTCCTTGATGACCATCACATGACGGTTAGAGCATTCGTTAGCATAATGTCTCTTTCCTCAACATTTAAAACATTGGACATCTCGTGCACGTGGTTCTTTAGGTTGGTTTTCTTGAGTTTTGTTTGTTGATGGGGGTTTGTGAGTGGTGTTTGGTCCTTTCGGGGGCCAATTACGATTAATTGGACTCTTGTCTTCGTTCTTTGGGGTTGTCTTATCATGGTCAAAATTTCTTGGTGGAAACTTGATAGGGAAATTGTTTTTACGCTTCCTCTTCAATTGTCTCTCCACCGTGAGGGCTAACTGGATGACCAAGTCCATGGCCTCAAGTTGCTGCATTTCCACCTCATCACCTATTTCGCGATTTAGTCCTCGAATAAACCTTGCGATGAGTTGTTCTTCAGGTCCCTCAATAGCACAACATATATTGAGTGTCTCAAATTCTGTAAGGTATTCATCAACAGTGAGGTTATCTTGCCTAAGGTTATGGAGTTGGGGGAAAAGCTCGTGTCTATAGTGTCGGGGGACAAACCTCTTATGCATTAGTTCTTTCATGGAGTTCCATGTGGAGACGGGGTATCCTATAGATCTCATCCTTTGGGCTCTAAGGTTGGACCACCATAGTGCGGCGTGGCCAGTGAGTTCGAGGGAGGTAAGTTGGATTTTTACTCTCTCGAAGTAATTGTGATATTTAAAAACTCTCTCAACCTTGTCAACCCAATCTAAAAAAGTGTGTCCATCACACGTTCCATTGAAAGGTGGAATGGTGATCTTGATATTGCAGAAGTCATCGTTGTCCTTACGACGGTTCAGGCGATAATTCTCTTCCTTATCTCATGCCCAATCCTCATCCTCCGAGTCATAATAATGGGGTCTCCTTTTTTGGGGCTCGGCCCATTCATCATCCTCTAAGGGTCTTTGGATAGGAGTTCTACGCCTATGGCGTTCGTGTCTAATCCTAGAGGAGGTTTCTCGGGAAGGATCTCGTTCATGGAATTCTCTTGGGGGATGGTTTGTCATGTGATCTCTAAGTTGGGCCATCTCAAGGGAAACATCCTTGAGTTGTTGGGTGAGGGTGCCAACCAAGCCCGTTAAAGCATTGAGTTGCCCTTGCATGCCACCTTGCATACTAGATTTACCCTCGTGTCTAGTGTGTTTGGGAGGGGGAGTGTCCTAATCCGGCTTGGATCGTGTTGGTGTGGTGTGTCTCGTGCAAATCCACTTTTATTAGTCATTGCTAAGTGTTAGGTAGTTAAATCCATGTTTTAAATTTTAATTCTTGTCTAAGTTGTTTCATCTTAAATTAGTGAGGTGATTATCTAATTAGGGTCTTAGATAAATTTTAGACACTAAGGAATGATTCTTAGCTAAGACAATAATGAATAAAAATCATGCTCACAATTAACATTTAAATTTTGAAGACATAAAAACAACTTAGGAATTTCAACAAACACTTAGTAAACTACTCTAGAAATTGGATTTTCAATAAATGTTCTAATACCACAATTTCAACCAAACTTCAAAAATTAATGAACTTTAAACTTGATTCACTCGAGATAATATTATTACTGTCACGACCCTAGTAATGTACCCAATTCTCGTACTATCATTTTTTTTTGTACTTTTAACTTTAACTGTACTTAAGGCAAAATCTCAATCGAAATTGAAATCGAAGTTCGTTTAAAACAAATACTAATACAATTAAAACTTAAAACAATTAAATCAATTAAAACTATTAACTAATTAAAGTAAAACTTAAAATAAAAGAAACTGTCATGCTATAGCGATCAGTCGCCCAAAAAGGGGCGACTGATCGCCCTTCGGCGATTGCAACAGGCGACCAGTCACCTGTTGCAAATCGCCTGTGGCGACTGATCACCACAGTTTGTGGCGATCAGTCGCCACGCTCTCTGGATTTCTCCAGAGAGCGGCGACCAGCAATCGCCTCTCCAGCGATTTCCAGGCAGGGAGAGGCGATTGATCACCTCCAAGAGGCGATCAATCGCCATGCTCTCTGGAATTTCTCCAGAGAGCACAGCCTTCACCTCCCCCCCCTTTCTTTCTTCCTTCGTTTCCTCACACCATGCATTTCACATTCACAACACAAAACACACAATAATCTCATCTCCCTTCTCACTCCTCCTTCACTCCATCTTTACCTACAACTTACAATATACACTTCCAACATGAGATTTATCCATACATTCAAAATCGACACAATTCACTTTTTAAATATAATCAAATTTCATGAAAACGAACCGCGTGGTTCCGTTTAAAAGTTTAACATTTCTTCCTGTATGAAAAACGCCAAAAGCACTACAAAATGCAATATATTATCTATTCAGTCACCAAACATCCTAAAATGTATCAACTTCTACGATGAATCTATCTAGTTCACCATTAACCCAAACATCCCCAAAAACTCTCTAAAATTATCTAACCATGAGTCAACCAGCCTGGCCAAAACACGCCCCGCCGCCACGAGCTCCGCCCATCGACCAACTACGCTTGATCATCATAAGGAGGTTCCTCACCTTCGTTCTCGTCACCTACATCATACGATAAATACATTAAGCCTAATGCTTAGTAAAGAGTGCACTAAATATAACTGTTACATATATGCATGTCATTTATAAAACATGTTCATTTCATTTTTTTTTTTTTTGTCTTTCTATCATTAGCACATTGTCTACTATATAGACCTCGATCTTGCCCCGTAAGAACCAAGACTTGCCCCGTGAGAACCAATACTTGCCCCGTGAGAACCAATAGCATAACGCGTGAGATCCATTACACATTATCGTTGTTTAGTTCAATTTTTCATAAACATGCTCATAAATAGTTCGTATGCACTTTAATAAAACATGATGCATGAGGAGTAACACACGTAAAAACACCTATCGAACGACCACTAACTAATCGCTAAGGCGCTACTTTAAGCTACCCGTCTTACCACCAACCCCTATAACTACCTAACTTCATCATAACCAACATTATCAATATCGCTACGACGTAGGGCCTTAGAGGCTTGAAAACCTAACACTCACTTGCCTGGCGTCCTAGATATGCTGAGCACCGTCCTTGAGCTTGGGGTTACCTAAGGTAGTTTTATAAAACGTCATTAGTTTTAACTCTAAATCATAAAATCTAAAACTAAACAAAATCTCGAGCTAAGCCAATTCTTCCAAAAACTTTACTTCACTTCGTTTGGGCATTTCGTCGAGCACATTGTGCTCGCATTTACTAAAACTCCATTAATGTTTTTCTCCAACCACCTTCAACAACCAACATTAACTCTAATCAACTACAAACATCATAAATTTGTTAAACTCACTTAAATAACCATCATT
Source organism: Begonia masoniana (assembly GCA_022432975.1). NCBI lineage: Eukaryota > Viridiplantae > Streptophyta > Magnoliopsida > Cucurbitales > Begoniaceae > Begonia > Begonia masoniana. The sequence goes on from CM039510.1 coordinate 14,546,648, forward strand.
ATATCATCAATGAGTAATAAATTAACAACCCTATCGATTACCAACGAAACCCCTAAATTTTTTCACAAACCCTAAACCAAAACCACTCCAAAAATGACAACTAACTTGACTAAAACATAGAGCTTACTTGGAGGTTGATTTGTTGAAGAAACTTGAAGGAAAAATGCCGGAATCGGAGGAGTCGATCGACGTGTAGGGAATCGACGATGTAGGAGAGGGAAATCGCGAGGGAGAGGAAATTGTGAGGGAGGGAAGAAGTGAGGAAAATAGAGAGTTTTCTTATTAAGTAATAATTTGATTTAACAAATTACCTAAATGCCCTTTTTATTATTTCCTTGCTTACGCCCTTTAATTAACCTATCAATTTAGTTTCTTCAAACTATTTTATTTCACCAAATATTCCTATTTATTCCTAGGGCTCCTACGAAACTTCCCGTTTGCCAATCGGACTTAATTTACTATTTCTACGAATTAATACGCTATACGGCTTAAATCTCAAAACCCGTAAACTTAAAATTCAAAACCCATAGCCAAAATTTATGGGCATTACAATTAAAAACTAAATAACTCCAAAAACAACAAGGATCAATATTAAAACACAAGTTTGATCAAGTTATCATGCTGAAATTTTCACTTTAACATAGCAGAATTTTCATGTTAGTGTAATGTTCAACATGACCGATTTTTAGCTTTAACTAACTACAATATTTCAAATCAATTTGGTGTTCTCAAATACTAGCATATAATAGATGATTCACAAGATAAATCTAAGTGCAAACAACAATCAACATGTGATGAAAACCGAGAGTATAAAATGGCTCAACACATATAAACCGATTTTAACAACCCTTTTGTTATCAAATCTTGCGAGCCGATTTTATACTAATTTTTAGCATATTTCAGAGGATCCAAATGACATAATCTTAATGCAAAGATATTCCAAACAATAGTCAAAAAGAAGCTGAAAACCGAGAAGTATAACATTCAAAACCGAGGCTCAATAACAAGTAAACCGAGGAGAAAAACAAGCATAAAACCGAAAGGAGTTGCGTTCTTACCTTGGCCGATATAATGCCTCAATGCATACCTTATTTACCTTAGTGTTTAAGCTAAAAAATGGCAAGAAAATCATGCTGCAATATTTATTTAATCAATGAATAAAACAGCACTAAAACATAATGGAAACAAAGCATAAAATGAGAGCGGCTATCCCGGTTTTGTGCTAGATTTTTTACTAACGTCAAATGCAACTAAAACGCATAAGGGAAGCACCTTGTGCTCATATACCACTTGACACGGAGGCCCTTAGAAAAGAGGCCGTGTTTAACCCACAAAAATGAAAACATGCTTGGGTGAATAGGTGTAGCACAAATTCGAGAATAAAGAGTAGCAAATGGGTATAAAGTGCAAGTAAGATGAAGGAGATGATGTGTGTGTGTGATGGCCGAATACCATACGGAAGAAAATGAATGAAATGCAAAAGAAAATAGAACAAGATGAAGGTGGAATAGAGTGTGTGAAAATCCGTGAAGAAGATTGCAAAGTGATGAAGAAAAATGCAATCAAATAAAGTGATGTGTGTGTTAAGTGAATGGTCAAAATGTAAGGGTGAGATGTGTGTAGAAATGTGAATAAAAATGAAAATACCCTTGGCGGACCCGGGAGCTATTTTATGTGTGCTCTCAGGTGCACGTTTTTCCAGAGGAAAACGACCACCGTAGGCCTAGATTTTCTTCCTCGAAACCTTAACTCTTAAGAGAGAAAAGGTGAGAGAATGAATAAGAGTTCACCTAGCAACCCAAAGCTAGGGGAACAATGGAGGACTTCTCCACTCGATTCAAGAATTGAGGAACACCCGTAGGGCTTCTAACACTTGGTTAGGGAAATAGTAATTTTATAAAAATGGGCAAAAGTGTTTTACACACACCAATGCAATGCTTAAATAGACAACCTAGGGTGGATGATTAGGGTTTGGCAATTGGAAGAGTGGATGGTTGCCATTGGATGAAGAAAAGATCGGGTGGCTAAGGAAGTGCAATTTGCGCGCGCTGCTGATTGGTGGGAGCTGCCGCGCGCCAATTTGGCAGCCCAGATTGCCCAACGTCGCGCGCCATCAACGGCGTAGGTGGCTTGATCCATGCGCGCCCTCATCAATGCCTGACGCCGCTCCAGCGCAGCAATCCGTGGCGCGCCCTGATCCGATGCTGATGCCTGTCCGCGCCACCTGCCCGATGTTAGCTCCCTGCCCGCACGTGCCCCAGAATCCAGCCCCATTTGATCCGAGCCATTGCTTAGCCAATGGATGAGATTTTGCCAAATCTTTGATCCATGTTGCCATTAACACTTATACCTGCCATACCTTAAGAGTGGGCCCTTCTTTGGGCCAAGGCTTCCTTTAAGTCCAATTTATCGAGGGGCTTTCTCCTTTGAAGGTTAAGTCTTCAACTCATCATCCACCAACATACATCTAACCTTAATCATACAATCTAATGCATGATGCAAATATAAATAGTTCATACAAAAAAGACTAGCGTATGCCAAATAAGTTCAAAACCCAAAATTACAATATTTCATGGGCCGGGAAGACAAATTCCCATGGGCCAAAAAGGTGATTCCTTCCAAGCTCTCCAAGTAAGGTGAGGTCCTCTACAAGATCAACTCCTGCAAGAAAAGGAAAAGCAAATTCATTAGTAAACATGCTAAGTAGATTTTGGGCCTTGGACAGTGATTTAGTTTTGGGCCTCCTCGGCAAGTCACGTGAGAGCAACAAAGGTGGACCCTTTTCTCAAGGTGTCAAACCCTGTCCCGAGGTGTCGACCGCTTGGGTAGGCACTAGACTCTTGATGGAAAAATCGAGAAGTAGACTTCTCGACCATTAAGGTAAACCGGTCGACCCATGCTAGTTTTGGTCGACCGCTTATGGGTTCTGGTCGACTGCACACTCTTTTATTGGATTATTTTTTTGTGGTATCTTAGTTGAGTTCCTAGTGTCGATGTAGGACCCACCTATTATCATCATCCTTGTGTATTGGTTAAGGCTTTAACGTTGTCCCTTGTTTGTTAGGATTCTTAAACTTGATTTGTTTCATTTCTTAATTCTCATGATCTGATTTGGGATTTGATGTCATGTTGCTATAGCTTATGACTCTATCATTTTCTTCGTTGTCTTGGAATCCAATGTCTCTTTTCTAGTGCCTGATCGTGCTAGCATGTGCGGTTATCGGTAAGACTTTTGTCGTCGTTGAGGTAGAGATTTCTATACTATACTGGATTGTTTTGCATAGTTTTTAAAACTTAATTTGGTGGATTGACACTTATGAAAACCCTGACGGGGCTTGGTCACTAGCACGTGAGTTCATATTTGTACGTATGTTTTACACGTTTAAATTTCAAGTCCATAGTATTCCATCAATTTGGCAAATGACCCTTTATGAGATTGAACTCCAGTTGTTTGGGGTTGCACTAGCCGGACAACCAAAATAATTGGAGTTTCCAAAACACCTATCTTCCCTTCAAAGGGAAAGAATCCATCTGGAGTGAAAACCACGTTTTCTTTTTTATGCTATTATGCACTGCAAGTAGCATTCTCGCTGACACTTGTATCATGAACTTTCACTCTAGTCTGAATAAACCCTGCAAGCCCTCCTATTTCAGGAACATTTGTAAACAATGCCAAGTCAAAGTCAAAGATGATATTTTTCATGGGGAAGACCCAAGACTTGCCTACCAGTTAGATAGGAACTCGTAGGTAAGGAAGGAATCAGAAATCTATTGATATAATGCCCCCGAACTTACCCCAAGCTCGGTTTGCTACTTTGCCTAATCATACTACTCATTAACTACGATCAAATAATTTTTTGATAAAATTTTGACTCAATTTTTAGATTTTTTGAACCTCGAAAATGGTTGGAAAATATGCGTAAAATACAGACAAAACGTGTTGAAAAAGGTCGGGTTAAAACATATTCAGCGCGCCCAGCGTGCTGCTGCTGCGCGCAACTCCGCGCGTAACTCCGCGCACCAGGTGCCGATCGATCGCCGCAAGTGCCTCGGGTTGGTCGATCAAAATGCGCCACATGTGCAGATTGATCGGGGCTGGGTTCTGATCGATCGGCGCTAAGCATTGCGCGCGCCCCAGCAGCACGCATCGCACGCACGTTGCGCACGCCATGCCTGCGCCCTCCAGCGCCTGCGCGCCTCCTTCTCGGCCACCAGCACCCCATTTGCACCCTTTTTCCAAATTTTCCTAATTTCTTCATATTTCACTCAACCAAATCACCTAAAACTTCCCCAAAACTTTTCCCGACATTTTCAACTCCTTGACACTTGAAAATCCCAAAAAACAGGACTCAAAAACGTCAGCGAAAACGTGAAAATGGGTGAAAACGAATGTCCTTTCTTTTATGAAAAACAGAATAGCATAATGGTTAAATTTTCTGAAACCAAACCCTGAAAACCAAACATTTACACACTATGTTCAAAACACGCCAAAAAGAGTTCAAGTTCCCTAACATATTTACAAACCAACATTTCCATCAAAATACGAATCCACCCCACCTCCCAACAATACCATGGTCAAGACGCCCCGACAACTGCCCACACCGGCATGCCACGTGCGTCGCCGACTGCTCCCTAGTCCTGGCCTCCCTCAAATAACACACTTGAGAGCTCGTCGTCACCTACACCATAGAACACAAAACGTAAGTCTAATGCTTAGCAAATAGGGCATAATGAATGCAAAGACACAATGCATACTCAACCACTAACACATGCGGTTTCTAAACTCTCGGTTGTCTTTGTTTTGTTTTTCGTTTCATTAATATTTCACTTTTACGTGTGGATCAAGTAGGCACTCATCCAAGCTTTACTCCCAGGATGGCCACAGCTTGACCCAGCAGAGCAAAATCAGAGGCACACATCCGAGCTTTGCTCTCAGGACGGCCATACACGATCTCCTCCCACCGATCATAGAACCCTCTAGTGCTTCCTCTAGCACGTTAACTCGAGGTGTTCATACTCACGATACATTACGTATCTTCAGCAGCACATCTCGCATAGAGACCCTTTCGAGGTGCTTCTCTAGCACTATTCCCCGACAAAGCGACTCTACCAGAGACCGAGTTGCAATTTCTTCTTATCTTTTTACATTTCAAGCTCCTACATCAAAACCATGCTTAAAACTCATGTTTTTTTGTGATTTGAAAACTATGATGCATGTCACATACATGCTTAACCACAAAACAAAACAAAACAAAACAAGCAAATAAGCAAACAAATCCCTACCGTTCCATGGTGTAGGCTCGAAGGCACAATCAAAATCAACCACTACTTACCTGGATACTCCGTACGTGTTCAGTTACTTCGGCTATGCTAACTGCACATTCGTCAACCTAATATAGGAAAATTCACTTAGTAATCATACAACTAAACTTAAAGTACATTTACTCTATTTCTATCAACAACTAGCTAACTCTAAGCATCTAAACTCCAAAATCTCGATTTTCTCTCATTTACAATCGTCCAACTTCAATTGGCCATAACTCACTCGTTTTTCATCAGATTTCAACAATCCAACCCATTTCATAAACCTCTACATGTCTACTATCCAATGCCATAACCCATTTGTCCAAGAAAAATCATTCACTAATTCGGACTCTAGCAAAACCGAACTGCCCTATTTTTGCCCTACATGGGCAATTTCATGTTTCTACTTCCCCTTTCATCTCTAAACCATTTAAACATCTTATTTCTATGGTTTAATTAACAACTAAGCGAAGGGAAACTCATCACAAATTTCATAATTCCGGACTCTTAACTAAGGTTACAAAATTCTTCAACAAACTCAACAAAACTACCTAAACATTGCATAAACTAGTTATCTAACAAAACCCAACCAATTAACCCACTAACCTTGCTATTTTCTTCATCAAAATGAGCTTGAAATTTCAACAATGGAGGCTTAGGGTTCATGGTGGAAGGAGAAGAAGAGAAGGCAAATTTTTGCCATTTTACGCCTCACCTAACTAATTTAAACTTCACTTTTCCTCTTTAAAACTCTACCACTAAAATTTTAAAATTTATGAAGTAACCTCTCCCTTTTTCTTTTATCTAATCCAACGTGGAAGCATCACATTTACACTTGTCTTCCCTTTATTTTTCTTTACTTTTCCCTTCAAACTACTATAACCCTAACCTACTCCAACTATAATATTTTCTCCAAATTCTCTTCCCACTTTCACTTTTAACTCTTATACTTATAATAACCCTAGGATTAACGTTAAGCTCCCATAACTGTCTAATCTAAGGGCGACGTACGTTATAGAAAATTTTTTTCGGGTGTTACAATCTACCCTCCTTAAAAAAAATTTTGTCCTCAAAATTTGCGTACCTAAAGAGCTCAGGATAGCGATCCATCATATCCTACTACCTTTCCCACGTCGCCTCCTCAACATTGTGGTTATGCCATAACACCTTCACCAGTGGAATGTCCTTGTTGCGTAATGTCTTCATTGTATAGTCCACGATCTCCACCGGTTTCTCCTCGTATGTCAATGTTGGCTGTACCTCAATATTCTGTTGCACCACGACGTGTGACGGATCTCTTAGGCACTTCCTCAGCATAGAGACATGAAAGACATTTGGCACTCCCTCCATAAAAGTTGGCAACTCCAACTGGTATGCTGTCTTTCCAACTCTCTCAGTGATCGGGAACGGTTCAACATACCTCGGGTTCAACTTACCCATTTTCCTGAACCTCATCACTCCCTTAAACGGCAAAATCTTCAAAAGGACCTCTTCTCCAACCTCAAACTCCAATTCCCTTCTTCTATCGTCAGCGTAGCTCTTCTGCCAACTTTGAGCTGTCAAACTCTGCTGCCGAATAAACTTAATCTTGTCAGTTGTCTGCTGTACAATCTCGGGTCCAATCAAACTGACCTCCCCGACTTCGTCTCAATAAAGAGGTGATTTGTATTTCCTCTCGTATGGAACCATACCGATCGTATCCTGATAGCTGTTGTTGTACGAGAACTCTACCAAAGGTAAATACCTGCTCCAGGAACCTTGAAACTCCAGTACACATGCTCGAAGCATATCGTCTAAAATCTGAAGTGTCCGTTAAAATATCCGTCCGTCTGAGGGTGAAATGTTGTACTGAAATTCAGCCGAGTCCCCATTGCCTTATGCAGACTCTTCCAAAACTTGGATGTAAACCTCGGGTCTCTGTCTGATACAATAGAAGTCGGTACACCGTGCAACCTTAAAATCTCTTGAATGTACAGTTCCATAAACTGATCCATATTGAATGTCATCTTCATCGGCAAAAAATGAGCTGATTTGGTTAAACAATCCACTATCACCCATATACCATCATATCCCTTCGTCGTCGTGGGTAACCCTACAACAAAATCCATAGAAATTTGGTCACATTTACACTCAAGAACCGGTAATGGCTGTAATTTCCCAGCAGGTCTCTGATGTTCTGCCTTAACTTGTTGTAGACTAAGCATGTTTCCACATACTCCGCTACAGACTTCTTCATACTAGGCCACCAGTAATTTTGCTTAATATCTCTGTACATTTTGGTACTGCTAGGATGAACAGAAAATCTCAAAAAGTGTGTTTTCGTCAAAATCTCATTCCGAAGTTGCTCATTGTTTGGAACATACCACCGATTGCGGAACTTCAGAATACCATCTTCCGAATAGCTGAACTCAGTCCTGTCATTTGATACCATACTCTGCTTGAATTTGTTACACTCTGAATCTTTCTGCGGAGCTTCTCTAATCTTTTCAAGAATAGTAGGCTTCAGAGATAAAGCTGATAACACCGCTGTAACATTTGAAACCAGCTCCAAATCAAACCTCTAAAACTCCGTACTCAACGCCATGGACATCTCAGCCTTCACCACTGAAACTGAGGTTGACACACGGCTCAACGCATTCGCCACTATATTGGCCTTACCGGGGTGGTACTTGATCTCCAGATCATAGTCCTTCACGAACTCTAACCACTACCGCTGCCTCATATTTAACTCCTTTTGAGTGAAGATATACTTCAGACTTTTGTGATTTGAATATATCTCACACTGCTGACCATATAGGTAGTGTCTCCAAATCTTTAGAGCAAACACCACCACTGCTAATTTCAAGTCATGGGTTGGATAATTCCTCTCATAAGACTTTAATTGCCTGAAAGCATAGGCAATCACCTTATCTTTCTGCATCAACACAGAACCCAATCCAATCCGAGAGGCATCACAGTAAATACTGAATTTCTCCTCTGCCACTGGCATTGTTAACACCGGAGCTGTAGTCAATTTATGCTTCAGCATCTGAAAACTCAGTTCACACTTTTCTGACCATTTATACTTAACATCTTTCCTTGTCAGCCGAGTCAAGGGTGCTGCTATCTTAGAAAAGCCCTCAATAAACTTCCTGTAATAGCCGGCTAACCCCAGAAAACTTTGAATCTCCCTGACATTCGTTGGCTGAGGCCATTCCTTAATCGATTGAATCTTGGCTGGATCTATCGATATCCCTCCACTGGAAATTACATGTCCGAGAAAATGCACCTTATCAAGCCAAAACTCGCACTTTGAGAATTTTGCATACAACTGATGCCGCTTTAAAGTCTCCAAAACGATCCTCAGATGCTTCTTGTGCTCGTATTCATTACGGGAATATACAAGAATATCATCGATAAACACAATCACAAATTTATCAAGATACTCTCGAAATACCTGATTCATCAAGTTCATGAAAGCAGCTGGAGCATTTGTCAGTCCGAACGACATAACAAAAAATTCATAATGTCCGTATCTCGTCAGGAAAGCTATTTTTGGAATATCCTGCGACCTAACCTTCAATTGATAATATCCCGATCTCAAATCAATCTTTGAGAAAATCTGGGCTCCTTGGAGTTGATCGAACAAATCATCAATCCTCGCCAAATGATACTTGTTCTTAATAGTCAGCTTGTTCAACTCCCGGTAGTCAATACACATTCGTAGTGATCTGTCTTTCTTATTCACAAATAGAATTGGCGCTCCCCACGGCGAAAAACTAGGGCGTATAAACCCCTTATCAACCAATTCTTCTAGTTGCTTTTTTAATTCCTTCAATTCAGGCGAAGCCAACCTATAAGGATTCTTTGACATCGGTTCTACTCCAGGGTATGTATCAATCACGAACTCGATTTCCTAGTTCGGAGGCAGACCAGGCAAATCATCCAGAAATACCTCAGGAAAATCACGGACAACTAAAATATCCTGAGGTTTCGACTCTACTTGGAACTGAGAATCTACTATGGTTGCAAGAAAACAAACGAACACACCCATTAACAACTTCCGAGCATCCATAGGTGTCATAACTGATAACTTTCTCACGTTCTTCAAGGCTTGTAACGAATGGTTCTCACTGTTAATGTCACAACCTAGAGCGGGCCTAACAGAAACGCCAGGTTAAACGATCAACCTCGGAAAGGTCCACTGTCTAACTGATATAGCCCTAACCTGCAAGAAAACGTTTAGAGCTTAGAGGGATCGTTAGCTCCTCGGAATGGCAAGTAATGGCAAAGAAAAACACAAACTTGCAAGATGAACTTGAATGACCAAATGTCCTTAGATGAAAACGAAATTTTATATGATGTTAGTGGAGTGAGTGAGGTGTGTGATAGTGGGAGGCGTGGTTCTGATTCGTTGAGAAGAAAAAGATATGCAAAAAACTTCAAGAATCGGCCAATAGGTAATGTTTTGAAGCCTTTGGCAATAGTTGCTTCCAAGGAAGACAACTCGACTCTTGAACACGGTTTGGGGCCACTTCTTGCTGTTTTCCACTCCCAAGGAGATGGAGAAGAAGATGGCTATATAACCCTTGCAAGCTACCAAGCAAGAAGGGAGTGGTGGGGGCGCAACCCCTCGGTTTTGTGCAAACCGAGCAAACCTTGTTGGTTTCTTCAAACTCCTTCAACCATGGAAGGGAAATCCGTGCATGCTCCTTAAAATCAGTCCAAAAAACTTACAATCACCAATTACCATGCTTTTATAGACCTATGGATGGCTTGGATGTGATTCAAAAAGTGGTCTTCAAAATGGTGTAACCGTTGGATCATGAAGATAGCTTGGATGGCCGAGATGAGTTTGGTTTTCTTGATCCAATGGTTGTGTGATAACCATGTCATCAATCCTTGCCCTTGTGTTGATTGGAGAACCTCTAAGAATCCCTCAAGTGGCAGCCCATGGTTTGGATAAAGGGTAGTGGTCCCCTCCACTCAAGGTTGGGCCAAAATGGATATCTTTTCCTTAAGGCCCATTTCTCCTCTTCCATGCACTCCATGCACTTGCTTTGAACCACTTCCATTCCATCATCTAACTTATCATTCATCTAACCCTAAATGCCTAATATGCATGCTTATAATAAAGTTTAACAAGAAGGCCAATGTTTGCCTCAAAATAAGTTTGAAATAAAAGGTTACAATTAAGGCTCGGGAAGACAAATTCCCATGTGAGCAAATTGGTCTCCTTGCTTGAATTTCCAAGTGATTAAGTGTGTTGGTTGGTCCACATCCGTAGCTTTGGATTCCCACTTCAAGTCTCCCAAGGTGTTCTCCAAGCCTCCACACAATCCATTACCTGCAAAAGAGACAAGAGTGTAAGTGCATAAATTAGATAAATTATGACCTTGGGTTTGAGACCGTGTAATGGGCCTATGGGGCACATCACTAACCTAAGGCTAAATGTGGAAGTTTAGCACTAATCCAGGACCTCCTCGAACCAACAAATATAAGAGAGTACAAACAATCGTAGAAATACAAGATAAATAAAAATAATTACATGCCAAAATAAAGTACAATCTCGAATGTTTTACATACACAAAGCTACAGGAGATAAAAGGTGAGACTCTAGGGAAAAAATCCAATATGACAGAGCTCACTTCCTAGCCTTCCTTCCTTTACCTGTAGAGGGGGGAGTAATTGGGGTGAGTGACAAACTCAGTATGAGATGTTATATCTACCACTCAAAGGATGCATGCCCAATCAAATCAATGCACGTTTAAAAATCAAAACCAGTTTCAATGTTATTATTTTCTCTTCTTATTATTCAATTAAAACGGTTGATGGGGCTAAGGATAAAATAAGTATAAATAATGAACATAGGCCCACATCAACAATGCTATCATAAAAATATATATCCAGGTGTACAGTGAAAAGGGAGGTCACTCACGGATCCTCCGAACCACACCTACATAGAAAGGCCGCGATAACACCAGGCAGGGCCTCATAGGGAGAAAAGAAAAGTCAACCACTAGGAGGGACGAACCACTCAGCCCTGGACCACCGGGACACACGCGCTAGGGCACACTAGGAGGGACAAACCACTCAACCTTGGACCCAAGGGGACCACGTAGTGGATTTATCAACCACCAGGAGGGACGAACCACTCAGCCCTGGGCCACTGGGACACACGCGCTAGGGCACACCAGGAGGGACGAACCACTCAACCCTGGGCCTAAGAGGACCACACAGTGGACTTATCATACCGGGGATAGCAACGAACAGACATTGGCCAGGTCGGGTAACTTTGCGAGCATGTCTCCGAGCCCATTCCGCTTATTCTCAGGGGGCGTACGCTACATTCCGCCTATTATCAGGGGGCGTACCCTATCCAAACAAATGGGGGGAGTGCCACAACCACTGGGCAAAACCCCCTGATACTCTTAGCTGGGCCCCGCTAAGAGTGTCAGACGGTTATCTCCAGTATCAAACTCCAAATGGCACAGCAGAAACCAATGCATGAACAATATCAAATGCATGTATAAAACCATCTGCATGCCAAACATGATAAATCTCATGACAATCCCAAATCCAGCCTGTCGGCAAAGGCAACTAAAACATGGCATCTCAAATCCAATAGGCAGTATGAATCGGTCAAAAAGTATACGTGCCACTATATGCAAAATAATCATGCCAGTAAAAAATGCCAACATCAATACTAGTGGTATCCCACCAAAAATAATATACGTGCATGCAAAGCTAGGTATAACGCGGAAAGTATAATAACCCATACCCTTGCGGCGAGTCCTTTTATCCTCGGTAAATCGTGGCTCCTCAGGAATTGCTTCCAAATCAGCAAAATCCTTTGAATCTGAGAAACAACACAAGGAAGGAACCCCATTAAGGTCTAATTGATTTTAGAAACGATATAAACTACGAACCAGGGTGAAAACGGGACCAAATGGCTCGGGTTGACTTTTGGTTAAAAAGTCAAAGTCAATGGTCAAAGTCAATAGTTGACTTTGACTGACCGGACCGGTTCGGGTTAAGTTGAACCCAAATTTGTTGGGTCCAACCAAATCTGTAACACCCGAGTTTTTCGGGTTTCCGCTCCAAGGCTATTTTGGTAAATAAGTAAATTAGGTCCGTTTTGCGAGCGGATGGTTTTATTAGGACCCTAGAAATTTACGGGAATTTGTGGAAGAATAAGTGAAATTTTAGAAACCCAAATCGGGAAGAGTAATGCTAGAGTTCCCGTTTTACCCTTTTAGCATATTAATTCGTAAAAATAGCAAAATAAGTCTGTTTTGTGAACGGTGAGTTTTGTTAGAACTCTAAGATTAAATTGGAATATTTGGAGAAATAAGAAAATTGCAGAGAAACCGAGTCGATAGACTAATTAAAGAATTAAGCATAGAATTGATTGAGGGACATTTATGTAATTTGGTAAGTAAATAAAATTATAATTTTATTTATAATTTTTATAAAACAATGGAATGGCTTCACGAGGAAGCCATTCCTCCCCGACGCCAAGCGAGCCCGACGACAGGGAGACGCGCGACTCTTCTCCGGCGACCACGCGGCTCCGACCTCCGTTCTGACGAGCAAACTCCGGCGAGCTGAAGCCAGGGCTCGGTTCGGCCTTCTCCGCACCAGACTCGACCGAAAACAGGTAGAGTTCTTCCCTGTTTTCGTTCTGTTCATGGCCGACAGTGGCGAGCTTGATTGAGCTCCGTCCACCGGCCCGTTTTGGTTGCTTTTAGCGTCAATTGGCCGAGCTCGGTGCTGGCATGGATTGCCGAGCTATGAGGAGCTCGGATTTGGGGAAAAACCGAGGGGCTAGGTTTTGGGATTTTGGGTTTTGCTTATTGGAACTTCGATTTTTGGTTAGTTTATGTTAATTGGATGTTAAGAGGATAGATTAGTGAGAATTTGAGAGAGTTTTGATGAAAAATCGAAAAAGAGAAATTTTGGGTAAAGGGGCAGTTTCGGGTTTTTGATAAATTGACCTAGCTCCGGTTATTTGTTTTGAAATTCCTCTTGGCAGATTAAAATAGGTTATTAGAGGAGTATGTGGCCGCTGGAATCGTTCGATTCCGATAAACGACGCGAAAGTTATGCACGATCGAAGTTTTAAGTCGGTTTTTACCGAACCCGAATTAGTGGCCCGTTTAGTTAGGTTTTAATTGGATTAGGTTCGAAATAGTAATTTGAGAGTAATTGGTGAATGTAGGCTTGATTTTAATAAAGCTTGAATATTTGTCATAGGTCGAACCATATGTGACGTGATGTGCCAAAACCAGCAAGCTACGGACGACAGGTAAGTTCTCGTGATCTTCTCTGGCCAATTGGCCTACACCGTACTTCGATTTAGCGTCGAGGATCTTAAAGGATTGTTTGTTTTATTGCTTTGGTTGGGTAGATAGGTTTATATTTGTCTTAGGTTATGCTATTCGGTCTTGATGGTATGCATGTTGGTTGTTTACTTTATGTCTATTAACTGTTCATGCATCACGTATTTCAAAAGTCATGAAAATGAATTTCCGCACGTGTTTTAAGAAAATGAAATGAACCTCTGTAATTAATCTACGTAATCTGTATCTGTATCTGGTTACACGAGGTGGGGCTCAGGCATGGCTGTAGGGTTTGTGAGCATGTACCCCCCTCCTCTAGGTGGAAAGTGGTAGTTCGACCGCGGAATGTATCTTTTCCATTTAGAGGGCTGATATCTCGGTAACAATCTGTCTGCGACGTAATGAAAATGAATCTGTAATCTGAATCTGTATCTGTTTCTGTATCTGAATCTGAGCATGTTTTCTGAATGGCATACGCACGCATGCATCTACATTTACGAAGCTTACTGAGATTTAATTATCTCATAGATGTCTGTATGGTGTAGGTGACATTATAGGTGACGTAGATCCAGGTGAGGATGACGTTCTTCCTTCTGATGTCTGAGGCAGTTGATGGATGATGCTCGCGGCAGTGTGCTGGCGCAGTCGATGCTCAACCGACCCGTGGGGACATATGTATAGATTTTGGGGGTTATTGAGATGTTTTGGACTGAGAGTTGTATAGACATTTTAGGATACTTGGTTCTGGTAGTTGATAGGTTTACTTTTGAGGTTTTAAACGTTTTGGAAACCTGTTTTTATAAACTGTTTTAGTAAAATTTTCATTGGAATCTGTTTAGTTGATTGATTGATTCGGGTTAGTGGATAAAATAGGTTTTGATGTTTTGATAGACTTGTTTTATAAAATGTTTTGTTAAGGTTTTTATCTAAAGTTTAATGGAACTGCTTGGTATTTTCTTTTGAAACAGGAAGGATATGTCACACTTTTAAAGGAACCATGCAGTTCGTTTTCATGAAAATGTACTTCATTTTAATCGTGTTTAGAGTCGGTTTTGGACAGAGTTACGAGAACGTATGAATGTTTGGAAAGTTTATGTAAAATGTATAATTGAAATGGAGATAGAAATGATATTGTGAAGAAGTGATAAGTTGATAAATTGAGGAATGATAGAAGGTTGAGTGGTACTCTTCAGCCGTTGCCTATTCCCGAATGGAAGTGGGAACATATAGCTATGGATTTTGTTGTAGGACTACCTAAGACGACAAAAGGGCATGATTGTATTTGGGTTGTGGTGGATAGACTGACGAAATCAGCCCATTTCTTACCTGTAAGGACCACCTATACGATGGACCAATTTGCTGATCTTTATGTTCAGGAAATTATTAGGTTGCATGGGATCCCAGTATCCATTGTCTCTGACCGTGATCCCAGGTTTACCTCTCGATTCTGGAAAAGTTTGCAAGGCACATTGGGTACAAGGTTATCTTTCAGCACAGCTTTTCACCCACAGACCGATGGCCAGTCAGAAAGGACGATTCAAATACTCGAAGATATGTTGAGAGCATGTGTACTTGACTTTCAGACAACTTGGAGCAGACATTTACCACTAGTTGAGTTTTCCTACAATAACAGTTATCAGTCCACCATCGGTATGGCACCTTATGAAGCACTGTATGGAAGGAAATGTAGGTCACCCCTTTACTGGGACGAGGTTGGTGAAACAAAACTTCTTGGACCTGATATTCTGCAACAAATGTCAGATAAGATTGCCACTATTCGGAAAAGAATGATGACTGCACAAAGCCGGCAGAAGTGTTATGCAGATCAAAGGAGAAGGGAACTCGAGTTTTCAGTAGGAGATGAAGTATTCTTAAAGGTGTCACCATTTAAAGGAGTCTTAAGATTTGGCAAGAAGGGAAAACTTAAACCTAGATTCATTGAACCCTTCCCTGTCTTGGCAAAAATCGGGAGTACAGCTTACAGACTGCAACTGCCTCCATCATTGGATAAAGTTCATAATGTCTTCCATGTGTCAATGTTAAGGAAGTGCATGCGTGATCCGATGCAGGTCATCCAGCCATCGGATATTGGTTTAGAACCGACACTGGAGTATGAGGAGAAACCGATACAGATATTGGAATATGCAGTTAAGACTCTGAGAAACAAAGAGATCCCATTGGTGAAAGTTTTATGGACAAATCACGGCATTGAAGAAGCCACATGGGAAAGACAGCAGGAGATGTTGGACAAATATCCTAAGTTATTTGCTTGAGCAATTTTCGAGGACGAAAATTTTGTTTAACGAGGGGTGGATGTAACACCCGACATTTCGGCCAGGTGATTTTCTGACCATTTTCATCGTCACCCTCTTATTTAACCTTTATGATTTAAATTTAATGTTAAGATAAAATTATTACAAGTTGAGTAAAACTAGGTTGGGTGGCAGTTTTGTAATTAAAATTGATGGATTAGTATAAATAGGAAATGGAAACCTTAAACCTCATTTATTACAACTGTAGCTGACATTCCCTCTCGGCGATTCCTTCTTTCCCAAGTTCTTGCTCTCGGCTACCAGAACCTCCCTTACCGACGGCTGGTTTCGAGCTTGCTCTTCTCTGCAAATCCACACCCGAGGTATGAAATGGACAATGTAGTCATTCATTAGTAAATAGAGCTCTGTTTTCAGCTCGGCACTGAGTTCGGATTTTTTTTAGCAGTGGCCGAGTAGTTTAAGACTTTTTAAAATCTGAGAGTAGAAATGTCATCCCGAATCGATTCTGAACATTTTAAGTAACCAACTCGGATTTAACCAATGGTAAAACCTGTCCACCTAGTTTCGGATTTCAGACTGCAGTGTGTCAAACAGAGGAATCGGAATGACTTTAGCTATTAGATCCTAGGATGGTTTATGATTAGGACTATTAGGACTTTGTTTTAACTACTGTAATGTACATGTTTTAGGTGAAGAAGTTTAAAGGAAAGAAGCTCGGATTGCTAAGGAATCCAGGTAAGTGAATGTATTAAGATTTCCGGCCACTAGGGCCCTACACCGCAAGGGTATTAGGAAATCACTGAGATGTTAGCTTATTGACTATGATTTGTTATTTCCACGATATGAAGAAGTTGTGTAAGTAAATGTAAAGTTACAAGATGTTTTACTTGTCCTCATGATATGACTTCTCTCTATGAACTTTATGTCTATGCACTGTGTCCCTATTATGATTAAGTTGAGAATATGAAAAGCAAATGTGACCATGATTAAGTGCAGAGTGGGGAAAGACTATGTTATGTATGACTCGCGAATTCTCCCACTGGTGGAGGCCGAGTTAATGATATGTATGATTCGCGAAATCTCCCACTGGTGGAGGCCGAGTTAATGATATGTACGACTCGCGAAATCTCCCACTGGTGGAGGCCGAGTTAATGATATGTATGGCTCGCGAATTCTCCCACTGGGGAGGCCGAGTGATGTATCATGATTGCCGCGATAGGCAAATGATTATGTATGTCTGCCGCGATAGGCAAATGACTATGTACCCCTGTCTTCCTCCCTCGTTCCCTGCCTTAATACATGTTATGTAAATGATAAAGATGAACACGAATGATGAATGGTTTATGAACTTATGTCTCTTTAAATTGTGTACTCATGTATATCGGTCAGCATGCATTCCTTACTAAGCATTAGGCTTATAGTTAAACCTTATGGTGTAGGTGAAGAAGGTTCAGGTGAGGATGTTATGTTCAAGGAGGATGCTTAAGGCTGGTTGCTGGAGGATGCTCAAGGTGACAGTGCGGGACTGGAGAGGCGATTTATGACCCCTGGTTAAGACTCTTATGTTACAGTATGTTAAAGGATATGGTAGTTTAAGTAGGATGAGATTATTTTAAAACGTTGAGCTTTGAAACTGTCTAGTGGATCACTGAGCCAGGGAATGATTATGTAGATTATAAATGATCCGTTGCTTAAGTCTTCCGTTATATGCATTTGGATGAGTTGTGTTTTCTTCCAGTTGGAAGGAGTCCTTTGATGATTTAGTGTTCTCTACCGTAAGACGGAAGTTGGATGAGGCAATCTTCCGGTTGACGTCATCGGCAGATGCCGAGAGTTAGTTGTTGGTTGGTTTAGTCTTCCGGCTGACGTCATCGGCAGATGCCGAAAGAATAGTTGTTTGATGGTTTAGTCTTCCGGCTGACGTCATCGGCAGATGCCAAAAGAATAGTTGTTTGATGGTTTAGTCTTCCGGTTGACGTCATCGGCAGATGCCGAGAGTTAGTTGTTGGTTGGTTTAGTCTTCCGGCTGACGTCATCGGCAGATGCCGAAAGAATAGTTGTTTGATGGTTTAGTCTTCCGGTTGACGTCATCGGCAGATGCCGAAAGAATAGTTGTTTGATGGTTTAGTCTTCCGGCTGACGTCATCGGCAGATGCCGAAAGAATAGTTGTTTGATGGTTTAGTCTTCCGGCTGACGTCATCGGCAGATGCCGAAAGAATAGTTGTTTGATGGTTTAGTCTTCCGGCTGACGTCATCGGCAGATGCCGAAAGAATAGTTGTTTGATGGTTTAGTCTTCCGGCTGACGTCATCGGCAGATGCCGAAAGAATAGTTGTTTGATGGTTTAGTCTTCCGGCTGACGTCATCGGCAGATGCCGAAAGAATAGTTGTTTGATGGTTTAGTCTTCCGGTTGACGTCATCGGCAGATGCCAAAAGAATAGTTGTTTGATGGTTTAGTCTTCCGGCTGACGTCATCGGCAGATGCCGAAAGAATAGTTGTTTGATGGTTTAGTCTTCCGGTTGACGTCATCGGCAGATGCCGAAAGAATAGTTGTTTGATGGTTTAGTCTTCCGGCTGACGTCATCGGCAGATGCCGAAAGAATAGTTGTTTGATGGTTTAGTCTTCCGGTTGACGTCATCGGCAGATGCCGAAAGAATAGTTGTTTGATGGTTTAGTCTTCCGGTTGACGTCATCGGCAGATGCCAAAAGAATAGTTGTTTGATGGTTTAGTCTTCCGGTTGACGTCATCGGCAGATGCCGAAAGAATAGTTGTTTGATGGTTTAGTCTTCCGGTTGACGTCATCGGCAGATGCCGAAAGAATAGTTGTTTGATGGTTTAGTCTTCCGGTTGACGTCATCGGCAGATGCCGAAAGAATAGTTGTTTGATGGTTTAGTCTTCCGGCTGACGTCATCGGCAGATGCCAAAAGAATAGTTGTTTGATGGTTTAGTCTTCCGGCTGACGTCATCGGCAGATGCCGAAAGAATAGTTGTTTGATGGTTTAGTCTTCCGGTTGACGTCATCGGCAGATGCCGAA
The DNA here is from genome assembly GCA_022432975.1 of Begonia masoniana. Lineage (NCBI taxonomy): Eukaryota > Viridiplantae > Streptophyta > Magnoliopsida > Cucurbitales > Begoniaceae > Begonia > Begonia masoniana. Next base: position 14,565,586 of record CM039510.1, read on the forward strand.
AGAATAGTTGTTTGATGGTTTAGTCTTCCGGCTGACGTCATCGGCAGATGCCAAAAGAATAGTTGTTTGATGGTTTAGTCTTCCGGTTGACGTCATCGGCAGATGCCGAAAGAATAGTTGTTTGATGGTTTAGTCTTCCGGTTGACGTCATCGGCAGATGCCAAAAGAATAGTTGTTTGATGGTTTAGTCTTCCGGCTGACGTCATCGGCAGATGCCGAAAGAATAGTTGTTTGATGGTTTAGTCTTCCGGCTGACGTCATCGGCAGATGCCGAAAGAATAGTTGTTTGATGGTTTAGTCTTCCGGTTGACGTCATCGGCAGATGCCAAAAGAATAGTTGTTTGATGGTTTAGTCTTCCGGCTGACGTCATCGGCAGATGCCAAAAGAATAGTTGTTTGATGGTTTAGTCTTCCGGCTGACGTCATCGGCAGATGCCGAAAGAATAGTTGTTTGATGGTTTAGTCTTCCGGCTGACGTCATCGGCAGATGCCGAAAGAATAGTTGTTTGATGGTTTAGTCTTCCGGTTGACGTCATCGGCAGATGCCGAAAGAATAGTTGTTTGATGGTTTAGTCTTCCGGCTGACGTCATCGGCAGATGCCAAAAGAATAGTTGTTTGATGGTTTAGTCTTCCGGTTGACGTCATCGGCAGATGCCGAAAGAATAGTTGTTTGATGGTTTAGTCTTCCGGTTGACGTCATCGGCAGATGCCAAAAGAATAGTTGTTTGATGGTTTAGTCTTCCGGTTGACGTCATCGGCAGATGCCGAAAGAATAGTTGTTTGATGGTTTAGTCTTCCGGTTGACGTCATCGGCAGATGCCGAAAGAATAGTTGTTTGATGGTTTAGTCTTCCGGTTGACGTCATCGGCAGATGCCAAAAGAATAGTTGTTTGATGGTTTAGTCTTCCGGTTGAGACGGACTAAATTCCTGAGGGTTGTCAACGCATGCAACCCATGCAAACCCGAGCGGTATTATGTTAAGAGAATGAGGGCACCTCCTCTTTTCCCGAAATTGGCAAGAAGCCAATGACCGAGTCTAGTCGCTCGACTCTGTGAAAGTTGAGCCGACGAGGCGTGGGAAGTCGGGCACGAGAGAGTTCGTCTTCCTTAATGGTTCTGCGTCTCTATTACCAGTTTAGAAAGAAAAAAAATATATATGTAAAATGTGAAAGTCTGTGAGAGATAGTAAGTGAATGTAATAATAGTAAAAGTCAAGCAAACGATTAATGAAAGAATATGAACACGTGACGGCTCCTGACCGGGGTCGTTACAGATCCAACTCGGCCTTGGGCTTGAGTCAACTCGGCCCATTGCCTGAGTTGACTCAGCCCACAGCTGAGTTGACCTGGCCAGCGACTGCCGAACGTCGACGACATGCCGGCGAACCACCGGCGACCACACATTGCTGGAAAATCGAGTTTTCTAACCTGTTTTTCGCCAATTTCGTTTCCAACGCGTTTCTAACCACTTTTCGAGTCAATCCCTGCCAAAAACACCGAGAAATCGACCACAAAAACTCAGATCTAACAAAACCTAAAACCCAAAACTTCTCGGGCAAAAATCGGGAGAAAGAGGGATTCCCTTCGAAAACGCCCTTCACAAACGTTGATCAACTCTTCGAGACGAACGTTTTGACACCAAAATCGCACCAAACGGATGTCGTTCCGGCGTCAGCGATTCTCTCCCTCACGCAGCTCTCTCTCTCCTTTTCTCTCTCTCTCTCTCTTCTGGTACTCTGCCGACAACCAAAAGAAACAATTAGGTTTTCTTTGAAAACCTGATTGTTATAAAACAAATATTATAAAACTTTTATTTATTTTATTATTTTATTTTATATTTAATCTATTTAATTCTTTTATTTAATTTATAATAAAACCATTTAAAGTTTTCGGGTTATACGACTTCAATCATTTTCGAAAATTAGCAAAATTGATCTTAAAATTTACACTTTAAATTACGCGAAAAATTTATCCAAATTTTTACAACCACCAAAATTTGGCGGATTTTACAGTTAAGGGGATGAAAATTAACTGTTCTAGCCCGACAAACAATGGTTGTGTAATGACGAAAGAGCCAATCCATATCGAGTATCACATCATACCCGGTTATCCCCATCACAATCAAGTCAGCAGGTAAAGTCTTCCTCCCGACAGATACCAAACTATTAGGAACCATCTGATCTAAATGTAGACACTCACCAGACGGTAGCTTCACATCATACATACACTCTGTGGGCTTCACCTCCATATTCAGTTTTACCACAAAATCTGTTGCTACGAATGAATATGATGCACCCAAATCTATCAACGTAAATGCAGGCACTGAATTGACAAGTACAGTACCTGAGATCACAACTGGTCGGTCCTCACAATCTGGCTCGATCATGGTGAAGATCCTGGGTGTAGCCTTAGCTGGTCCCTTCTTTGCTGCAGGGCAATTCTTGACTAAATGTCTGGGCTCATTGCAATTAAAGCACCGGGTGATCATTGGCTTTGGACAATCTCAGAAAAGATGGCCAGATTCAAAGCAGTTAAAACACTTGCCAGCATATTGCCCGCACTCTCCTGGATGAGCTTTCAAACACTTAGGACATTGCAGATACCTCCTCCTTTGTTGCTGTTGTGGCTTATTTCCTCTTCTTTAGTCATTTAGATTTCATCTCGGCCTTTTTGTTCCTTGAAACTGGGAAGAAGATCCACCTCTGCTCATCTGCGGTGTAATCTCCTTGAACATCCTTCCCGGGGCTTCAACTGGTTTAACACACTTCTCATCAACCTCCTCCACCTCTATAGCCTTCGCCACAACGTTTACATAGGATACTCTCACAATCCCTGATATCTTCACGCCCTTATATATCTCTGGCTTCAAGCCTTGCACAAACTGAAGCACTTTGTCTTCCTCCCGACTTATCATGTGGCTTGCAAACTGAGAAAGCAACTAAAACAGCCTGATATACTCCCCCACTGATCAGGTCTGCTTTAACTGTAAGAACTCCAGCCTCTTAGCAGCTTGAACTGTCCGGTTGTAGTACTTGTCATAAAATAACTCATTGAATGCCTTCCAAGTAATTCCCTGTGCAGCTGTGGTGGCTTCCACTGTCTCCCACCAGCTCTGAGCATCGTTAGCCAGGTGGAAAGTCGCACACGTCACTTTATTTCCTTCCTCCACGTTGGCGTACTTAAACATGTTCTCTATGGTGTGTATCCATCTTTCTGTAGCTGTCGGATCCGTTAACTGGCCTTCAAATATTGGAGGCTTCAATCTCTGGAACTTCTTCCCACTAGAACTTGCTCCAAGATTTACCTGTCCTCCTTGATTCAACAGCGCTCCCAACAATTGAAACTTTATATTAATTAATTCCCTGAGCTGCCTATTTGAATCCTCAGGGTCCTCTCTCTGCTGTCTTGGGTTTCTAGGCATTTTTATTCTATTCCTGTACAAGGTTAAAAAAATCTAATCTTAGTTATTAAACTAACTAAAATTAAAAAAATACTTACAGTCGGTGAAGCACGTTGCACAGCGGCCGGCATTAGTGGATAATCCTTTGAACGACTTGACCATTTTGCTCTGATACCAACTTGTAACACCCCCGAACTTACCCCAAGCTTGGTTCGCTACTTTGCCCAATCATACTAGTCATTAAATTACGATTAAATAAATTTTCGATAAAATTTAGACTCGATTTTCAAGTTTTTCGAACCCTCAAAAATCGTTGGAAAACGTGTGTAAAATACGTACAAAAGGTGTCAAAAAAGGTCGGGTTAAAACATATTGGAAGTAGAAAAATTTTGAAAAAAAAAAACAAAATGGCTTACCATTTGCGCCGCGCGCACCATGTGCAACTCCGCGCGCCAGGTGCCAATTGATCGGCGCAAGCGCTGATCGATCGGCAACCTCTTGGGTTGCTTGATCAAAACGTGCCACATGTGCCGATCGATCAGCGCTGGGCGCTGCACGTGCCCTACTAGCATGCACGCTACGCGCGCCACGCCTGTGCCCTCCAGCGCCTGCGCGCTTCCTCCTCGGCCACCAGCACCCCATTTGCACCCTTCTTCCAATTTTTCCTAATTTCATCATATTTCACCCAACAAAATCACCTAAAACTTCCCCAAAACTTTTGTCGACATTTTCAACTCCTCGACACTTGAAAATCCTAGAAAACACGACTCAAAAACATTAGTGAAAACTGGTGAAAATGAACGTCGTTTCTTTTATGAAAAACCGAGCAGCATAACGGTTAAATTTTCTGAAACTAAACTTTTGAAAACCAAACATTTATACACTATGTACAAAACACGCTAAAAAGAGTTCAAGTTCCCTAACATATTTACAAACCAACATTTCCATCAAAATACGATGGTCAAGACGCCCCGACTACTGCCCACACCGGCATGCCACGTGCATCGCTGACTGCTCCCTAGTCCTGGCCTCCCTCAAATAGTTCACCTAAGAGCTCGTCGTCACGTACACCATAGAGCACAAAACGTAGGCGTAATGCTTAGTAAGTAGGGAATAATGAATGCAAAGACACAATGCATACTCAACCCCTAACACATGCGGTTTCTAAACTCTCTGTTGTCTTTGTTTCGTTTTCCTTTCATTAATCTTTCACTTTTAGGTGTGGATCAAGTAGGCACTCATCTGATCTTTGCTCTCAGGACGACCACACCTTGACCCAGAAGAGAAAAATCGGAGGCACACATCCGAGCTTTGCTCCAAGGACGGCCATACACGATCTCCTCCCACCCATAATAGAACCCTTTAGTGTTTCCTCTAGCACTTTAACTCAAGGCGTTCATACTCACGATACATTACATATCTTCAGCAGCGCATCTCGCATAGAGACCCTTTCGAGGTGCTTCTCTAGCACTATTCCCCGACAGGGTGACTCTACCCGAGACCGAGTTGCCATCTTTTCTTATCATTTTACGTTTCAAGCTCCCACATCAAAATTATGCTCAAAACTCATATTTTTCGTTGTTTGAAAACGATGATGCATGTCACATAAATTCTTAACCACAAAACAAAACAACCAAATAACACAAACAAATTCCTACCGTTCTACGATTTAGGCCCGAAAGCACAATCAAAATCAACCACTACTTACCTGGATACTTCGTACGTGTTCAGTTACTTCGGCTATGCTAACTGCTCATTCGTCAACCTAATAAATATAGGGAAATTCACTTAGTAATCATACAACTAAATTTAAAGGACATTTACTCTATTTCTATCAACAACTAGCTAACCCTAAACTCCAAAATCCTGATTTTCTCTCATTTTCAATCGTCCAACTTCAATCAGCCATAACTCATTCGTTTTTCATCGGATTTCAACGATCTAACCCATTCCGTAAACCTCTACATGTCTACTATCCAATGCCACAACCCATTTGTCCAAGAAAAATCATTCACTAATTCGGACTCCAGCAAAACCGAACTGCCCTGTTTTTGCCCTACATGGGCAATTTCATGTTTCTACTTCACCTTTCATCTCTAAACCATTTACACATTTTATTTCCAGGGTTTAATTAACAACTAAAAGAAGGGAAACTCATCACAAATTTCAGAATTTCGGACGCTTAACTAGAGTTCCAAAATTCTTCAACAAACTCAACAAAACTACCTAAACATTTCATAAACTAGTTAGCTAACAAAACCCAACAAATTAACCCACTAACCTTGCTATTTTCTTCACCAAAATGAGCTTGAAACTTCAACAATGGAGGCTTAGAGTTCACGGTGGAAGGAAAAGAAGATAAGGCAAATTTTTACCATTTTACCCCTCACCTAACTAAATTTAAACTCCACTTTTCCTCTTTAAAATTCTACCACTAAAATTTTAAAATTTATGAATTAACCTCTCCCTTTTTCTTTTATCTAATCCAACGTGGAAGCATCACATTTCCACTTGTCTTCCCTTTATTTTTCTTTATTTTTCCCTTCAAACATTTTTACTTCAAACCACTATAACCCTAACCTACTCCAACTATAATATTTTTTTCAAATTCTCTTCTCACTTTCACTCTTAACTCTTGTGCTTAGAATAACCCTAGGATTAACGTTAAGCTCCCATAACTGTCTAATCTAAGGGATACGTACGTTATAGAAATTTTTTTTTGGGTGTTACAATTGATCATCTTATTTCTACTTGAAAAGAAAAATATGATCCTGATACTCAATATGAGGGCATTGAATAGACCGTGTATTCACCTTATCAATATTTACAATCAATATTGGGTATTATGTGGGGTTTAAATAGGCCATCCAGTAGGATCGAACCATTTGTTAGGTTACTATTTTCTTGTTTTATTGTCGAAAAGTCATAGAGTAAGACTCGATTTCTCATTAAGATCCACGTTTTTTTTTTATTACATGATGTACTTCTTGGTGAAGAAGATTAGAGCTACAATCAAATATCTGTGACCCCTTCTTTGTTTTTTCTATTTGTTATTTGAATAAAAAAGAAGTTAGAAAAAGAAAAGAGAAAGAATCAAAGTGGATTCAACCTCAGTCAAACTAGGACTTGGGCCTAGGTTCCAATTGAATTAATAAACAAGTGATAACGTGGATGGCTAGCACAAAAATCTAGAGGTTGGTTGTTTTTCCACAACACAGTTCTCACTTTAACAAAACAAAACTCAACACCACCAAAAAAAGCTCAAAAATTTAATTTTCAACTTCTCCACCATGATCACTACGGATAGCAACTATAAAAATATCCTTCTTATTTTGAACTTTCTTCCTAAAGCTAAAAAAATGTATCAAAGGTTTCATCATTTGTTTTTATGAAGAACACCCATGTGAACATAAAAAAATCATCAACAATAACATATGCATAACGCTTAGTTCATAATCTAGCAGTTTTAGATGGTCTGAAAAATATCCATATGAAGAAGTTGGAGAGGCTTGGAAGAAAAGACAACACTTTTTGAAGCAAACAAACTTTTTGTTTGCTTTTCCCATTTGACAAGCATCACAAATTCTATCATTCTCAAATGATTTCTTTGGAAGGCCCTTAACAAGGTTGTTTCTAGAAATCTTAGCTAGGGTATCCATACCAACATGACCCAACCTCATATGCCAAGACCAGCAAACCATAGTGAAATTTGCTGTAAAACATTTTCCATCAAAAGAAGAAACATTTTCTAAATCAATAGTGTACACATTTTCATTTCTATAACCAATAATCAAAATTTTTCCTTTTGAGTTATCATTCATCATGCAAATCTTTTGATGCAAAAATAACTCTATATCCCTTATCATATAATTGATTAATACTAAGAAGATTATGCTTTATCCCATCAACTAATAAAATATTTTCAATAATAGGGTTAGAAGCAATCCTATGTTTCCAATTTTTCAATGATTTTTCCTTTTTGATTACCTATAAAAGTAACATTTCCTTTATTATTTATGATGGAGGTAAACTTTGAAGAGTCTTCCGTCTTATGTCTCGAACATCTACTATTGAGATACCATAAATCTTTCATGAGAGAATCTTCAACCTACAAAGAGAATATAATTATATTTTGTTAGATACCCAAATCTTTCTAGGTCTTTAAGTGTTAGCCTTGGTTTCCTTAAGAATCTATACCAAAGTAGAAGACATCCTTTTTATCATTTGATTTTAATGAACATACAAATGATTTATGACCAACTCTATTGCACATGCTACAAGTAGTTGGACCAACAAAGAAGTTCTTGTATGCCTTTTTTTTTGCACAATTCATATCCAATATCGGCTTTATTGAAAGTTACTTTGTTTCTTCTTAAGAGCATATTAAAATTTTTGCTACCATTAGTAAACTTCAAAACTATACTATGTAAATTACTATTTTTAGATTTCAACTCTTCAACCTCTTTTTCAAAAGATATAGTTATATTTGCATGCTTCTTGACCATCTCATTACTCTTCTTCTTTAGCATCTTATATTTTGACTTAAGTAATTCAAATTGCTCAAGTAACTCATCAAAAGCATTCATCAATTCATTTTCATCAATATTTTCTTCTAAATAACTAATTGAATCACGTACCTTACTTTACTTTACTATGAAGCACATGTTGGCTACTTTCTCGTTTCTAGATGATATGTCTTCTTCACTATCATTCCAAATTGCTTTGATTGCCTTTTTCTTAAAGGTCTTCTAAGCTTTCTTAGTTAGTGAACAATCGGCTTTTAAATGCCTTGACTTTCTACACTCGTAGCAAGTAGCTTCCTTATCTTTTTGAGACCGATATTCTTTGTAACTGTTTTTTCCTTGCCACTTCTTCTTTGAAGAAACTTGTTGAAATTTTGAGTCATAAAATTTATTTCTTCATCCTTTTCATTCTTCTCAGACTCAACTTGATTCCTCGATGATGTTATTAGAGCTATGTCTTTCTTTTTAGAGTTTTTGTAACACCTGGCATTTTAGCTATGTAAATATTCCATGAATTATTAAACGGGATTAATTTACCATTAATAAAATGCGTATTTTATTGGAATTGTTGAGATGCTTTATGGAAAAACGGGTTTCGGAGAAAACCGAATCGATGAACTAAATAACAATTTAGTTAGAAAATCAATAGAAGGGCAAAATAGGAAGGCAATTAAGGTGGTTGAGAGTGAGCCAATGGATGATTGACACTTGGCAAGCTTGTGGAAGAAGCCATGCCTTTTCTCTTCCTCTCTTCCTCTCTTCTCTTCACTCCTATGTGAATCACTCTCTGCTTTCTCTCTTCCTTACAACCAGTGACGGTTCTAAGCTCTGCCTTTTTCCTATTTTCTCCAGTAAAGGTAACCCTTTTTCATTAGTTAACAAGTGTAGGTTAGTTACTCTTTAGTTTTAATGAAGTTTAAGGTTAACGGTCCGATTATACACGATATAGGTTCGTGAATCGCCAAGGACTTACGTGCAAGATTTTCAACCTTATGGACACCAGGTAAGTTCATGCATATAAGTTGGCCCTTAAGGCCCTACAGCACGGAGATACTAGGTTTTTGGTTGTCGGGTAGTTAGGTGGTAGGTTAAGTTCTCAATTGAATGAGTTTGCTTTTTGTTTTGCTTGTTATCCTGTAGCCTATTTAAGTTATGTTTAAGCACCGTAAATGTTCATGCATACACGTTTTTCCTGAAAGTCATGTAAATGTTTTATGCACGAGGTTTGAAGTTAAGAAAGATAAAACTTGTAATGTAATGTACGGTTAAGTGTAGGATGGGGACTGATATCCTGTTCTGTATTTCTATTCTGTATCTCTGTTATGTGCCTGATAGTGCACCTCTGTTATGTGCCTGATAGTGCACTTCTGTTGCGTCAGTTCCTCTATAAGCCCCACTTATACCTCTCTGTCACTTGAATGTAAAGTTATGTAATGTACATGTATTTCAAAAGTTTATGCATAGCATATACATCACTGCATTGTATGTTCTTACTGAGCTCTAGGCTCATAGTTGAACTCCCTGATGTAGGTATGGATCCTCCAGATGAGGACTTTGTGCCTCAAGCCGACGAATAGGTGGTTGGTGGCACGAGCTTTCGGAGGTGGTTGCGGCAGCCAGACACATTTTTGACCCGAGGGTGAAGTTTTAAAATGAATGTCATGTTTGTATAGTCTCTGTTGGGATTCTGTTGGAATTTTAGTAATGTATAGGTTTTGGGGTTAAAGTTTTAAAACCTCTGTTTTAACAGTTTTATATATATTTTGAAATATTCTGGAACTGCTTGGAGCCTTTTCCTTTACGTTGTTCATAGATTGCTTCAGATTTTAGAGCTATCAATGTAGTTAGATTTCTTGAACTTCTGTCATGTTTTCAAGCATGTTTTAAAATTATGTTTTGAATCAGGTTCTTGGGGTTTAAAGCTTTCTGTGTCAAAAGAAGTAAATCGTCAAACAGAGAGGTAACCGATCGATCGGCGGTGTATATATGCCTTTCGAGTTTTTTTTCAAGTCCCTCTGTTCCATTCAGTCGAATTTATCGACCGAATGATGTAGAAATTAATTCCAGAGACTTAGTCTGTCGACTAAGGCTAAGTGTTATTGTCCAAAGTTGTGGGCGATAACGTCATCCGAACCTGTCGTCCAAACCGGTCGTCTAATTCTGTCATCCAAAACTTGTCGTCCAAACTTGTCGTCCAAACCTGTCATCCAAACTTGTCGTCCAAACCTGTCGACCATTTCTATCGTCCAAAACTTGTCGTCCAAACCTGTTGTCCAAGGTCACTTCGACCGATTTTAGCACCAAGGTCACTTTGACCGATTTCATCACCGAGGTCACTTTGACCGAAACTCAGTCTTACTACTCTCCTGCACTTCGACCGATTTGCTGTGGGTCATAGCTCTTCAAGTGCTGTGTCTTGTCAACCGAAAACCCTGCTTTATTGTTTTAAAACTGTCGTCCATGCTGTCCTTTAAAACTGTCGTCCACGCTGCTCTTTAAAACAATCGTCCACGCTGTCCTTTAAAACAGTCATCCACAGCTTCTTCCAAACTTGTCGTCCAAACCGGTCGTCTAATTCTGTCATCCAAACTTGTCGTCCAAACTTGTCGTCCAAACCGGTCGTCTAATTCTGTCATCCAAACTTGTCGTCCAAACTTGTCGTCCAAACTTGTCGTCCAAACTTGTCGTCCAAACTTGTCGTCCAAACTTGTCGTCCAAACCGGTCGTCTAATTCTGTCATCCAAACTTGTCGTCCAAACTTGTCGTCCAAACTTGTCGTCCAAACTTGTCGTCCAAACCGGTCGTCTAATTCTGTCATCCAAACTTGTCGTCCAAACTTGTCGTCCAAACCGGTCGTCTAATTCTGTCATCCAAACTTGTCGTCCAAACTTGTCGTCCAAACTTGTCGTCCAAACTTGTCGTCCAAACTTGTCGTCCAAACTTGTCGTCCAAACCGGTCGTCTAATTCTGTCATCCAAACTTGTCGTCCAAACCGGTCGTCTAATTCTGTCATCCAAACTTGTCGTCCAAACTTGTCGTCCAAACCGGTCGTCTAATTCTGTCATCCAAACTTGTCGTCCAAACTTGTCGTCCAAACCGGTCGTCTAATTCTGTCATCCAAACTTGTCGTCCAAACCGGTCGTCTAATTCTGTCATCCAAACTTGTCGTCCAAACTTGTCGTCCAAACTTGTCGTCCAAACTTGTCGTCCAAACTTGTCGTCCAAACTTGTCGTCCAAACCGGTCGTCTAATTCTGTCATCCAAACTTGTCGTCCAAACCGGTCGTCTAATTCTGTCATCCAAACTTGTCGTCCAAACCGGTCGTCTAATTCTGTCATCCAAACTTGTCGTCCAAACTTGTCGTCCAAACTTGTCGTCCAAACTTGTCGTCCAAACTTGTCGTCCAAACCGGTCGTCTAATTCTGTCATCCAAACTTGTCGTCCAAACCGGTCGTCTAATTCTGTCATCCAAACTTGTCGTCCAAACCGGTCGTCTACAGCTTCTGTCATCCATTGTAGTCTTCCACTTTTCATGTCTGTTGTCTATTCTGCCTCCTTGTTCTGTCGTCCATTCTGCCTTTTATTTAAAATGTCCAAAGTATTCTGTCTTCCCGTTTTCTTCTGTCATTTATTTATGTAGTCCGATTTTAATTGTCATCCGGTTTTAAATATGTCTTCCAGTCTTCAATTCTAGAGAAGGTTTATACTCTGTGTAAAGTTTTAAATGTTTAAAAAAATATATGCCACGTTTTAAATGTCCGGAGTGAGGCTCTTCGACCTCGATCGGGTCGGGGGTCGTCACAGTTTTCCTTCTTTTTTTTGCTCTTCCTTTTTGTTGGTCTTTATCGTTATCTCATGTGTCATGAGAGATCCAATGAGTTCATTTAATTTGAGTACATTGAGATCTCGATTGCCGTCAATTTGGGTTGCCATGTGACGACCCCAAACCAGATCGGGGTCGAGGATCCATCATTCTGGACATTTAAAAGAAAACATGACATATTTTTGTTGACTTTTGAAAATCTAAAATATTTAAAATAGAGGACATAAAATGAGAAACATAAACTGGAAATTATACAGCGGAAGACTTAATGAAATGAGAAACATAAAATATGAGACATACCATAGAGGGCTACAGGGGATGACATAAAATGGAACACATAAGGTGGAAGACATGAAGCGGATGACAGGGGCGGATGACATAAGTGGAAGATGTAAAGTGGAAGACATGAAGTGGACTACAGGCAGAAGTGGACTACAGGCAGAAGTACAGGCAAAAGTGGACTACAGGCAGAAGTGAACTACAGGCAGAAGTGGACTACAGGCAGAAGTGAACTAGAGGCAGAAGTGGACTACAGGCAGTTTACAGGCAGAAGTGGACTACAGGCTACAGGCAGAAGTGGACTACAGGCAGAAGTGGACTACATTTAACAGGAAGACATATGAACAGGGAGCATAAAAAAAACAGACGGCATAAAAACCTTAAACCCCAAAGCCCGATTCAAAACATAATTTTAAACGTATTAGAGAACACAATAAAAGTTTAAGAAATCAAACTGTATGGATAGCTCTAAAACCAGAGATAATCTATGCACAACCTAAAAGGAAAAACTCCAAACAGTTCCAGAATGTTTCAAAACATGTATACAACTGTCAATTACAGAGGTTTAAAAACATTTACACAGAGTCTATACATCAGTTTAAACTTTCAAAAAAAGCAGTACAGAACCAGACATACACTTTTAAAATACCCTCACAAAATCAAAATATGTCTGGCTGCCACAACCAACCCCCGTAAACTCGTTCCGCCAACAGCACTTATGCTTCGGCCTGAGGCACAAAGTCCTCATCCATGGGATCCATACCTACAACAGGGAGTTTAACTATGAGCCTAGAGCTCAGTAAGAACATGATAAAAATGCAGTGATGCATATGCTATGCGTGGACATTTTTAAATATATGAACATTACATTACATTATGTTTCACTGGACATGAAGGTATAAGTGGGAGAAAGAGCTAGCGCAATAGGAGTACATGCCACAACAGGACATAACAGGAGTACATGATAGGATGCCAGTCTTTGTCCACACTTAACCATACATTACATTACAGGTTTTATTTTTCTTACCTTCAAATCCGGTGCTGAAAACATTTACAGGGTTTTTCAGAAAACGTGTATGCATGAACAGGTATGATGCTTAAACTCGACATATACAGGTGACAGAATAAAAACAACGGGAAAACAGAACACAAAGAATACGTTTAACTTAAAGCATAACCTACGACCTAACTACCCAAACCAAAACCTAGTGTCTCCATGCTGTAGGGCCTTAAGGGTCAATTTAGACGCATGAACTTACCTGTTGTCCATGAGTTGCAAGCTTTGTTCGTCTTGTTCGTCTCGATGAGTCTCAAACCTTTAATGGAGAAATGGAAGAAAACAGGAGAAGGTAGATTTTTGGAAATGGTTGCACTTCGGCTGGAAGAGAGAAAATAGATAAAAGAATGGAGAGAAACCCAGAGTGTTTCTTGTAGGAGGGAAGGGAAGAGAGGAAGAGAGGTTGTATGGCTTCCTCCACAAGTTTGGACACTTGGTATCCATCCATTGACTTCCTCCCACCTACCTTAATTCCTACCTAAACTGCCCATCCATTGGTTTCTAACTAAATAATTTGTTTTGGTTACTCCTTAGTTTAGTTTTCTACTAAACATTCCAACAGATTTCACCAAAACACACATTATATTAATATAAACCTAATCCCGCTCGATAATTCGAGGGATAATTTCTCGGCCAAAAATGTCGGGCGTTACATGCCAACCTCTAGTTAGACATCGGAGAATTTTCCTAACAAGCTATTTGTTGGGATAAACTTTACTTAGCACTTTTAAACTATTAGTAATGTTAGAAAATCGAGTAAAGATTTGACTAATATTTTAATTCTTTTCTATGGATAACAATTCATATTCGTGCACAAACATACTAATCTTATTCTCTTTTAATTGATTTGTTCATTCATATGTAATTTCAAGTAAATGTCAAATTTCATGCGCATTATCATATCTTTATATTCTATTGAATTAATCTCTATTGAATGCACAATATAGAATATTAATTGTTTTAGCATTTAAGTTTAATTTTTGCCTTTTCATCATATTCAAAAGGCAATTTTTCAAACATTCATGTTTTCTTGTTTAATAATTGAATAAGGTCCACACGAAACATTTGCATATATGGAATGAATATAAAAAAAGGACACCAAATTGAAGCCTAATAAATTTTAATCCACAATAAACATTTGTAGGAACAAAATAAACACCTGCATATTAAGGAATGATTAGAAAAAAAAAGGACACCGAATTGAAGCCTAATAAATTTTAATACACAATAAAAAAAGATGAGAACGATCGATCCAAACAAGAAGATCTTTGAGACAAGATGTTTTGAAAAAAAAAAAAAGACAACGAAAGTAGTATCTTTGATGGTAAACAATATCTACTATAATAAATTCTCGTCACAAATCATAGCAAGCATAAAGCTCAGCCAACTTCACAACCCCAATACCATATTAATTGATATATATAACAATTGTTCCTATAGATAGGGATCCTATTATGTCACCTATAGTTAAAAGACAACTTCGTAGACAAAAGGATAAGGGATCTTGACGAGTCACATAGTCAAACATCACTGTGTATGTAGGAAGCATAAGATTATGGTATGTCGCAGATATTGTAGTCCCAATCAAAATTCCAAAACTTGCAAAGGAGAATTGTCATCAGTAACAGGTACAAGCAATTACCCAACTACAACTAATCGTGGTCGAGGAAGGTCTTCTATTAAATATTGATGAACAAGAAGATTATCTGACACCTTTTATGGGTTTTACTTAAACTGGTGCAACTCGTACTCAAGTAACCATTTTATTATTACAATTGGAGTGGGCCTTCCTTTAATCATTTCTATTTTCATTTTCGTCAGAATTATATATGGAAGAAATTGGTCGAGGAAGAGGAAGACATCAATGGAACTAACTAATTGAGGAAGAGGAAGGATATAAATGGCAACTAGTCGAGGAAGAGATGAACATGAATGGGAGGAATCGGTGCTTGAATTTTTTATGAATTTGGTCTACTTTAATGTACTTCTACTTAATGGATTTTTGGTCTAAATTTGGTATTCTTTTGTATACTTTGATATACTTTTGCTTATGAATTTAAAATGAATTTGGTATACTTTGGAAGGTAATTACAAATGTTTGGTGCTAGAAAATGGAATGACGCCTTTGTAGTTGCGGTTACTCAACTCCCACCAACCACCATTTGCTTTTTCATCAACTTTCTTACCCTTTTTTTCAATTCCTTCCTTGCCAAATCCGTACAAAAATGAATTGCTCATAGTAATTTTAAATTTAGAAAATAATATCATTTTTCCATTGCATTAAGGCGTATGGTAAATTTCAAACAAAATCTAATTCCATACATATTTCAAAATGATATGAAAATCTATGCTCTAATAAAAAATGATGAACACTAGAGATTGGGCACGGGTGCCAATGACTAGATTTCAACGAGCTCTCAAGTTTGGGCATTAAGAACTAAGGTAAACGCCCCCAAAATATAAGAATGGGTTTCTCAAGAGTGAGGTCCGAGGTTCAAAGCATACGTATGGAAATAGAATAATGAAAAATGTGTCTTTGGAGCGAAATTTCAAGGTTCAAGGTAGATGAGCAAAAATGATATAATGAAAAATGTGTCTCGGAAGTGGGTGATCAGGTAAGAGAGCAAAAGTCTGGAAATTATTATAGTTCTAAAAATGTACTAGAATGGACTACCTATAAGAGTGAGTGGGCGACCAATGTAGATAATCACGAAGAAACAAAGAGTGAGTTTAATAGTGCTAACAAGTTAATAGGACAGGGTTTAATTTGTCAAAAAAAAAAAAAAAGAATAGGGTTTAAGGTGTAATTGACCCCTAAGCGATAAGGTTTAATTTGCTATTTACCCCTAAACTTATCACTTTAATCTTATTTAATCAATCCAAAGTCTATTTTTTGTAATGATTTACAAAATAAGAATTTTAATTTCCAATTTTTAATTTTAATTTTAGCAAAAGCAATGAAAATTAAAATTTTTCTTAATTACTTAAAAACCTAGGATTTCAGTTTTCTTATATTATTTTCTCAAATTTTAATCTTCCCTCTTTACTTAGATCGTCATCTCAAATAAGTTAGTCAAAATTAAATTTTATTCAAAAAACTCTTCCAATATTTTGTAAACTATTATAACTAACTAAATTCTAATATTCCTATATCAAAGAAAATTTAAAATAATTCAATATAAACACAAAAGTTTTGGTTTACACGAGTCATATAATTATATTCTTATATAATGTGAATTTTTGATTTATTAATTCCTTAATAAAAACAAGTACATGTTATTCTATCTAGATCCAAATCCTATTGTATTTTTCAATAAATATACTATTATAGAATTCAATATTTGGTGATCAGGTAAGTACAAATATTGAAAATATGATAGAATAAATATATTCTCAAAGATTTTCAGTCATAATAAGGAAAAAAAATGAATTAAATAATGGATTCAATTGAACCTACACAATTAATTTAGTTCATGCAAATGAAAGGTAAACACAAGTTGATTCTAAGAAGTCAAACCTTCGTGATGATATATAGAAATAGAATATAAGAAAGGAATAGAGAAACAAAAATCTAATTATGCATCTACAAGTTTTAACTATCCGTTTTCGTAATCCATCACTCCCCACTATCTCCATAAAAAAAGTGATTTTTCTTTGTCACGACTTGAGAGGGGGTCTAACAGAAACGCCAAGTTAAACGATCAACCTCGGAGAGGCTCACCGTCTAACCTAAGGCTAAATGCGAAAGTTTAGCACTGATCCAGGACCTCCTCGAAGTAACAAATATAAGAAAGTACAAACAATCGTAGAAATACAAGATAATGAAAATAAATACATACCAAAGTAAGGTACAATCTCGAATCTATTCTTACATATAATAAAATGGAAGGAAATAAATGTGAGACGCATAAAAAGAACAGCCTGAAAGTGCTCACCCTTCACTCTTTCTTCTTATACCTGAAGAGGGAAGGTCGATAAGGTGAGTGACAAACTCAGTATAGGTACTATTCCAACCACTATCATACATAGTCAGGTGTACAGAAAGAAACCAAAAGAAGTTACGCTAGGATTTTCTGAACTATACCCCACCGAAGGGGAGACATAACACTAGGCTGAGTCTCATAAGGGAAAAATAAAAGACATCAACTCGTAGAGATTCGGTAACCTCTCATCCTGGCGATCGGGAAGTTTGCGTCATGGATTTACTAACCAGGAGAGATTCAAAAATCACCCACCATGGACCATCGTGGGAACCGTACAATGGAGTTACCAACCAGGAAAGATTCAATAACCACTCAACCCTGGGCCACCGATACACGCACGCTAAGGCACACCAGGAGGGACGAACCACTCAAACCTGGGCCAAAGGGAACCACACAGTTGACTTAATAATCAAGATTAACCCGGAGGGATAACCAACTACTCAACCCTGGGCCACCGATACACGGACGCTAGGGCACACCAGGAGGGATGAACCACTCAACCCTGGGCCAAAGGAAACCACACAGTGGACTTATTAATCAAGATTAACTAGGAGGGATAACCAACCACTCAATCCTGGGCCACCGATACATGAACGCTAGGGAACACCAAGAGGGACGAACCACTCAACCCTGGGCCAAAGGAAACCACACAGTGGACTTATTAATCAAGATTAACCAGGAGGGATAACCAACCACTCAACCCTGGGCCACCGATACACGGACGCTAGGGCACACAGGATGGACGAACCACTCAACTCTAGGCCAAAGGAAACCACACAGTGGACTTATTAATCAAGATTAACCAGGAGGGATAACCAACCACTCAATCCTGGCCACCGATACATGGACGCTAGGGCACACCAGGAGGGACGAACCACTCAACCCTGGGCCAAAGGAAACCACACAGTGGACTTATTAATCAAGATTAACCAGGAGGGATAACCAACCACTCAACCCTGGACCACCGATACACGGACGCTAGGGCACACCAGAAGGGACGAACCACTCAACCCTGGGCCAAAGGAAACCACGCAGTGGACTTATTAATTAAGATTAACCAGGAGGGATAACCAACAACTCAACCTTGGGCCACCGATACACGGACGCTAGGGCACACCAGGAGGGACGAACCACTCAACCCTGGGCCACTGGGACTCATCCTTAAGTGAGGAGTATCACATTAACTGGGCAAAAGCCCCTAATACTCTCAGTGTATGGACATAGCTAAGAGTGTCAGACGGTTATCTCCAGTACCACATCCTTAAGCGAGGAGTATCGCATCATCCTTAAGCTAGGAGTATCGCATCCATTTGGCAAAACCCCCTGATACTCTCAGCGTATGGACATAGCTAAAAGTGTCAGACGGTTATCTCCAGTACCACATCTTTAAGCGAGGAGTATCGCATCATCCTTAAGCGAGGAGTATCGCATCCACTGGGCAAAACCCCCTGATACTCTCAGCGTATGGACATAGCTAAGAGTGTCAGACAGTTATCTCCAGTACCACATCATTAAGCGAGGAGTATCGCATCATCCTTAAGCGAGGAGTATCGCATCAACTGGGCAAAGCCCCCTGATACTCTCAGCGTATGGACATAGCTAAGAGTGTTAGACGGTTATCTCCAGTACCACATCCTTAAGCGAGGAGTATCGCATCATTCTTAAGCGAGGAGTATCGCATCAACTGGGCAAAACCCCCTGATACTCTCAACGTATGGACATAGCTAAGAGTGTCATACGGTAATCTCTAGTACCACATCCTTAAGCGAGGAGTATCGCATCAACTGGGCAAAACCCCCTGATACTCTCAGCGTATGGACATAGCTAAGAGTGTCAGACGGCTATCTCCAGTACCGAACTCCAATTGGCACAGCAGGAAACCAATGCAATAAGTTCAGTAACCTATACCTGTGGGGCGAGTCCTCCTAACCTCGATAAAGTGTGACTCTTCGGGAAATACTTCGAACTCAGCAAAATCCTTTGAGTCAGAGAGTCAAAACAAAAGAGGAACCCCGTTAAGGTATAGTAAGGGTTTAGAAACAATATAAAAGAGGAAACAGGGCTAAAACGGGTCCAAATGGCCCAAGTTGACTTTTGGTCACAAAGTCAACGGTCAACAACGACGGTCAAAGTCAACTGTCAACGGGTCAATGGTTAACGATTGACTTTGGCTGACTAACCTGGTTCGGTCCAGACCGGTTCGAGTCGGCCATGTTCGGGTCTGATTTGGATCGGACCGATTCGGATCGGTTAGGTCAGGCAAACCAGACCCAGCTTGGATCGGGTCAAACCAAACAGGTTCGGTCTGGATCTAGGTCAGACCCGGCCCGAACCTAAGTCGGGCTCGACCGATTCAAGCCCAGGCCCAACTCGGCCTTGGGCCCGAGTTGACTCAGTCCAGCACTGAGTCAACTCAGCCCGATGCCGAGTCAACTCGCCCACCGACGGAATCAACTCGGCTGACGACGGTCGAGTCCCCAAAACCTGTTTTCCGACCACTTTTCGACCAAAATCTGATTCTAACCCGTTCCCCACTTCAATTCCGATCGATTGCAACCAAAAACAACAAAAAAATAGACCAAAAATGGCAGATCGACATTACTCTAAAATTCCAAAATTTCTCGGGCAAAAATCGGGAGAAAAGGAGCTTACCGCCGAGAACGCTCTTCAGTAACGCTGCTCCACTCGTTGAGACGAACGTTCTGACACCAAGATCAGGCCCGAACAGTGGTCGTTCCGGAATCGAAAACCTCCCCCTCGCATCGGCTCCCTCTCCCTCGCCCTCTCTCTTCGGTGTTCTGTCGGCAGAGAGAAAACAATAAGGTTTTTCTTGAAAACCTTATTGTTTTAAAATTAAATTTTAAATAAATTTATTTATTATTTTATTTACTTTATTTCATACTCAAACAAATAACGTTCAAACTTTTCAATTTCAATTTCTACCGAACAATTACCTTCAGTAAATTCCGACGTTCTTCTGCCGCGAACTAAATTCAATTGAGACACCCGAACGTCAACTTACAATTTTTAATTTAATTTTCTTAAACTTTTCCGTACGAGCCATAATTAACCAGAAAATTCATATGTTACTACTTGACGAAAATTACCAACTGGTTAAAATCTATACTTAAATTCCGCGAAAAATTTATTCAAAAATTTGCTTTAATCAAAATTTGGCGGATTTTATATTCTATCTCTCGTTAATTTTGCTATCCGATTTGCTGCAATGCCTCCTCTTTTTGATAATATTCCCCATAGAATGTTTTCTCATCTTCCACCATCATCTTTTTAATATTTTGAATGAAATGAAAATTTTCATTTGGTGTTTTTGAATCATATTTTATTTTTCGTTACAACTTTTGAACTAGATAAGATATCTCATTTAATTTTTTTTATTCAACTGTGTCCTCTCTTCACAAGGGATTTATCTATGACTTCATCTTATTGAATTATTTTAAAAGCTAATGAAATATTCTTTGAAGTATTTGTAATTTCTTTATCGACTTGAAATTTTAAATGAGATAATTATGTCATTTAATCGGTTTGAATTATCTCCCATCCTTATCAATAAAGTTTGACTTTTCTTTAATCAATTTAAATACTTTTTCAATGTTAATATGCACCAAAATATAAAACACTAGGATTTTCGAATTAAATTCATATAGATCAAAACTTTGTAATGTTGTCGCATTCTATGACAAAAACATAATTTTAGTTCAATAATAAAAAAAAACCAAGTAGTATTTATGTGAAATAAAATAATATAATAACCCCTTGAAATGCCTCTAAGAGTGGAGAAAAGCCTAGGTGGTTGAAAACAACCCGTGATTGAGACAGAGAACCTCACACTAAATTATGTTTTAAACATTTAATCAAACAGGTGACACGTGTTAGCGTTTTATTGGTCAAAATTGTGGAAGTTTTGAAATGAATGGAAAGATAATCTACTTTCATTAGGTGATTTATTAGATAATCGAAAAGATAGGATCTTGAAGACTATTCGAAATTTAGAAGAACTCTGTGAGGGGGCCATTGAACAGCTGGAAAAAGCCCGAAACTCACAAAGAAAAAAAGAAGTGAGTTAGACAAAAAGAGAAGTAACTTGGACAAAAAGAAACAAAGTGACTTAGACAAATCTTTTTTGTCGATAACCTCAGACTAATCAATCGAATATTGATTAATATGTAGTCGATCAAACACTACTTGAAAATGAAAATGGCTCTTCGTTAGCGTTTTATTGGTCAAAATTTTTTATTTGCACCAATAGTTAACCATGTTAGCACAAGTGATTATGTTCTGCTGTACGCTCTTCAATTCTCACTCCAATGTCCCCTTTGCACTTACCAAATTGAAAAGTCCTATCTTGGTAATTTTTATCAAGGTATTAACTTCATGTTGGGTAACTTTTCCATCTTAATCACAATTAACTTAAATTTACATCCACTAACTTTCTTTTAACAATCTCTTCCATACTTTACCTTTCAACTGGAAGTTTGAGCATGGTAACAATTGTTTGTTACATATCCAAAAATTATAAAACAATTCAAAATAATAGAATATTAAGTCACAATTCTAGAATAAGTACATTACAATTCAAATCATGCTTAAAATGTGGTTAACATGGTAATTAGAAATTTAGTTCATTACATTTTACCCTATTTAAAAGAATTTTCTTCTCAAATTGAAAAAATATCTTAAATTTGGAATAGATGAGTGTAGAAGTGGAGACTTCACGCTAGCGGCTACAAGGATTGAAAGAAGATGAACTTCAAGTTTCTATTTCAAAATGTGCTGCCTATCAGCAGTTATAAGTGTGGTTTAAATATCACACATTTTTACAACATTAAGGTTCAAGTGATCAACCAACAAAATTAGGACAAAATAAGTGATAATTGGCCAAATGCTCTAGCCAAATACAAGCTTGTTTTGTCAATTTTGGCAAAACTATTCTTCTCTCCACATGTCACTTTCAAATGGTCACTTCTACCACAAAACACAGCCTAAAGAGGACCCATAATGCAAATGTGTTCAGCCTACATAAGTTGAAAGAGAACTACTAGAAACTTAGAGAAAATAAATTAAACTTTCGGTTACATCACTTTGTTTCAAAGGAAACATTGGTCCTTTCTTCAAGTTCGGTTCGGTCTTGATGTTGCTCCCATGTCAATTAGTGGAAGGGCTTCCCTTTGTCTTGTGTGCTAGCCTCTAGCTTCAATTAGTCTTCAAATATGTTACCTACAAAATGAGCACACAAGTTAGTTAAAGTCTTGGATCGAGACCAGGTGGTTGCTCCCCAATGCACATCCTCCTCCTCGGGTGGATGAAGATTTGACCTCAAATTCGAATGATTGCCATCTTTTTTCACTTCTTCCCCTCCAAAGTAAGGAGATAGGTCTTGAACGTTAAAAGTAGCTGAAACTCCATATTCTCCTAATAATTCGAGTTTGTAAGAATTGTATTGATCATTTCCACCACTTTGAATGACCCATCTGCTCTAGGAAGGAGTTTGGATTTTCTTGGTTTTGGAAACCTTTCCTTCCTCAAATGTAGTCAAACTAAATCCCCCTCCTTGAAAATGATCTCTTTCCGTAACGACCCCGGTCAGGAGCCGTCACGTGTTCATATTCTTTCATTAATCGTTTGCTTGACTTTTACTATTATTACATTCACTTACTATCTCTCAACAGACTTTCACATTTTACATATATATATTTTTTTTCTTTCTAAACTGGTAATAGAGACGCAGAACCATTAAGGAAGACGAACTCTCTCGTGCCCGACTTCCCACGCCTCGTCGGCTCAACTTTCACAGAGTCGAGCGACTAGACTCGGTCATTGGCTTCTTGCCAATTTCGGGAAAAGAGGAGGTGCCCTCAATTCTCTTAACATAATACCGCTCGGGTTTGCATGGGTTTCATGCGTTGACAACCCTCAGGAATTTAGTCGTCCGGTCATCACGTGCATTACGCGTGACTCGCTTAACATCGCCTAAAAGGAGACATCTTCCGGTGGGCACGTGGGCCTCGCGTGCTAAATTAAAATATCATCCGGTCGCTAAACGACAAAACACACTTTACATCTTCCGGTCGCTAATCGACAAAACACATTTTACATCTTCCGGTCGCTAATCGACAAAACACATTTTACATCTTCCGGTGACGTCATCCGGAAGACTAAACCATCAAACAACTACCCTTCGGCATCTGCCGATGACGTCAGCCGGAAGACTAAACCATCAACAACTATTCTTTCGGCATCTGCCGATGACGTCAGCCGGAAGACTACCTCTTCCAGCTTCCGTCTTACGGTAGAGAACTCTAAATCATCAAATGACTCCTTCCAACAGAAAGAAAACACAACTCATTCAATATGCATATAGCGGAAGACTTAAGCAACAGACCATTTATAAATCTATATAATCATTCCCTGACTCAGTGATCCACTAGACAGTTTCAAAGCTCAACGTTTTGAAATAATCTCATCCTACTTAAGCTACCATGTCCTTTAACATACTGTAACATAAGAGTCTTAACCAGGGGTCATAAGTCGCCTCTCCAGTCCCGCACTGTCACCTTGAGCATCCTCTTTGAACATAACATCCTCACCTGAACCTTCTTCACCTACACCATAAGGTTTAACTATAAGCCTAATGCTTAGTAAGGAATGCATGCTGACAGATATACATGAGTACACAATTTAAAGAGACATAATTCATAAACTATTCTTCATTCATGTTCATCTTTATCATTTACATAACATGTATTAAGGCAGGGAACGAGGGAGGAAGACAGGGGTACATAGTCATTTGCCTATCGCGGCAGACATACATAATCATTTGCCTATCGCGGCAATCATGATACATCACTCGGCCTCCCCAGTGGGAGAATTCGCGAGCCATACATATCATTAACTCGGCCTCCACTAGTGGGAGATTTCGCGAGTCGTACATATCATTAACTCGGCCTCCACCAGTGGGAGAATTCGCGAGTCATACATAACATAGTCTTTCCCCGCTCTGCACTTAATCTTGGTTACATTTGCTTTTCATATTCTCAACTTAATCATAACAGGGACACAGTGCATAGACATAAAGTTCATAGAGAAAAGTCATATCATGAGGACAAGTAAAACATCCTGTAACTTTACATTTACTTACACAACTTCTTCATATCGTGGAAATAACAAATCATAGTCAATAAGCTAACATCTCAGTGATTTCCTAATACCCTTGCGGTGTAGGGCCCTAGTGGCCGGAAATCTTAACACATTCACTTACCTGGATTCCTTAGCAATCCGAGCTTCTTTCCTTTAAACTTCTTCACCTAAAACACGTACATTACAGTAGTTAAAACAAAGTCCTAATAGTCCTAATCATGAACCATCCTAGGATCTAATAGCTAAAGTCATTCCGATTCCTCTGTTTGACACACTGCAGTCTGAAATCCGAAACTAGGTGGACAGGTTTTACCATTGGTTAAATCCGAGTTGGTTACTTAAAATGCTCAGAATCGATTCGGGATGACATTTCTACTCCCAGATTTTAAAAAGTCATAAACTACTCGGCCACTGCTAAAAAAAATCCGAACTCAGTGCCGAGCTGAAAACAGAGCTCTATTTACTAATGAATGACTACATTGTCCATTTCGTACCTCGGGTGTGGATTTGCAGAGAAGAGCAAGCTCGAAACCAGCCGTCGGTAAAGGGAAGTTCTGGTAGCCGAGAGCAAGAACTTGGGAAAGAAGGAATCGCCGAGAGGAAATGTCGGCTACAGTGGTAATAAATGAGGTTTAAGGTTTCCATTTCCTATTTATACTAAATCCATCGATTTTAATTACAAAACTGCCACCCAACCTAGTTTCACACAACTTGTAATAAATTTGTCTTAACATTAAATTTTAAATCATAAGGGTTAAATAAGAGGGTGACAATGAAAATGGTCAGAAAATCACCTGGCCGAAATGTCGGGTGTTACACTTTCCTTCTTCAGTTGGCATGCTTGACATAAGTTTCGTTCTTTGAATAGTTTTTTTAACCATTTCATGCATGGTTCTTACTTGCTCGGTCTTGCTTGCTCCACTAAGATTTTTCAATTCCTTTGTGGGCAATGGAATGAGTGTAGGATCGTATTTGTCTAAGAGGGGGGTGAATTAGACTTTTTAAACTTTATTTGTTAATCTAATCAATTTCTCTCTTAAGTTCAACTGATAAGAAAACAGCAAATAATCAAACAATAAAAATGAGAGAGAGAGAAATTGACACCACAGTTTTTAACGTGGTTCGGCTAAGCTTGCCTACGCCCACGCTTCAAGGCTCCCCCTTGAAGATTCTTTCCTTCTCCTCACGAGAAAACCAGATCGAACTTTCCGAGCGTTGATCTACTGCCTTTACAACAACTGGATTGCTCTTCACGGGCGACAATCCACAGCCTTTACACTTTTACAGATAAATGAATTTAGCACAAGGCTACACTCTCTGAAGCTAGATCTCAAGTTTAGGAATAGAGAGATGTACAGAAAATTCAGAGTATTACTATAATATCGCTCGTTAGGGTTCGAAGATTAATTTCAGCAAAAAAAGTTCTTTTCCCGGGCTACTTTCTCCTCTTTTATACTCTGTCTGTAATCGGCTTTAATACTTGAATGCTTCTTTCTGGATAAGGAAAAATATTACCGTTGGAGAAGCATCCGTACTTAGACAGCTAGCCGTTGCGTTCTAAAGTCGCTTTCGTTCGTCGGCCATTAATGGTCTGGAGTTAAGGCTCTGGACGACAAACATTGTTGCTTCGTGGTTTATTTAAATTTCTGGCGGTGGATACTGTTCACCGGATGACTTCGCCTTTGGAGACCAGCGGTGTATGTTATCTTTGAAAATCTAACGGTGGATGTCTGTAGAGGTTATTGTTCACCGGATGAGGTCTCCTTTGAAATTTCAGCGGCGGATGTCATCAGAAATTTCGGCGGTGGATGCCTTTAAAAATTTGTCATTTAGCTAGCGGTGGATATGACCTTTGTCGTTTAGCTAGCGGTGTATGTCTTCTTTGAATTACAGCTGTGGATGTGCAATTGTGTCGTGTAGCTTGCGGTGGATGTAAACTTTGAATGCCAGTGGTGGATGTACACTATTTTCTGCTAGCGGTGGATGTAGCCTTAGAATGCTAGCGGTGGATGTGGATTTTGTCGTTTAGCTGGCGGTGCATGTGGCCTTTTTATCATTTTCTGCTATGTTTTGTTATCACACCCTGAACACTTAACAGAATTGTTAACCAACTAAAATACCCTTTTCAAAGGGTATTTCCACTAAAGATTTCGAGACATATATATGAGGGACAATATTTAACTTATTAATCAATTTATTAATCTCATATAATTAACTTAATCAAATTACACACAATGGAAAACACATCATCAAAAACATCGTTCAACTTAAACATGAGTTAAGTCAACAATCTCCCCCTTTTTGATGATGACAAACTATAAGTAAAAATTGATTAAATTATCTCTCCCCCATAATCCTAGCTCCCCCCCAGCATGTGCATGCAATCCAAGTTAAATTCTAAACATAGTGCTGGCACACTTTCTCCCCCTTTGACATCATCAAAAAGAAAACAGGAAACAGCAGTCAACTACTCAACATGTAGATATTGAAGAAATAGGAAAATCAGAGTACCAAATATGTGGATATTAGTAAAAATGTTTACAAAAAAATATCACCTATTTAATCTAAATCTAAAAAGCGCTTCCACAACTCTTGTATAAGCGAAGAAGGCACTTCAAGGTCCGGAAAGAAATAAGGACCTATGAGTGATGCAATATCGGGACTGGGAGCAGAAGGAGCAGCAGGTGGAAATGATCCTGGATATACCACCAAGTCCATACATGGAGGAGGCTCTAGCAGAGGAGTAGCAGATGGAGATGATCCTCGATATACCACCAATTCCAGACATGGTGGTGGCTCTACTGGAAGAGCAGCCTGAAGAGCAGCCTTGACCCTTGAAGATCAGATGTAGACTCGGAGACAGGGGAACTAAAAGGATCAGTGAACCTGAGCTCAGCATCTTGGATATCTAAAGGCATGAAATTCACTTCCTGGTCAACCTCAGGTCTGGTGATATGAGGGAGGAAGTCTTCAGAACAAGCCGCTGAGTAACAAAGAGGTCGAGGCGGTTCTGGCTGAAGAGACCGAAAGTCCCTGGAGAAAGAGCCTTCATGTCTATCCATCCTTTTAGTCAACCTGTCCTGAACTGAGTCAAGGTCTATGCTTATGTCCAATCTACACTGATTGAGCTTGGCATCGAAAGATATATTCATCTGATCCTTAACAGATGAGAGAGCAATGCCGAAGCTTTCTATGCGAGTCATTAACTCAGTGAACTGTTCTTCACTTATGGTTGATCTCCTCTGATAGGTCTTTGGAGTTTGAGGAGCAATTTGAAGGTTTGGATTTGAGGAGGTTTGGACTGGAGGAGCAGTGGGTGGAACCGGAGAAATGAGAGGTGGAGCAGGCAGAGATGGCAAAAGAAGAGTAGGTGAAGGAGAAGTTGGACTCTCTGGAGGTAGAATGGGCACAGATGGGTGAACAGGAGGTGCCACAAGGGTATGAGATGGAACGGCAGAAGGAAAAATAGAGCGTGACACCGGAGAGGATGATGGAGAATCAGCAAAGGCAGGAATTTCAGATTCATCCACACCTTCATGAGTAGACTCATCCTCCTGTAGGGTAAGCTTCCTTTTCCCCAACCGAACAATAGTTGCCATAGAAACCTTCTTACGGGCCTCGTCCAAAATAAATTCCCCCTTTTTTGTTCTTGTGATCCCCATCCTCTTCAAAGTGGACTTCGAGTAATAACTCGAAGGCTGAAGGCGGAAGGGGTCATATTCCTCTAGAAATTCAACTTCAAACTTCTCAAAAATCTTCATGAGAAGTAGATTGTAGGGCAGAGACGTAGCTCTGGCTGAGACACTTTGGATCATTCTTCTCAAAACAATGAATCCAATGTTGAAGGGGGCCTTTTGGTAGAGTGCAAAAAGAACAAACAGTTCCATGCCACTCACATCATCGTAGTGACCACCCTTAGGAATGATATTATACCCTATTATCTAGTGAAAGAGCCGAGCCCTGATATTGAGATGCTTGCTCTTCAAGCGACTAGGGATGTGAGTTGGGTCTAGAGCAATGGTCTTCAAAAACTGATGACCTTGTGGAGAGTCAAGAAAAGAGGGCTCAGAACCTGTCTCAAAGAACTTGACGTGATTATCCAACTGAGGACTCTCTAGAAGCTCATTAATAAATTGGGAGGTTAGAACTATGTGTTTTCCATACACATAGCTCGAAACAGTAGAGAAATCCGAAGGATAGCTAAAGTTGGCATAAAACATTTGGACGGCAACAGGGTAATAAAAAGATTCAACATCAAATAGCCCCAATAACTCGAGACATTTCAAGGGTTCAAGTAAATTCAAGCCATCGAAATCCTCAAATAGTATACCTCGACTGGGAATAAGAGTCTTAAGCTTAAAATCATCGTGATACCTCTCTTCTTCAACTTGACTAAGGAAGTAAAGAGACGGCATTGAGTTGCACGAGGAAGTTCTCGTGGCTGACGAACTAAAACCTTGGCCTTTTTCATAGCTGGTTCCTGAACAGTGCGAGATGAAGATGCCATGATCGATGAAACAGTTTTCTGGATGCAAAAACTCGAAGGAAAGGAAGATTAGGAAGTGAGGAAACGACAGATAGGGCAGGAGTTTTCGAAAGAGCGCGAAAATTATGAAGCGTCTCAAACAGATGAGTTTAAATTAGGGCTTCGCCTGAATATAAGAAGACAAACTAGTAACACCGATATCGCCCGATGGGTGACACGTGTCATCTGATTAAAGAATATATCTTCCGATACATATCGGTAGATATACTTCTTTCGATAGTAAATGGATGATGCATATCTTCCGATGCCTTCATTGACCAATCTGCTCTATTACTCAAAATTTACCAACAGAAGAAGAATCTCAATTTTTCTCAATTCGAATGAGACCTAACTGTATTCTAATATTGTTGAAGGTCTTTTCATCCAAAGACTTGGTAAAGATATCAGATAATTGATCTACAGAATTGACAAATTCTAAAGAAATATCACCACTTTGAACATGATCTCTGATGAAGTGATATCTAACCTCGATATGCTTAGTTCTAGAATGTTGGATTTGATTCTTGGAAATATTTATGGCACTGGTGTTGTCACACCGAATAGGAATCCTATCATAGAAAAGATTGTAATCTTCTAGAGTTTGCTTCATCCAAAGCATTTGTGCACAACAACTGCCAGCAGCAATATATAAACTTTCAGCAGTTGACAGTGCAATAGAATTTTGCTTCTTGGAGTACCAGGAAACAAAAGATTCACCAAGGAATTAACATGTTCCACTGGTGCTTTTCCTATCAACTAGACTCCCAGTATAATCAGAATCTGAGTATCCTATGAGATCAAAAGAAGTACCCTTCGGATACCATAAACCTAAGTCATAAGTCCCACTCAAATATTTGAAAATTCTTTTGATCGCAGATAAGTGAGATTTCTTAGGTGCAGCTTGAAATATAGCATATAGACAGACACTAAAGAGAATATCTGGCCTACTAGCAGTCAGATATAACAAAGATCCAATTATACCACGATATTTTTTAATATCAACACTTGTTCCATTTTCATCATTGTCCAATTTGATAGAGGTACTCATGGGAGTTTAGAGGACTTAACAGATTCTAAACCAAATTTCTTAAGGAGCTCCTTAATGTATTTTTCTTGACAGAAGAAAATGCCATCAGGAGTTTGACTGATCTGAAATCCTAGGAAGAATTTTAGCTCCCCCATCATATTCATTTCAAATTCACTTTGTATTAAGGAAGAAAATTCATCACACAAAGTGACATTAGTTGATCCAAAAATAATGTCATCGACATAGATTTGAACTATAAGTATGTCATTATTCGATTGCTTGGTAAATAGAGTTGAATCTATATTACCCTTTTTAAATTTTCTTTCCACAAGAAAATTCTTCAACCTATCATACCAAGTCCTAGGGGCTTGTTTTAAACCATAAAGAGCCTTTGTAAGTTTGTATACATGATTGGGTTTATCAAAGGCTTCAAATCCTAAGAACAAACGAAGAAATGGCTAAGTGAGACTTCGATGGAAGAAAACGTTGAAATGCTTCATTAGGAAAGTAAGGACTTGAATTAGGCTTCAATCGAGAAACCCGAATATAAGACCAAGTCAGAAAGGAAGGGAAGTTTAACTTATGGATGATTAAGTAGAAGCCAACGTATAGGTGAATTGGTTTGTGCATATTAATGCAGTTGGTTTGTTCAAAATGGAGATTTAGGAGTTTATTGACGTGCGATGCCTAACCAAGGATGTGATCAGAAGACTAATGTTGAGTCATTTGGTTTAAGAGATTTAGTTCAGAACTATAGAGATTGACCCTTAGTGTGATATGATTAGAGTTCTTAAAGAGAGATACAAGTTTTGGAGAGATAGAAGGAAGAGGCTCGAGAGGAACGGGACGATAGTAAGTTGAAGAATGAGACCGCAAGACAAAATACAATAATAACAAGGACTATAAGCTAAGTCAAATTTTGGGGACAAAATTTCAATTAAGGTGGGTAGAATGTAACACCCGGTTTTCGCCGGGTTTTCAATTTTTCGCATATGAATGGCATTTTGGTAAATATGTCAAATTAAACCCGTATTACGAACGGGAAGTTTCGTTAGAGCCCTAGTAATTAATGAGGATTTTTAGAAGAATAAGGAAATTTCAGAAATCCAAATTGACAGTATAACGCCCAAGTGTTCGGTTTCCGTTATATGGGGTAATTTCGTAAATAGTTGAAATATGTCCGTTTTGCGAATTAAGAGTTGTAACGGAATCCTCATAATTAATATGAATTTTGGGAGAATTATGGGAATTTAAGGAAGTCTAACCGAGATATAGTGCTTAGTTTCCGATTTTAACCTTATGGCGATTTAAGTCGTAGAAATAGCAAATTAAATTCGTTTGACGAACGGAGAGTTTTATTAGAGCCTTAATGATAAGTTGGAACTATTGGAGAAATAAGAAAATTTTGGAGAAGCCGATTTGATAGTCGAACCATAGGACAAACGAAGATTTAAGACGAAAGGCAATTTCGTAAATTGCCAAGCCAATGGAATTAAAATCACAAAAAGCCCCATTTCCCCTACACTTCACGTTTTTCTCTTCTTCCCCTCTTTTCTCTCCAACGGCGCGCTCCCCTTCTCCACGGATCCATCATTCTCTTCAACGGTTGCCTTCCGATCTTCGACGTTTTCTTCGTGTTGCTTCACCAAAAACACTCCCTAGGTAAGGCTCTACGGTTTTGGGAAGTTTATCTTCGATTTTAGGTCGTTCGATCGTTAGGGTTTTGTAGGATTTCGTTGAAAATAACCGGGTTATGTTAGGAAATGTTAAATATTGCCGTATTGATGATTGTTTAGCGTCGTGGGGCAAAATAATGGATGATGTGAGCGTTTTGTTTGAAAAATCGGAAATGGAGCTTAAGGAAATCTCCATTAATGGAGTTTAGAAATTGGTGAGCATATATTGCTCGATGAAATGCCCGAGAGAGGTTTATTAGAATTTTAGGAAATTTCCTTCAGTTAGGAGTTTCGTTAGTTTATGAAATTTCAATGTTTAGGTTCAGTTTTAACAGAGGACATTGTTAAATGCCTTAGGTGGACACGGCTTTTGGACGGTGCTAGGTGTGCTAAGGACGAAAGGTAAGTTCTCATGACTTACTGTGGCCGATTGGCCTACACCGTATGTCGGAATTTGTTGTTGAGGATTGTTGGAGTTTTGCTTGTTTAATTGCTTTACTTTGGTTGGGTAGATTAGGTTTGAATGTTTTATAGGATACGTGTTATGATGTTTTGATATAGTGAGAGGTTTGATGGTATTCTCGTTATGCATGTTTATATTATGTATTGAACTGTTCATGCATCACAGTTTTCAAAATGCCATGAAAAAAAATGAATTTACGCATTTGTTTCAAAGAGAAAGAATTGCATGCACGTGCTAAGTAAGTATCTAATAAACAACGTATGGTGGTTATTCGGGTGAGGTTCAGACCTGGCGTTCCGTGGTGAGCGGGTCTTCCTCCTTTCAAATGGTGCGGGCTGTCTACCCGCTTGATGTGCCCTACCCATCTGACTGCATTTATGGCTCGTTAACCATAGACTGACATGTACTGACATGGACGGTTTTCATTCCACGCATGACCATGCATATGCATTTACGTAGAACTTGCTGAGATTTTTATCTCATAGGTGTCTTTATGGTGTAGGTGATTACGAGCAAGGTGAGGACGATGTCCCTCCACCAGACGAGCCTACAGCTTAACGAAGGATGTTCGTGAGGGTGGCCGGCGTAGTCGATGCGAGCACAACCCGCACGGAGCATAGGTTATGTATTTTGGGATTTTGGGTTGCTATGGTTTATGGGGGAGGATGTTTTAATGTTTGTATAGAACCCTTAATAGGATGCTTGGTATCTGGATAGGTTATAAATTGATATTTTGATTAGTTTCCGCCACGTATAGTAAACATTGACGGAATAGAATGTTTTGATGTTTTAAATGAATTTTTGGGGAAATAGAAATGAAAATTGTAGACTGGGTGAGTTTTGATGTTTTGAAGGTAGTTTGAGGATTTAAGTTAGAATTGAAGTTTGGTATTTTATTTGGATGATTTTAGGTGGAACGTTCGGTTTTTAGAACGAACCACGCGGGTTGCTTTCGTGAATTTTAGGTACGCTTTCGGATACGTTTTTACGCTCCGTTTTAAGTCGGTTTTTAAAGATTTTTACGGGAGGTAGCGTTGAGGATGTCGGGAATGCATGGGTAGGTTTTCAAGTGATTTGGAGGTATTTTGTTAGGGAAAATGGGAAGAAATATGGAGAAAAGTCAAAAAGGGTCAAAATGGGCGTTTTTAAATGTTTTTGGGCGAGAAAAACCCGAGCCGGCCCGACCGATCGGGCCCGGGCGCGCGATCGGTTGTGGCCGGGATGTTTTTGGTTGAAAATGGCCCGAGCCGACTGGATCGGTCGGGCCCGAGGCGCGACCGATCGCGGCCGGGCCGCATGGGAGGCGCACAGCGCGCGCAGGGCGCGCGGCGCGCTTAGCGCTAGCGCGCGCGGGCGCGCAGCCCAGGGGCGCGCGTGCAGCGCGCTACGCCCAGCACGCCCCTCCGACCCCGAATTGCTTTTTTTCGAATTTTTGACTTTTCGAAACACGATTCGACCCGACCTTTTACAATACTTTTTAAACGTATTTTACGAGCGGTCCCCAAGTATTTTAGAGGGTTTTAAAGACCCGAAAACCGAGCCGACACTTTTCCGAAAAATGGTTTTAAGCTCGTTTTAATGATGTAAAACGTTGACGAACTTTATGTCTAACTTGTTAAAGCCTCTTTTGATGATTCCCGACCCTAGAGGAGTTATTTTGGGTATGTTTTAAGTTAGCCAAAATGTCGATAGATGTGGATTAAATGCCCGAGTCCGTTCTCCGACGAACGAATGAACAAAGATGAAGGAAAATTAATGAATGAAAAGGAAAAGAGAAATGATGAAAGAAAAGAGAAAAATTTAAGTGAGAACGGGCGAGGGTAACACGTACGTATGTAGGTATGCACGCACGACACAGGTCGTGGCGGCACCGACGTGGGGTCGGGGTCGTCCCACTTAGGAACCCATTGAAGTTTACCACTTGATTTATTACTAATTTTTAAAGGACATTCATATGATTTATGCCATACTTCATTACAATCATGACAGGTAGTTGGTTTAACAAAGAAGTTCTTAAAATCTTTCCTTTTATTGAACTTATCATAACCTAGACCTGCTTTATCATGAGTAGTTCTTTGATTTCCTATCAGCAAGGTTAAATTCTTGGTACAATTTGTGAACCAAAGAACGAGACTATTCAGTTTTTCATTTCTACACTTAAGGTCCATTATTTCCTTTTCATGCAGATTACATTTCTTAGCATGCTCATCGATCAAGTTTGCATTTTCTTTCTTCACATAATTATTTTTAGCTTTGAGCATACTATACTATTTAACTAAGTCATTGAAGGTATCTATTAGATCACCCTCATCATTATCACTGTCACAGGAAGAATGACTTACCTCATCTTCATGTGCCATGAAGCACAGATTGGCAATTTCCTCATCTTCTGAGGAAGTATCACTTTCACTGTCGTCCTAAGTGGCCTTCATTGCCCTCTTTTTGAATTTCTTGGGGCCTTTAGCTTGTGGACAATCGGCCTTCATGTGACCCGGCTTTCCACACCCAAAGCAGGTAATCTCCTTGTCCTTAGGTTGCCTTTCATTCCTGGGAAAACTTCTCCCTTGCAGCTTCTTCCTTCGGAGAAACTTGCTGAATCTCCTAGTGATGAGAGCTATATCCTCATCATCATCTTCTTCTTTTTCAGAGGCTTCCTGTTTACTGGAGGAGGCTTTCAGAGCAATATCCTTTCTCTTTGTGACCTCTTTTTCTTTGAGGTCCTCCTTCTCGTTTGCCCTCATTGTGATCTCATGCGTCATGAGTGATCCAATGAGCTCCTCAAGTTTTAGAACTTTGAGATCCTTTGCTTCCTGAATGGCAGTCACCTTCGGCTGGCAACTTCTTGGAAGACATCTGAGAATCTTCCTGACCTGTTCTTCACTGGAATAGGATTTACCAAGAGCTTTTAAACGATTAGTTATGTTAGTAAATCTTGTAAACATAGAAGAAACAGATTCATCCTTAGGCATAGAAAATAGCTCATACTCATGTATAAGCATATTCAGTTTGCTCTCTTTAACTTGATTTGTGCCTTCGTGTGTGATCTCTAAAAGGCGCCAAATCTCTTGACCGCTCTCACACCCTTGTACTCTATTAAATTCATCTCTATTTAGTACACAGTACAGAGTGTTTATTGCCTTGGCATTTAGGCTCAGATTTCTTTTGTCAGAATCTGTTAATTCATGAGGCTCTTTAGGAATATTGATTTCATTTTCAGTCTTCATGGCCTTGAAAGGACCATTCTCTATTAAGTTACAGATCTCATAATCCATGGCTTGAACGAATATTCTCATTCTTGCCTTCCAGTATACATAATCACTACCATAAAAAAAATGAGGTCTATTAATAGCTTGACTGTAACGACCCTATTACTGTACCCAATTTTCCCGTATTATTTTTTTTTTATCCTTATACTTTGAATGAACTCTGGGCGGAATCGGAATCGAAATCTATATTTTAAACCATTTAAAACACAACCGTTAATAACTTAAAACAACTTAAAACAATTAACAAATAAAGTAAAAACTATTAAAACAAAACAAATAAAACAAGGAGGGCAAAAATGTCAAGGCCGTGACGAACAGGGAGGGGCTATCTATCTCCAAACTCAGGAGATCGATCGCTGAGTTGCTAAATAGGAGAGGCGATCGATCTCCAAAAATGCAGGAGATCGATCGCCAATGTGTAACCAAGTGAGGGGCGATCGATCTCCAAAAATGCAGGAGATCGATCGCCGAACACAAGGCATGGAGGGGCGATTGGTCGCCCCTCATAATGGCGATCAGTCACCTTCCACATTACTTCATTCTTTCCTCTCCACTTTTCTTCCTTCTCTTTTTTTTTTCTAACAAATACTCTCTGGAATCGAAATTCCAAGAGCAGAACACCAACGTACTTTCCATCCCTGCACCCTAATTAAACGATCTAAACCCACGTTAAACTTTCATAAAAATGAACTGCATGGATACGTTTAAAAATCGACAAAATCCTCCTGTTTTAAATCCCAAGCAGTCCCAATAAGACATTATAAAAACACAGTTTATAAAGCAGGTTTTTGAAGACGTTTAAAACCTCAAAATATTAACCTAACATCTAGCCAGATCCAAGCATCCTAATATGTTCTAACTTTATACATATTTAGTTCAAAAATAACCCGGTACTCTCAAACACGTACATACATCCCCACGGGTCAAAACGCACCGACTACTCAGCACACTCCCACGGGCCATTCTCCATCAACTGCATCATACATCAGGAGGAGGAACGTCATTGATACGAACCAAGATAGGTCCAAGCCCAATGTCAAGGATAATAATCCATCTAACAAAGGAGGCCCTAATGTGAATCAAGGTGCGACGAAGCTCAAGCCCAAAGACAAACATCAATGTCAAAATATTGTAGTTCTTCATAGAGAAACATATTTTACGGAGATCAACATTTTCAATTCAGCATCCTCTTACAATATGACATTCTTCAAGGTGAGGCATAAATGGAGGATCAAGCATACGTTCAAAGATTATTGGACTATTTCACAAAGGTTTCTACAGTGGGCTGGATCGCGTAATTATAGAAAGTTTCCTAATTAGAGTTTTAGAAAGTTTCTTATTTATAGTTTTAGAAAGTTTCTTAATTATAGTTTTAGAAAGTTTTCCTAATCATAGTTAGATAGTTTTCCTAAGTATTATTTTAGAAAGTTTCCTAATTATTGTTTTAGTAATATTTTCTAATTACTTTTAGGATATTTTGGAGCCTATTTAAAGGCATAGGCGCTTCAACATTATAAAGCATAATATATACATGATTTTGAGTTACTCTTTGTGAGAATTTTCTCTTTTGTTCTTTGTGAAGAACTAGATCTTCTTCAAGTCAAAACTTGAAAGATCAACTTGATAGATTTGGTTCTAACCACAAGTTCGGTTACGGGTCAAGCTCCTTGTTTGATAACTTTGGTTCCGTCGGCAAGGTTCGATTGGGGTCAAGTTCCTTATACTTGATTTCACAGGCGTTCCTGAGTTTCTAATTCCGCGTTGTTGAAGGGTCTCGGGTTTCATATACCCGTGGTTCTCATCATTTGGTATCAGAGCTTTGGCTCCTAGATTCAAGTCTCTATCTTTATTTATTTTTGTTTCTTCTTCTTCTTCTTCTCGAGTTTCTTCCTTTGAAAATTCAAAAAAAAAAAAAAAATTGAAATTTGAAAAAAAAAAAAAAATTCCGAAAATTCAAAAAAAAAAATTCGGAAATTCAAAAAAAAAAAAAACATTGAATCAACGATTCTCTTTATTTGTCAAGTTTTCTTCTTTCAAAAAAAAAAATAAAATAAAATCTCAATATTTCGAGTATCAATATCTCTAGTATCAATTTCTTCTTCGTCATTATATGCATCATTATTTGCTTTTTGGTGTGATTATTCAATTCTTTTCTTTGATTGTCTCAATTTCCTTTCTTGAAGAGTTTCCTTTTGTGAAAAGTTTCCCTTCTTGAAAAGTTTCCTTTCGAAAAACGTTTCCTTTCTTGAAAAGTTTCCTTTTGTGAAAAGTTTCCTTTCTTGAAAAGTTTCCTTTCGTAAAACGTTTCCTTTCTTGAAAAGTTTCCTTTCGTGAAAACTTTCCTTTCGTAAAAGTTTCCTTTCTTGAAAAGTTTACTCTCTTCAAGTCCTACATCCTATTCTAAATTGTTTGATTCTAACCGATTTTGGAAATTAGAATTTTGAGTTAA
Organism: Begonia masoniana; assembly: GCA_022432975.1. NCBI lineage: Eukaryota > Viridiplantae > Streptophyta > Magnoliopsida > Cucurbitales > Begoniaceae > Begonia > Begonia masoniana. The sequence goes on from CM039510.1 coordinate 14,603,212, forward strand.
AAAGTTTGATCTTACTTTTTTTTGCTTGTTGAATTTTTCTCTTGAATAGGTTTTTACATAAAGAGCTTAAAGAGAAAATTGAGAGGTAAAAGGCAAGAGGGTGAGACTATCATATAAAAGCCATTATTTGAGGGAAACATGAGTGGAGAGACATATAATTGAGTGTAAACACGTGAGGGAGTGAGTGATTTCCGTTTACTTACTTTGTTTTGTTCACTAATAATTTTTATTTTTCTTTCTTGAAATTATGAGTAGTGATGAAAGACTTGCTATGAAGTACATGAAGGCTATACTAGATGAATTTAAGGCGTTAGACATGAGGTATGAAAGAAAGAAGTCTCCTTCTAATAGCCATGCACGGAAGAGCAAATCACCAATTGAGTATCACTATGAAGAATTCGACTACGAGGATGACAATTACAAAAGAGAGAGACATACTAGAACAAAACGAAGTGACAACTTTTTGATCGACTACTACAATGAGTTGATGGAACAAAAGGCAAAGAAACAAATATTGAAGAAACAAGAGTTTACACAAAAAGACGACGAGCCACCAACCAAAGAGCAACCGACTGAAGAGCCACCAACTGAAGATCCACCAACCGATGAACCACCTACCAAAGAGCCCATAAAAGAGGAAGTTAGTTGTCTTCAACAAGATCCATTTTTTATGATATTTCAACAAGAGAAAGATAACTACTCGATGGAGGAAATTGTCCCAGAAATCTACGAAATTCAAGAAGCAAAAGTGTTGTTGAAGCATGAACCAAAAGATTATGAAGTTGAGATACAAAAGGTGAAGGACATTGATGAAGAAAGTGAGAACAATATGGTCATGTTGGCAAGGGAGCAAGCACTTATTACTTATTCCAACGATTTTATTATTTCTAACAATCTTAATCCTTTTTCTAGTGTGAATTTCTTTGTGTATGATCCAGGAGATTCGAGGACGAATCTCTTCGAAGGGAAAGGGAATGATACGAACCAAGATAGGTCCAAGCCCAATGTCAAGGATAATAATCCATCTAACAAAGGAGGCCCTAATGTGAATCAAGGTGCGACGAAGCTCAAGCCCAAAGACAAACATCAATGTCAAAATATTGTAGTTCTTCATAGAGAAACATATTTTACGGAGATCAACATTTTCAATTCAGCATCCTCTTACAATATGACATTCTTCAAGGTGAGGCATAAATGGAGGATCAAGCATACGTTCAAAGATTATTGGACTATTTCACAAAGGTTTCTACAGTGGGCTGGATCGCGTAATTATAGAAAGTTTCCTAATTAGAGTTTTAGAAAGTTTCTTATTTATAGTTTTAGAAAGTTTCTTAATTATAGTTTTAGAAAGTTTTCCTAATCATAGATTTAGATAGTTTTCCTAAGTATTATTTTAGAAAGTTTCCTAATTATTGTTTTAGTAATATTTTCTAATTACTTTTAGGATATTTTGGAGCCTATTTAAAGGCATAGGCGCTTCAACATTATAAAGCATAATATATACATGATTTTGAGTTACTCTTTGTGAGAATTTTCTCTTTTGTTCTTTGTGAAGAACTAGATCTTCTTCAAGTCAAAACTTGAAAGATCAACTTGATAGCTTTGGTTCTAACCACAAGTTCGGTTACGGGTCAAGCTCCTTGTTTGATAACTTTGGTTCCGTCGGCAAGGTTCGATTGGGGTCAAGTTCCTTATACTTGATTTCACAGGCGTTCCTGAGTTTCTAATTCCGCGTTGTTGAAGGGTCTCGGGTTTCATATACCCGTGGTTCTCATCAGTCATCCTCACCTGGCTCAATGTCACCTACACCATACAGACACACTATGAGCTAAAGGCTCAGTAAATTCTACGTAAATGCAGATGCGTGCAGTGCATATGGAGTTCAGAAATCATGCATAACATACAGATCGTGGCAGACAGAATATCACCGTGATCTCATCCCCCTAACCGGAGAGAGCCCATCCAGTGGTCGGACTACTCTATCCAGCTAGAGGAGGGGGGTACACGCTTAAAACACGTACAGCCGTACCTGAGCCCCACCTCTCGTGACCAGATAACAGATTACGTATTTTATTACATTACATGAGATGTGGTATTGGTCAGACCCTTAATCGGTCCACACAATAGATCGATACCTTTTGGGCCACATCGATTTTCTGAAAACATCGTGCGGAAATTCATTTTCATGCTTAGTTAAAATACGTGATGCATGAACAATTATAAGCATAAAATAAACAATCAACGTGCATACCATCAAGACGAATAAAAACATAACCAAATAAACGATTAACTTAGCTACCTAACCAAAGCAATTTAAACACACAATACTCTAAGATCCTCGACGCGACATCGAAGTACGGTGTAGGCCAATCGGCCAGAGTAAGTCACGAGAACTTACCTTGTGCGCACTGAACCTCGAGCTCCGTCCACGAGCGTTGTTTGTCTGAGGCAAAACATAGCGGTCGATGTTAAAACAAGTTTAAGTTACTAAACGTCCAAATTTAACGAAACCTTAACTAAAGAAATTTCCTAAAGATTTAATCCAATTCATTGAGCTATTTCATCGAGCAACACACGCTCGGCAACTTAAATCCCAAATTAGGATTTCAGCAAAAAAAAGTTCTTTTCCCGAGCTACTTTATCCTCTTTTATACTCTGTCTGTAATCGGCTTTAATACTTGAATGCTTCTTTCTGGATATGGAAAAATATTACCGTTGGAGAAGCATCCGTACTTAGACAGCTAGCCGTTGCGTTCTGAAGTTGCTTTCGTTTGTCGGCCATTAATGGTCTGGAGTTGAGGCTCTGGACGACAAACACTGTTGCTTCGCGGTTTATTTAAATTTCTGGCGGTGGATACTGTTCACCGGATGACTTCGCCTTTGGAGACCAGTGGTGTATGTTATCTTTGAAAATCTAACGGTGGATGTCTTCAAAGGTTACTGTTCACCGGATGATGTCTCCTTTGAAATTTCAGAGGTGGATGTCATCAGAAATTTCGGCGGTGGATGCCTTCAGAAATTTGTCGTTTAGCTAGCGGTGGATATGACCTTTGTCGTTTAGCTAGCGGTGTATGTCTTTTTTGAATTACAGCGGTGGATGTGCAATTTTGTCGTGTAGCTGGCGGTGGATGTAAACTTTGAATGCCAACGGTAGACGTACACTATTTGCTTCTAGCGGTGGATGTAGCCTTAGAATGCCAGCGGTGGATATGGATTTTGTCGTTTAGCTGGCGGTGGATGTGGCCTTTGAATGTCAGCGGTGGATGTGGCCTTTTTATCATTTTTTGTTATGTTTTGTTATCACACCCTGAACACTTAACAGAATTGTTAACCAACTAAAATACCCTTTTCAAATGGCATTTTCACTGAAGATTTCGAGACATATATATGAGGGGCAGTATTTAACTTATTAATCAATTTATTAATCTCATATAATTAACTTAATCAAATTACACACAATGGAAAACACATCATCAAAAACATCATTAGACTTAAACATGTGTTAAGTCAACAATGAGATCTAATGGTGTGAGATGATTGAAACCATACGCTACCTCAAAATGGGTGTGTACACTCTTATTGTATGCAAAGTCAATGTAAGGGAGTTGAATGTCTCAATCGAAAAGTTGCTTGCCTACTATGCTCCTCAATAAGGCCCCTAAAGTTCTATTTACCACCTCGGTTTGGCCATCGGTTTGGGGGTGAAATTTGGTGCTAAATAGGAATTTGGTGCCCAATTTCCTCCAAAGCATTTTCTAAAATGAACTCAAGAACTTGGTATCCCTATCGGAAACTATAAACTTTGGGATTCCATGCATGCAGACCACTTCCTTGAAAAACAATTCAGCTATATAGAGAGAATCATTTGTCTTGGAACATGCTATAAAATGAGTCATCTTTGAGAATTGATCCACCACTACCATAATTGAATCTTTTTGCTCTCATTGTGCGAGATAGACCCAAAACAAAATTCGTGCTCACTTCCACCCAAGGGTGGCTCGAAATTGGTAAATGTAAATAGAGTCCTTGAGGTAGAGCTCGACTCTTAGCCTTTTTGCAAACTATGCCAATAAGTAAATGATGCCAATAAAAATGTTCCTTTTTGCACTTCTCCAACACTTTGTGCACACTAAGTAAATGATGCCAATAAAAAATGTTCTTTGATTGTCTCCATGGTGTTCATTTCCCCAAAATGGCTAGCTAAACCACCTCCATGGGCTTCTTTGACTAAGGATTCACGATTCTACCAGTTGGAGTGCACAACTTCCCTACTTTGAAAAGGTAACCATCAACTATGAAATACCCTCCTTCAGCCCTCTTTTTACACTTTTCATACCATTGGCCGAAGTCTTGGTCTCCTTCATAGGCCTCTTTGATCAATTCGAACCCAAAAAATTTAGTACTCAACTCTGTTAAGAGGACGTACCTCCTAGAAAGGGCGTCAGCCACTATGTTAATTTCCTCTTTCTTGTGCTTGATGATATATAGATAGCGTTCAAGGAATTTCACCCACGTAGCATGCCTCCTATTTATTTTTCCTTGAATCTTGATATGTTTGAGGGCTTGGTGATCGGTATGAATGATTAACTCCTTAGGAAGTAGATAATGTTACCAAACTTCAAGAGCTCTAATGATGGTAAATAATTCTTTATCATATGTACAGTAGTTGAGAGCGACTCCTTTAAGTTTCTCACTAAAGTATGCAAGAGGTTTACCTTCTGGTGGAAGTATTGCTCCAACCCCCACTCTAGACGCGTCACACTTCACCTCAAAGATCTTATTTAAATTGGGTAACATAAGAATAGGGGCATGACAAAGCTTATCTTTAATCAACTCAAAGCTATGTTGACAAGATTGAGTCCATTGAAACTCTTTTTCCTTCTTGGTACAATCGGTTATTAGAGCCATAATTGAAATGAAGTCTTTAATGAATCTTCTATAAAATGATTCTAACCCATGCAAACTTCTAACCTTCGATATCCCCTTTGCAATCAGCCATTTCTTAATGACTTCAATCTTTGACTCATTTACTTCCATTTCTCCTTTTGTGATGATGAACCTGAGGAAGTGGACTCTCTCTTGGACAAAAGAGCACTTTTCAAGGTTCCCATAATGCTTAGCATTTATAAGAGTTTCAAAGAGGACTCTAAGATGCTCCAAATGCGAGACAAAGCCTAAACTATATACTAAGATATCATCAAAGTAAACCACTATAAATTTTCCCAAGAATTCCTTAAGGACAAAATGCATAAGCCTCATAATAATACTAGGAGCATTCGAGAGGCCGAAAGACATTACTAACCATTCAAATAGTCCATTCTTGGTCTTTAAAGTTGTCTTCCAATCATCCCCTTCTTTCATTCGTAATTGGTGATAGTCACTCTTTAAATCCACATTGGAAAAGAATGAAACACCACTAAGCTCATCCAACATGTCTTTGAGCCTAGGAATGAGAAACCTATATTTGATCGTAATTTAGTTGATGGCTCAGCTATCCACACACATCTTCATAGTACCATCTTTCTTTGGCACCAAAAGTGTGGGCACTACATGCAGACTCATTTATTCTCGAATGTAACCCTTTTCAAGCAATTCTTGAACTTGCTTTTGTAACTCCTTTGCTTCTTCTAGATTCATCCTATATGAAGGACGATTCAGAAATATAACCCTCTGTTGTAAGTCAATTTGATGCTCAATACCCCAAAGGGGTGGTAGCCCTTGTGGGAGTTCATTCGGAAATACATCTTAAAATTGATCCAATAGTGCTCGGACCTCCATAGGAGTTTCTCCTAATTCTTCCATTCTCTCCCAAAATATTAGTAGGATTATAGGTCCACCATGTAAAAGAGACTTCCCTAATTCCTTCTTGGACATGAAAATTGTGGACTTGGTCTTTCCCTCCTTTCTCAATTCTTCATCGAGTGCTACTTGTTCCAGTTTTAGTGAGACCAATTAGATCATTTTTCGTCCAAACTTAAAAGAGTAAAAGTTGGAGTATCCATCATGAGTCACCTTCCTATCATATTGCCACGGCCTCCCCAATAAGAGGTGGCTAACACTCATTGGTACTACATCACAAAGCGCCTTGTCTTTGTACACCCACCAATGAAAAACTCTATGCTCACTTGCTTGGAGACTTTGATGTCTTCTCGATCATTCAACCATCTCAATTTGTAAGGCTTGGATGTAGAGTAGTTTCCAACCCTATCTTATCCACAAGGTCATGAGAGGCAACATTGGTACAACTTCATCCATCAATGATTAGAGAACAAACTTTCTCCTTGATCAAGCATCGGCTATGAAAGATATTCTCCCTTTGGCACTATTCATTGTTGGCTTGAGTTGTTAGAACTCTCCGGATAACCATTACTAGTGGACCCTCTTAAGCATAGAAAACTACTTCTTGAGCCTCATCATCTTTACTAGAATCTTCTACCACCTCATCTTAACTAACCACTTCATTGGTACCCTCTCTAAGGACCATTACTGTAACATTCGAGACTTTTGAATTATGACTTTTGTGTAATATATTAATAAATGTATAAAATGTGTGTGGAAGGAAATGTAAGGAGAAACCAAACTAAGTTCAACCAAGCAAACAACTAGTTAGAGGGGCGAGTTAGGAAGTAAAAAGGGGGTAGTTGGGAGCACCAAGTGAGAGTGTGACATGTGTCAAGCTTGTGGAAGAAGCTTGGCAAATGCATCACCTTCCTTTTCTCTCCCTTACGAGAAACCACTTTCACTTTCACTCTTTCTTCTTTTTCCTTTGCCACCTCTTTCTCCACTCTTTTGAGAGCGGAAAACATCAAGGAGTGGCCATAACCGATTCTTTGAATCGAGTTATCTTCCTTGGAAGAAACTCTTGCCGGAAGCTCCATTGAAGCACTCACCGGCCGATTCTTGGAAAAAATTCCATAAATCCTTCATCTTAACAAATCTGGACCACGATTTTCACCAGCACACACCTCACTCACTTCACAAGATTCACCTAAAATTTCATTAAATTTCGAGCACGTTTGATATTTCTTTTACATTTTTCATTCTCGGATTTACTCGGATTTGTGTCACCCGGAGCTAACGGTCTTCTTTGAGTTCTTGAGTCCTATTTGCAGGTCGGAGCTTATCAGGTGGTATAAGAGCTTGGATAGCTTCACTTAGGGTGAGGGAAACCAAATCAGTTTGATTTTCCAAACCCATTTGATTGCCCAAAACCGAGGCACCAAAACCGAGTGCTTGTTGTTCTTCATTGTCGGTTTGGTGTTCTTGCTATTTTTCTTATCTTCTCTTTTAGTTTCTTGCAAAGATCATTTCCAGAACGTTTTTGTTAGTTGTCTGCAACTTGAGCATGGGTTTTTAAGTTTTCATTTCCACCATTTTCGTGCTACAAGTTTTCCTTCCCCTTTTGGTAGATCAAACTCTAACAAATAGTGTACTTGATGTTTTATTTCTCTTTGCGGTGTGAACTTTTGGCTGCTGTGTGTTTACTTTTGCAGACCTAATGAATATATTCTAATGTTTACAGATCTGAGCATGAATCAATGTTTAAAAGAATCATATAAAGAAAACTGATTTGTTTGCTGTTACATTTCTAGAAAACTGCTTGTGAGCTGTTTTAGTGTTTTGTTTATTTTAGTTATTGCTGTTTTGTTATGTTGTGCCAAATCTGAGTTCAATGTTTAGTGTTCTGTTTGCTGTTAGTTAATATATTATTCTGCTGAAAACATTTACATTTTACATTCGAATTTGCATTGGTAAAGCAACATTACTCAAAATGATGAAAGTTAAGTAAAAGTGCATAACCTAAACTAGCCTCTACTTTTGGTGTTTGCTTTCTGTCGCTTTCACTTTGTGTTTGGATGAGATTTAAATTAATAAGGTTCTGTTGGTAAGATAGTTGCTTGTAATTGCATGTTTGGGAATATATGTATTAAGTTCACTAAGACGTTAAAGAGCATGTACGAATCGATTATCTCTGTTTAGTGGATTTAAAACTTGTGTGTTAGTGAATTTGACATTACCCCACTATAACGGCCATAACTTTGGTTACAAGTATCAGTTTTCGACAAGTCACCTGGAAAATGGAAACTATCGAAAAGATCTATAACGGTATCACAAGCCAAGCTTGTGACTATCAGGTTTTGATCCCAAAAATGGTCGTCTAAGCCCTTAAAAATGAGTTTCAAAAGTTTTAGGTCGAAATTCTAGTTAGGTTCCCCACCTTTACCTTCCCTAACACCCGTGATCAACTTGAACCTAATTAATATTTCCTTCCTAAAACTTTAGTATGCACATGAATGAAGACTAGGAGTGCAATTAACCGAGAGCTAAACCAAGATATGAATCAAGAACCGAACTGGGACAAGGACATTCCCCAACCCAAGACTCACACCCCACAAGAGAGAGTCTAGCATGCAAGGACAATTAGATGGACTTAGTGGAGAAGTTAACCATATAGGCCAACAACTTAAGGACTTAACCCTTAGCATGAAACACATAATGGAAGTCCTTAATACGAGAATTCCAAATGAAGCGACCCGAGAACCAACCTCGATTTAGACCCAGAAATCCTAAAAGACGATTTCAAGAACCATATCCCACCTCGGACGAAGAAAGACCTGAGTATCCTAGGAGAAGAAACCCGCTTTATGAGGAGGAGGAAGAATGGACCTTAGATGAAGAAGAGACTTTTCGACCAAATAGACGAAAGGATCAAGAGGACCTTAGAAATGTCAAGCTACATATAACCCCATTTGACGGGACATGCGATGGAGATACCTTTCTTGAATGGATTGATAAGGTAGAGAAAGTTTTCAACTATTATGAGTACTCCGATAAAGTAAAGATCAAGTTAGTATCCGTAGAGCTATCGGGATATGCGGCCCTCTGGTGGTCCAATATTAAGCTCCAAAGACGACGGATAGGAGATACCCCCATTACGATATGGAGAGCAATGAAGTCGCTCATGACTAAGAGGTTCATACCCACCCATTACCGTCAAGATCTATTCCTTCAAATCCAAAACCTACGACAAGGAACTCAATCCGTTGAGGCTTACCTAACCGAATTTGAAACTCTAATGATACGAGTAGATATTGAAGAACCTGAGGAGCAGGTTATTACTAGATTCATTTGAGGCTTGAATAGAGACATAGGAGACACCGTTGAAATACACCCGGCAGAGTCCTTAGATGAAATAGTTCATATGGCCATGACGATTGAGCGACAGCTCAATAGAAAGAGGAAATCCACCTACCCTCCTAAGTTTACCCCCACATTCCACCAAAAGTCACCCCTAAGTCAACCGCGCCAATCAAGCTCTTTGACAAGGCTGAAGGAAAGAAGCCTTTTAACCCTAGTTGGCCACTTAAGGAGTCCAGTAGCAAAACCTTAGTCGATAAAGCCAACCCACTTAGAGCGAGAGAAATCAAGTGTTATAAATGTCAAGGTCTAGGTCATTATATGGCTCAATGTCCGAATCAACGGGTGATGATTATCAAGGAAAATACGGGAGAAGTTGAGAGTGAGGATGACCACGAGGTAGGAGTAGAGGACAAAGATGTCAAGGAGAGTGACACTGAGGACAAAGTCATGCGCGCTCCTGAGGGACCCTTGTTGATGGTTAGGAAACGAGTCCTTGTGACTAAGAATTCAGGAGAAGATTGCCAACGTGAGAATATCTTTCATAGTAGATGTGTTATCAAAGATAAGATATGCTCTTTAATTATAGATGGAGGAAGTTGTGGCAAAGTGGCATCTGATGAGTTAGTTAAGAATTTAGGATTAAAGACAACTACGCATCCCCACCCTTATAAGTTACGATGGCTAGATGATAGGGATGATTTTAAGGTCTCTCGACAAGTGATAGTAGATTTTTCTATGGAAAAATATCAAGATTCATTTTTATGCGATGTCGCGCCCATGAGTGCTAGCCATTTGCTTATTGGAAGACCCTGGCAATTTGATCGAAGAGTGAACCACGATGGATATTCTAACTACTATTCCCTTAAGTTAGGTGGTAAAACAATTAAGTTAGCACCTTTGACCCCCGAAGAAATATCCAAAGACGATGCCGCTAGAAAAGAAGCGAAGAATAAAGCAAATCTTTTTATGACTAGATCGAAGATAGAGGCATCGGTGCTTCGAGGAGATCCCATGATCCTTCGAGATAGAGTTATGGAGCTAGGAGTAATCCCTGACCTTGTAAAGAAGTTGCTCAATTCAATTCCAAGATGTGTTTCCAGAGGAACTGCCCCAAGGATTACTACCTCTATGAGGTATAGAACATCAAATTGACCTCATACCCGGGGCCACACTACCTAATAGACCGGCCTATAGAATGAACCCTAAAAAAACCAAGAAACTCCAAGATCAAGTTCAAGATTTATTAGATAAAGGATACATACGAGAGTCAATGAGCCCCTATGCAGTTCCCTCACTTTTGGTTCCCAAGAAAGACGGCCCAATAAGGATGTGCGTTGACAGTTGAGCCGTGAATCAAATCACCGTAAAGTATATATACCCCATTCCTAGGCTCAAGGATATGTTGAATGAGCTCAGTGGAGCCTCAAAATTTTCTAAGGTGGAGCTTAAGAGCGGTTACCACCAAATTAGAATGAAAGAAGGTGATGAGTGGAAGACGGAATTTAAGACTAAGTACGAGCTTTTTGAGTGGATGGTGATGCCCAGTACCTTCATGAGACTTATGCACCACGTGCTGAAAGATTTCCTAGAAAAATTTATTGTTGTCTATTTTGACGATATTTTGGTGTACAGTCTAGACCTCCCACAACACCTTAACCATCTTAGTGTACTTTTCCAAACCCTACGAAAAGCTCAATTATTTGGGAATTTAAGCAAATGCTCATTCGCGCAAGATAAAGTTTATTTCCTAGGGTTTGTCATTTCTAAAGATGACATGGAAGCCGATGTTGACAAGATCAAAGCAATTAAGGATTGGCCTAACCCCAACTCTTTAATCGAAGTACGTAGCTTCTATGGTCTGGCCTCTTTTTACTGGAGGTTCATAAAAGACTTTAGTTCAATAGTCTCACCGCTCACTGATTGCACTAAGAAGGGAAAAGAGTTTACTTGGACCCCGGCTTGTCAAAAGAGCTTTGAGCTAATCAAGGACAAGCTATGCCACTCGCCAGTGTTAGCACTCCTCGATTTTAACAAGGTATTTGAAATTAAGAGTGATGCTTCCGGAGTTGGCATTGGAGCCGTGCTCATGCAAGAGGGAAAACCCATTGCATACTTTAGTGAGAAACTGAAAGGAGCCATGCTAAACTACTCCACGTACGATAAGGAATTTTATGCCGTTATTAGAGCATTGGAGCATTTGAGCATTGGCAGCACTACCTCTTGTCAAAAGAATTTGTTATCAATACTGATCATCAATCTTTAAGACACATTAAGAGTCAACATAAGTTGAACAAGAGGCATGCTAAATGGGTAGAATTTTTGGAGAGGTTCCCGTATATTCTGAAGTATGTGAAAGGAGAAAATAATGTAGTCGCCGATGCACTTTCGAGGAAAGACATTCTCCTTGCCGAGCTAGGGACTCGATTCTTTGGATTTGAATGGATCAAGCATAATTACGAATCTGACCCTGACTTTGGATCTTATTACACCAAGTGCGAGGAAAAGGCTGAAGGAGAATATCGACTTATGGACGGCTATTTACTAAGGGCGGGAAAATTATGTATACCGCAAGGAAGCATGAGGCGAAGTCTTGTAAAAGAAGCCCATTGTGGAGGATTAGCGAGTCATTTCGCGGAGAAAAAGACCCTCGATATGCTTAAGGAACACTTCTTTTGACCACATATGAAAAGAGACGTGCACCGCATGGTGGAGACATGCATCGTGTGCAAGAAAGACAAGAGTAAGGTTCTACCACAAGGCTTGTATATGCCCTTACCCATACCTTCGCACCCTTGGACTGAAGTTAGTATGGACTTCATTTTGGGATTGCCACGAACTGCTCGTAATAAGGATTCGATCATGGTGGTTGTGGATCGTTTCTCTAAGATGGCACATTTCATTCCTTGTGCAAAAACGAATGACGCCTTTTCTATAGCTGACCTATTTTTCAAAGAAATCGTTCGCCTACATGGTATACCGCATTCCATAGTGTCGGACCGAGACACTAAATTTTTGAGCTCCTTCTAGACCACTTTGTGGAAGAAGTTGGGGACGAAGCTTGTTTTAGCACATCTTTCTACCCCCAAACTGATGGGCAGATGAAAGTTGTTAACAGGACCTTAGGCTCCCTCTTACGCAGCATTGTAGGTAAGAAACTATCCAGTTGGGATATAGTCCTTCCCAGATTGGAATTTTCCTACAATCGCACCCTTTATTCCATTATTGAGCAAACGCCATTTGAGGTTGCCTATGGGTTTAACCCATATACACCGTTGGACCTTGTTCCGTTACCAATTAATGAACTGGCCAACCCATCAGGAGCAAACAAGGCCAAACAAATTAAGAAATTACATGAGAACGTGCGTCAGGCCATCGAGAAGAGAAATGCGAGGGTGGCCAAACGAGTAAACAAAGTCCAAAAAGAGGTTATTTTCAATGAAGGAGACTTGGTTTGGTTGCACCTACGAAAAGATAAATTCCCCGACAAAAGAAAATCTAAGCTTCTTCCTCGTGCGGATGGACCCTTCAAGGTGTTGCAGCGGATCAATAACAACGCTTATAAGATTGAACTGCCTGGACATTACGAAGTATCGGCAACGTTCAATGTCATAGACCTATCACCCTATATAAGCGATGACGAAAACTCTGAGAGGCCTGAATTAAAGGAATTGAGGTCAAATCCTCAATCACCTGGGGAGGATGATGTGCCCCGTAGGCCCATTACACGATCCCAGACCCGAGTCCACAATTTTACTAACACACTTGTCACTTTTGCAGGTCATGGTTCGTGTGAAGACTTGGAGGACACCGTGGACGACTTGAAGTGGGAGATTAAAGTTGGGGACGTTGACCAACCAAAGCATCTACTCATGTGAAAAGACTAAAGAGGCACCTTAATGCTCACATGGGAATTTGTCTTCCCGAGCTTTGATATTTGTTGCTTTTTTGAAATTTCGAACATATTGGCAAACATTGGCCTTCTTGTTTAAACTTTATTAGATGCATGTTAGGATTATATGGATGTTAGATTAGATGAATGATAGGATTAGTTGGTGGCTTGGTTTGGCCCATTGAAGTTGAAGACATGGCTCAAGCCCACATGATGACCTATCATTCCCCTTCAAAGCCCAAGCCCAAGCCCACCATTAGGTCTATATATTCATGGAATTGGTGTTTGTAAGTTTTTTTTGGTTGATTTATGAGCACCCAAAGATTCCTCTCTCAATAGAAGAAGAAGCTTGGAGCAAGGAGCTTCCAAGGTAAGCTCGGTTGACAACAACCGAGGGGTTGCGCCCCCGAACCATTCTTCTAGCTTGGTAGTTAGTTGGAGTGGATTTTTCCACCTCCTTCTCCACTCTTTTGAGAGCGGAAAACAACAAGGAGTGGCCATAACCGATTCCTTGAATCGAGTTATCTTCCTTGGAAGAAAATCTTGCCGGAAGCTCCATTGAAGCACTCACCGGCCGATTCTCGGAAAAAAGTCCATAAATCTTTATCTTAACAAATCTGGACCACAATTTTCACCAGTACACACCTCACTCACTTCACAGGATTCACCTAAAATTTCATTAAATTTCGAGCACGTTTGATATTTCTTTTACATTTTTCATTCTCAGATTTACTCGGATTTGTGTCACCCGGAGCTAACGGTCTTCTTCGAGTTCTTGAGTTCTATTTGCAGGTCGGAGCTCATCACCTTCCTAGACTGCGACTCTAAGTAAGGTTCTAACGTTTTGGATGTTAGTCTTCGATTTTTATAGAGTTGTTTTACGATTAGGGTTTGTTGAGTTAGGGATTTAAATTCTAGAATTCGTGGTAAATCAATTATTTAAGCTCGGTTTTAATGTCGTGTATTGCGGATTGACTTAGGTGAACAAAGCTCACGGATAGTGCTCGGTGTGCTGAGGACCCATGGTAAGTCTTCATGACTTGCTTGCCCGATTTGGCCTACACCATAAGAGAAATCGTCAATTAAGAATATTTGGTGATTTTAGTGTTCAGGGTAGGTTCAATGGGTAGTTTAGAATATTTTGTGCTAGAAGGATTTTACTAAGTTCTATGTATTGTTTTATGTTTTCTTTAAGATTAATGCATTATACATGTCCATGCACCATGTTTTCGAGAAAGCATGAAAATGAACTTCCACACTATGTTTTCATTAAAAAAGAAAAGACTAATGAAAAGATATGAATGCACGTAACTATGGTCATGTCAGGGTGGGATTCAGACATGGTTGTCCTGAGAGGAGGAGCATGTTTTCCTCCCGGCATATGGAAAGGGCTATCTAACCGCGAGATGTGCCCTCTCCATCAGGTGAGAGTCAACCCCTGGTGATATCCTCTGCTATGAAACTAAAGAATGAAAGAAATGTATGATTTTCTGAATGACATATGCATAGCATGCCTTTTCATTTACGTAGATTAACTGAGCCTTTAGCACATAGAATGTCTCTATGGTTTAGGTGATATTGAAGGAGGTGAGAATGACATCCCTCTGTAAGATGAATAAGCTGGTTGAAGAGGAATGCCTGTGGGAGTGCGTTGTTCAGTCGGTGTAAATTTTGACCCGTGGGAGCAAAGGACTAAGTATTTTGAGGTTTTGGGGTTAATGTTGGGCTGAAGGGTGATGAAATAGCTAGAAAAAAAAATGTATAGTTGATTCATTTTAGGGTGCTTGGTACTGGATAACTTGAATTAAAGATGTGTAATTTCGTGATTGAAGAAAGTATGAGGTAGTGGCGTTTGTAACATGATGGATCGTGTTTTGGTATGATTAATGGAGGAAGAAGGGGTAGGGAAGTAGCACTCTGGAAATAAAAATCCAGATAGCCAGCCGACTGATCGCTAGGGTAGGCGATCGATCGGCAGACGTCTAGGGTGACTCTGCCTAATTTTTTGTTAAGTATTTTAGTAAGGGAGAAAGTCGTCCGAAGTTTGTGGACGAGATAGTCGTCCAAAGTCTGTGGACGAGAAAGTCGTCCAAAGTCTGTTGTAACGACCCCTTTTTCCCTGCAAGATATTGTCCGCTCTGGGGATTGGGCCGTAGCCCAATATCCTCCTCTCACGGTTTTGTTTGGCAAGAACTTCCCAGAAGGTCACCCAACCTGGAATTGCTCTCGCCAAAGCACTTTTAACTTCGGAGTTCTTATGGGATCCGTTGCCAATTGTGCTCCAAAACGCGTCTTGCTATCTTGGGAGGGATCTCTTACAAATGTTTCATTTCCACATACTTCCCCAAGCGATGTGAGATTGTGTCGACCCCCTCTTTACGACCTGTCACCTTCCGGTTTGCCAGCGCGGATGTACCGCCATCCGGATTCCGATTCGTGCAGCCATCGTACCCATACGTGTATATTCGGGTCATCACAATCACCCCCCCTCAGGGGCCAATTGTGCTCCAAAAGGCGTCTTGCTATCTTGGGAGGGATCTCTTACATATGTTTCATTTCCACATACTTCCCCAAGCGATGTGGGATTGTGTCGACCCCCTCTTTACGACCTGTCACCTTCCGGTTCGCCCGCGCGGATGTACCGCCATCCGGATTCTGATTCGTGCAGCCATCGTACCCATACGTGTATATTCGGGTCATCACAATCACCCCCCCTCGGGGGCCCAACGTCCTCGTTGGCCACATTTTCCGTTGGGTACAGGCTCTGATACCATTTGTAACGACCCCTTTTTCCAAGCAAGATATTGTTCGCTCTGGGGATTGGGCCGTATCCCAATATCCTCCTCTGACGGCTTTGTTTGGCAAGAACTTCCCAGAAGGTCACCCAACCTGGAATTGCTCTCGCCGAAGCACTTTTAACTTCGGAGTTCTTATGGGATCCGTTGCCAATTATGCTCCAAAACGCGTCTTGCTATCTTGGGACGGATCTCTTACATATGTTTCATTTCCACATACATCCCCAAGCGATGTGGAATTGTGACGACCCCCTCTTTACGACCTGTCACCTTCTGGTTCGCCCACGCGGACGTACCGCCATCCGAGTTCCGGTTCGTGCAGCCATTGTACCCATACGTGCATATTCGGGTCATCTCATCTGTGGACGAGACAGTCGTCCAAAGTCTGTGGACGAGACAGTCGTCCAAAGTCTGTGGACGAGAAAGTCATCCAAAGTCTGTGGACGAGACATTCATCCAAAGTCTATGGACGAATAAAGTCCGTGGACGAATAAAGTCCGTGGACGAATAAAATCTGTGGACAAATAAATGTTGTGGATGATAACATCGTCCGATCCCATGGATGATAACACATCGTTGTCCAAATGTTGTGGACAATAACGGCGTCCGATTCTGTGGACGACAATATCGACCAATCTCATTACAGAGACCCCATCGACCCCCCACTGTACCATTCGTCCAAACCCGATAGGAAGTGTTGTCTTCCGAAAAGAGTTGTCGACCCTACTGTTCATTTAATGAAACTCGATAGGAACTGTTGTCTTCCAAAGAGTGTTGTCGGCCAATTCTCCTTAGTAATTCGGTCTGACACGGAAACGTTAGTATGTCTTTCGCTAAATGAATCAATTGTCTGTACACGAGTAAGATTAATGGTTGAAGATGAAAAATTCAAGTTTTATGGGATTTTTAGGAATAGTAACAAGGGTAGAATTACGGGACGTTACATTTATGGTATCAGAGCTCCCGGGTTTTAAAACCGGTTCTGTAGACTGCTTGACTGCGCAAGGCACTACAGAGACATGCTTCTTCAACTGTAAGTACGTTATGAGTTTTTTTTTTTTTTTGACTTCTTAAGATTATTTGTCCTTACCTTTTATAGGATTACAAAATGGTCAGAGATAGAGATGCTAGGGATGAAGCCTTGGATAGGCTAACGGATTTACTGGATCGTCAGGCTCAGCATATGAATAGACATGCCCAGCAAATTGAGAGGCTAGTAAACCGTGAGGATCACAGGGCCCGAGAGATAGTTGTTCCAAACCATCAGGGTATGGAAAGGTTCCAAAAGCTACGACCTCCGGTATTCAACGGACAGTCTTCGGACCCCTCTATAGCTGAAAAGTGGGTTCAAACTATGGAGGACATGTTGGCATATACGAAGATAGAGAATGGGGAGAAAGTCACATGCGTCACTTTTCATTTGGCATTGGATGCTCGGTTCTGGTGAGATTCCATCAAGGTAACCACCGACGTGACAGTGATGACGTGGGAACAGTTTAAGGCCGTGTTCTACGAAAAATACTCCAGCCGTACAGTGAGGGCGGCTAAAAGGATGGAGTTCACGCAGCTGAAGTAGACTAGCCCTGTTGCAGAGTATATTCGGAAATTCGAAGCTTTATCTCGATTTGCACCACGTCGAAAAAGCGATAACGAAGACAAGGTGCACCAATTCATGGAAGGGTTGAATCCGGAACTACGCACTCCTTTATTTCCACTGCTTGCGTGTCTAGATTGAAGTTAGTGCTTGAATTAACAGAGTGTGAGTATAGAGTAATGCTACCTTCGGGTGAACATATGCAATCGGATCATATTTTCTAAGGTAATGTAGTCTCGGTGGGGAATAATACCCTTTATACCCGTTTGATAGTTATGGGCATAGAACAGTATGATCTTATCTTGGGGATGGACTGGCTGTCTCGTCATTTCGTCACCATAGACTGCAAATCCGGGATGGTGACTTTTCGTCCCCTGAACAGAGAAAAGTTTACCTTCCAGGCAATGAATAGGATAAGTGGGCTGCCAACTTCCTATTCTATGCAGGCCAGTGAGCAATTTAGAGATAGCTGCTCAGTTTACTTGGCCACGGTGATTGATACTCGGTTATTCAATGAAGTAAAGCCGAGTGACCTTCCTATCATGAAAGAGTTTACAGAAATCTTTCTCGATGATCTCCCCGATTTACCGCCAGACCGGGAGATTTAATTTGTAATTGATGTATATCCAAGTTCAGGACCTGTTTCTAAGAACCTGTACAGATTGGCGCCGCCCGAACTAAAAGAGTTAAAGTTTCAGCTAGAAGATTTGTTGGATAATGGATTCATCTGACCTAGCTTTTCTCCATGGGGTGCGCCAGTTCTGTTCGTTAAGAAGAATGACGGAACTCTCAAGATGTGCATTGACTACAAAGAGTTGAATAAATTGACGGTGAAGAATAAATATCTGTTGAGGATTGACCTACACTCAGGTTATTATCAGTTGAGAGTCCGACGGGAAGATATTCAAAAGACGGCGTTTCAAACGAGGTATGGGCATAATGAGTTTTTAGTAATGTCTTTTGGACTTACCAATGCCCCCGCAGCTTTCATGGACCTAATGAATCGCGTCTTTAAGGAGTATTTGAACAAGTTTGTCGTCATTTTTATTGATGACATCTTGATCTATTATAAAACGAAGAAGGAACACAAGGAGCAACTACGGATCATCTTAAGGATTTTAAAACAACACCAACTTTATCCGACGTTCTCCAAGTGTGAATTTTGGCTAGACCAAATTAGTTTCCTCGGCCACATTATATCTCAGGAGGGGATTTCTGTGGATCCGACTAAGATTCAAGTTGTCAAAGATTGGCCACAGCCTAAGAATGTACGATAGGTACGAGGGTTTCTTGGATTGGCATGGTATTATCGGAAGTTCATTGAAGGATTTTCGAAGATCGTTGTTCCTCTGTCCCGATTGACAAGAAATATTGAGAAATTTGTATGGACAGCTGCATGCGACAAGAGTTTTCAGGTGCTGAAACAGAAATTGACTACAACTCCAGTTTTGACACTGCCAGTTGAGAGCGACAAGTTCAGCATATACTGTGTTGCGTCTAAGGTTGGACTTGGATGCGTACTTATGCAGGAAGGAAGGGTTATCGTGTGATGACCCGAATGGAATCTGTACGTATGTGTACGACTGCGGGGCAAACCTCGGGTTGCGGGGTGGATGGATCCCGGACTCGAGTATAGACGAATCCCTGGTCTTAAAAGAGGGGCTCGTCACAATCCCACATCGCTTGGGGAAGTATATGGAAATGAAACATATGTAAAGGGACCCTCCCAACATAGCAAGACGCGTTTTGGAGCACAATTGACAACGGATCCCATAAGAACTCCGAAGTTAAAAGTTCTTCGGCGAGAGCAATTCCAGGTTGGGTGACCTTCTGGGAAGTTCTCGCCAAACAAAGCCGTGAGGGGAGGATATTGGGCTACGACCCAATCCCCAGAGCGGACAATATCTTGCTGGGATAAGGGGTCGTTACATATCGCATATGCTTCTCGGCAATTAAAGCTGTATGAGCAGAATTATCCGACGCACGACCTGGAGTTGGCAGCCGTCGTCTTCGCACTGAAGATTTGGAGACATTATCTGTATGGACAACAGTGCGAAGTATTTTTCGAACACAGGAGTCTGAAATATCTGTTTACGCAGAAGGAATTGAACATGCGACAATGAAGGTGGTTGGAGTTTGTCAAAGACTACAACTTCAAGATTAAATACCACCCGGGAAAGGCAAATAAGGTCGCTGATGCCTTAAGCAGAATGCCTTCAACGAGTCAACCTTCGCTTGCACCAATGTCGATAGCATTAAAAACGGAGATTGTGAAGTTTAAGGTGGAGATCGTTACCGAGTTGTCCAATATGCTTGCAAATATCTCACTAAGGCCAACAATACTAGACAAAATCCGAGAAGCTCAAAAAAAAAGACTTGGAGTGTGAGAAGTATCGATTGAGCATGACATTCGAGGACTCGTCCGATTTTAATTTTTTGCATGATGGTGTATTAAAATTCAGGCATAGGTGGTACGTGCCTAATGAGGAGGAATTGAAAAGAGAGATTTTGACAAAAGCACACTCCTCGGCCTACTCTGTGCATCCAAGCAGTACGAGGATGTATAGAGACCTGAAAAAATACTTCTGGTGGCCGAATACGAAAAGAGACGTTGCCAGGTACGTGGAAACCTGTTTGGTTTGCCAACAGATCAAGGCAGAGTACCAAAGGCTGGCAGGTACCTTGCAGCCACTGCTGATTCCGGAGTGGAAATGGGAACAAATTTCCATGGATTTTATAGTTGGACTCCCAAAGACGACGAAAGGACACGATGGAATCTAGGTAATAGTGGACCGTTTGACAAAATCGACCCACTTCCTACCAGTAAAAATAACATATTCCATGGATTATCTTGCCGAGCTTTATGTATAGAAGGTTGTCAAACTACACGGGATTCCAATTTTGATAATTTTGGATCGAAACCTAAGATTTACTTCCAAGTTTTAGAAAATTCTATATAAAGCCATGGGGACACAACTGAATTTCACCATAACATTTCATCGTCAGACTGATGGACAGACAGAAAAAACGAATCAGATTTTGGAAGATATGCTTAGAGCGTGTGTGTTGGAATTCCAAGGCTCGTGGAGTAAATATTTGCCTTTGATTGAGTTTTCGTACAACAATAGCTTTCAGACTACGATCGTCATGGCTCCATATGAAGCATTGTATTGTCAGAAGTGTAGATCCCTGCTATTTTGGGACGAGGTTGGCGAAGCCAGTATAATCGGCCAAGATATTTTACAGCAGACTACAAAGAAGATTGCTATTATCAGACAACGTATTGAGGTAACACAAAGTCATCAGAAAAGCTATGCCGATAACAGACGGAGGGAATTAAAGTTCAACGAGGGCGACGAAGTATACCTAAAGATTTTCCCATTCAAAGGTGTTATGAGGTTTGGAAAAAAGGGCAAGCTAAGTCCTCGTTATGTGGGGCCCTTCTTGATTGTGAAGAAGATCGGAAAGACGGCATATCGGCTACAGCTTCCGGCTTCCATGGAGGGCATCCACGATGTGTTTCACATATCCATGCTCAGGAAATGCGTGCGTGATCCATCGCATATCGTTGAAGCACGAGAGATTGAGGTTCAACCAACACTGACTTATATGGAGAAGCCAGTGCGGATTTAGAGTCCTCTATCAAGGTGTACGCAACAAAAAAATTCCGCTAGTGAAAATTCTGTGGCAGAACCACGATGTATAAGAAGCCACCTGGGAGAGACAACAAGACATGATGGCTAATTACCCAGAATTATTTGTGTAATCAAATTTTGAGTACAAAATTTTAATTAAGATGGATGGAATGTAACATCCGGGACTTTTGTGTAATATATTAACAAATGTGTGTGGAAGGAAATGTAAGGAGAAACCAAACTAAGTTCAACCAAGCAAACAACTAGTTTGAGGGGCAAGTTAGGAAGTAAAAAAAGGTTAGTTGGGAGCACCAAGTGAGAGTGTGACATGTGTCAATCTTGTTGAAGAAGCTTGACAAAGGCAACACCTTCCTTTTCTCTCCCTTATGAGAAACCACTTTCACTTTCACTCTTTCTTCCTTTTCCTTTCACAGCCAAGAAATTTCTCTCTTCCCCTACGATTCTTCACGGTTCAACAGCTCCTCCTCCAACTGATCAATTTCCTTCACGTTTCCTTCATAAACTGCGACCCTAGGTAAGTTTCTAACATTTTGGATGTTAGTCTTCGATTTTTATAGAGTTGTTATACGATTAGGGTTTGTTGAGTTAGGGATTGAAACTCTGGAATTTGTGGTAAATCGATTATTTAAGCTCAGTTTTAATGTCGTGTATTGTGAATTGGCTTAGGTGAACAAAGCTCACGGATAGTGCTCGGTGTGCTGAGGACCCAAGGTAAGTCTTCGTGACTTGCTTGGCCGATTTAGCCTACACCATAAGAGAAATCGTCAATTAAGGATATTTGGTGATTTTAGTGTTAATGGTAGGTTCAATGGGTAGTTTAGAATATTCGTTGTGCTAGAAGGTTTTTACTAGGTTCTATGTACTGTTTATGTTTTCTTTAAGATTAATGCATTGTACATGTCCATGTACCATGTTTTCGAGAAAGTATGAAAATGAACTTCCGCACTATGTTTTCATGAAAAAGGAAAAGACTAATAAAAAGATATGAATGCACGTAACTATGGTCATGTCGGGGTGGGATTCAGACATGGCTGTCCTGAGAGGAGGAGCATGTTTTCCTCCCGGCATATGGAAAGGGCTATCTAACCGCGAGATGTGCCCTCTCCATCAAGTGAGAGTCAACCCCCGGTGACATCCTCTACTATGAAACTAAAGAATGAAAGAAATGCATAATTTTCTGAATGGCATATGCATAGCATGCATTTTCATTTATGTAGATTTATTGAGCCTTTAGCACATAGAATGTCTCTATGGTGTAGGTGATATTGAAGGAAGTGAGAATGACATCCCTCTGCAAGATGAATAAGCTGGTTGAAGAGGAATGCCTATTGGAGTGCGCTGTGCAGTTGATGCGAATTCTGACCCGTGGGAGCAAAAGACTAAGTATTTTAAGGTTTTGGGGTTTATGTTGGGCTGAAGGGTGATGAAATAGCTAGAAAAGAAAATGTATAGTTGATTCAGTTTAGGGTGCTTGGTACTGGATAACTTGAATTATAGAATTGTATTTTGGTGATTGAAGAAAGTATGAGATAGTGGCCTTATAACATGATGGATCGTGTTTTAGTATGATTAATGGAGGAAGAAGGGGTAATGAAGTATCACTCTGGAAATAAAAATCGAGAGAGCCAGCCGACTGATCGCCAGGGGAGGCGATCGATCGGTAGACGTCTAACTCTGCCTAAGTTTTTGTTAAGTATTTTAGTAAGGGAGAAAGTCGTCCAAATTCTGTGGACGAGAAAGTCGTCCAAAGTCTGTGGACGAGACAATCGTCCAACGTCTGTGGACGAGAAAGTCGTCCAAAGTCTGTGGACGAGAAAGTCGTTTAAAGTCTGTGGACGAGACAGTCGTCTAAAGTCTATGGACGAATAAAGTCCGTGAAAAAATAAATGTTGTGGACGATAACGTCGTCCGATCCCGTGGACGATAACGCATCGTCGTCCAAATGTTGTGGACGATAACGTTGTCCGATTCTGTGGACGACAACGTCGACCGATCTCATTACAGAGACCACATCGACCCCCACTGTACCATTCGTCCAAACTCGTTAGGTAGTGTTGTCTTCCAAAAAGAGTTGACCATACTGTTCATTTGATGAAACCCGATAGGAACTGTTGTCTTCCAAAGAGTGTTGTCGGCTAATTCTCCTTAGTAATTCGGTATGAGACGGAAACGTTAGTATGTCTTCTGCTAAATGAATCAATTGTCTGTACACGAGTAAGATTAATGGATGATGACAAAAAATTCAAGTTTTACGAGATTTTTAAGAATAGTAACAAGGGTAGAATTTACGGGACGTTACAATTACTCGCTTGTTTGGACACTGGGAAGCAATATGCCCTAATCCAAGGTACTTGAAACACTTAATCTCCCTTGTCCTTGGCCAAGTGGTATCTACTACCACATTCTTGTCTTCTATTCCTTTTATAGGCCAACTATTTGTATTGGAGCCATTTTATTCTACTTTGGATGGAGGCTTGAAAGAGTTGGTATTCTTTGGGAAGAACCGGTTACTAGCTCCTTTCCTTATTCTTTTGATTTGCCTCTGAATCTTCATGGTAAGTTGAATGACAACATCCATCGAGTCAAAGGTTTGTAATTTGACAATATCTGTAATCTCTCTATTCAAATCTCTTATGAATCTTGCAATAACTTGTTCTTCGAGTTCGTCCAATTCATTCCTCATCTTGAGCGTCTAAAACTCGATTAGATATTCTTCCACAAATAAAGTGTCTTGTTTCAAATTTTGCATTTACAAAAATAACTCTTGTTTGTAGTGACTTGGCACAAACCTCTTTCTCATCAAGGCCTTCATAACTCTCCAAGTAACAATGTCCGCATCATTCTCAATCCTTCTTTGAGCCCTTAAATTATCCTACCATAAACTAGCATAACTTGCAAGCTCCAAAGAGACTAATTGTATCTCCACCATCTTCGAATAGTTATAGTAATCAAACATTTTCTCCGCATTTTCCACCAAATCTAGAAATATTTCACCATTACAAGATCCTTTTAAGGAAGGAATGAATACCTTAGCATGCTTCTCTTCGTTACTAGGAACGTATCTTGCATGTGGACTATCATAAACTTCATCCTCGGAATCCTCCTCTTCAAAGATTACACGACGATTTTTCCTCCTTCTTGGGTTCTCGATTCCCTTCTCATACATTGGGGTTTGAGGGGCCTTCACATGCTAGTCCTTTGACTCTAACAAAAGTTTGTGAAGAGTATCAAATTTTTTGTTTAGTTCATCAAGATGTCCTTGAACACTAGACTCATCCTCTTATGGGCTAGGTGCTTTGGTTGCTTGAGTGGCACTGTCACGGTTTTGAGGATTGTTTGATGCATTCCTTGTCATCATCTTAAGTAAATAAAATACCAGTAAATAGTGGGAAAGAGCAAGAAAAAATAGGGCTCTGATACCAAATGACTTGCTTCAACTAGGGAGGGGGCCAATAATTCACTAGAACTCGGCCATTGATAAAACAACAAAAACTGAAAAATGGACTGATTTACTTGGACTATAACTCAACCAAAATAACTACAAATGAGATGAAACTTTAATAGGTTCTTCCTCTAGAAGCAATGGAAATACATGTTAAGAACCAGGGTCTAACTCAAAGGAAATGGATAAGTATGGATGAAGGGGTGCGTGCTGGTCTGGAAGGTGATAAAGGTGCACCTCCTTAGGTTTATGGCTCTTTTTGAGGAAGAGCTCTCCAATTTGCTGGGAAGTGAACTTTGTACACCCTTACTAAATGTTCTACCTTCAGGGGAGAAGTATGGAAATGAGCAATATTGATGGAATTCACTACACTCACGAAAATGGAAACCAACATTTTCCACACGCTCAGATATGACTCACCGAGGGAATGTGGAGACTTGACGCCGACGACTACAAGGACTGAAAGAAGATGAACTTCAAGTTTCTATTGCAAAATGTGCTGCCCATCAGTAGCTATAAGGGTGGTTTAAATACCACAACTCTTTAAAACATTAAGGTTCAAGTGATCGATCAATAAAACTAGGACAACATAAGTTACCATTGGCCAAATGCTTTAGCCAAGTACAAGCTTGTTTTGACAATTTTGGCAAAACTCTTCTTCTCTCCACATGTCACTTTCAAGTGGTCCATTTTACCACAAAACACAGCCTAATGAGGCCCCCTAATGCAAATGTGTTCAGACACAAGTTAAAAGAGAACTATTGGAAACTTATAGAAAATAAACTAAACTTTCAGTTACATCACTTTGTTTCAAGGGAGACATTGGTCATTTCTTCAATTTCGGTTTGGTGTTGATGTGTCTCCCAGGTCAAGAAGTGGAAGGGCTTCACCTTGTCTTGTGTGCTAGCCTCTAGCTTCAATTGGTCTTCAAATATGTTACCTACAGATTGAGCACACAAATTAGTTAAAGTCTTGGATTGAGATCGGGTGGTTGCTCCCCTGGGCACATCATTTAAGGTGTCAATTGTTGGGATAATTTTTAGTGTCGACCAGTGGGTCGACCCCCCTTACAAGTGTCGAATGGTTTATATTTTTATGGACTGAGTCTTTAGTCCCGGTTTATGACTTATCCTTGTGTCTTCTCTTAGTGTCAAGTGAGATAATCATAATGTTGGTTTTGTTTTAGGCACAGACGATTTCGATGATTTCGAGCCAGTTGCTGAAGTTGCTCCTCTAGCTGGAAGAAGAAGCGTTTGACGTAAAGGTAGGACTTTTATATTATGTACATTGAATTGCTTCATTGTTTTCTAAAAGCCTATTTTGGTGAGTTGTCACCTATAGAAAATCTGACGAGTCTTGTCGCCAACACGTTAGTATTTTTACATGTATGTACGATTTACACGTTTACCAATTATGTATAGTTTTTATATTGTTGTGATGGAGAATTTATTCTCGTGATACTTTGGATGATCTTGGTGTCAAAGTATTAGTATGACATCCCAGCGCACCTTCTGCTACATGAAGGTTGTCTTGCTTGCACGTTACAAAATAGATAATAGGGGGTGATGACTCGCTCCATGAATTTCGAATTTCTAAACTTGATAATGATATTTGTTATTTATCGTTTATACGAGTTGCTTCGTAGATAACCATTGTTCACTAACAACTCAGGTAACGGGGCTAGATCTTCAGATCGCACGTTGCTTATATTTCTTTTTTCTGGCTCATGAGGTGTTGTTGGATTTCAGTCGCGTCTTTCTATGTTTATGTGTCAGAGGGGTCTTTGAATGACCTTCCTTTTTCACTGAGGTGATTTCTATTTGATAAGTACAATGATGATGTATTTTCATATACTTATCTATGTATATGTTGATGTTTAACTTAATGCCTCATCGGTGGCTTTAGAGCTTGTTACCTTAAAATGGTGAAAATGAGTTTTCAATGGAACGATGTTTTGAAAACAATTTTGTTATCCCGTCATGTTTTGAAATAAAATGTAAAAGAAGCTTTACATTTATTTAATATAACATTTCTACTAGGTTAGTCACTCACTCCAAACGAGCCCTCCATTTCTAGAAAAGAACAAAAACAACGAACAGCTGGAGTTTGGAAGCACTTATCTTTATTTGTTTCCTTGTTTAGTGTTTATTTGATTTTCTTGGTGATGATTTATCTTACATTTAAGTTTGTATAAGATTAACTTTTTGAATTTGAATACTTAGATCTTATTAAACTACTTTTACTTTATCATACTATTATATCTTCAATAACTGTGTGAATATTTGCTTTTGATTAATTTTCAAGTTTTTCGTTGCGAACCAAACCTTTGGCTAGGTGATCAGGTCCTATCCAAAGATCGGGTCGTTTGACCAGCATTTTGTTAGGCCCGCATCTGAGTCGTGATAGAGTAGGTACTATGCAATTTTTCTATTTGTGAATAAATAGATTGTATGATTGAAATTACCATCATAATTGTATTTTTGGTTGATTTGTTTTAGGATTTATTTAAATTTTGAATTTTCATTATTTCAATTGTAAATTAAATTTCTTTTGGGTAATATATCATGTTTTGTAATGTTACTGTGGAGATCTAAGACTTGAAAACGATTAAATCAGTATTCATCACGGAATTGATCCGCTGATAAATTTCGAAAAGGGCACTCAGATGATAATGCACAATTATTCACAAATTTTATTTTATTTTATATGTTTGATATTCATAGTGCAGCATAATCATGCATTTTCGTGTCATATGGAATTCAATATGGGACCTGCTCATTTTTCTCTTGCATTGCCATGCATTTACGATCATGTTTATAATTCATGTCTTTTTAATAATTTTTTTTTATCAAAACTAAAGGGATATAATTTGATTAAATCATTATATTATATTCATGAATTAAATGTGAGAAAATTAAATTTTATAAAAGTTTTAATTGCTAAAAATTTTACGATATTTTTATTAGCCTTAAATAAATTTTTTATTTATTATTAATTTTTATAATATTGTATGTAAGAATTAATTAATTCCATCAGTTAATTTTTATTTAGGTTTTGTAAAATATGAGATATTCTAAAAAAATGATTTTAGTTCTAAATAATGAGTTGGAGCGGATAATTAGACGTAACTTACCATGATTTTCACAGTTGATGCAACATCGTGACATTGAAGCTCCGATATGATTTATTATTGAAAGAAAGTGTTCACTTAAGTTAATTTTGTTGACCACCTTAAGAGGACAACTATAATTTAATTTTCATAAAATCAAAATAATTGTATATACTGATGAAAATATGACTAAGCGTGTTAGTCACATTTTGACCAAATAATTCGTTAAATTAATAAATTTAAAAATTACGAGATAATGTTGCCTAGACAAAATTGGTGGCTGATTTCACTTGTTTTTGATTTTGATGTCCAGTTCGGGTACAAGAACCGTCCATGTTTTAATTACAATGAGAAAAATACATAGTCAAAGTGGCCTTAATCTTTGAATATATCTACTTTTGAATATTTAATGTTGTTTTACGGAAAATACGGTCAATGCCACCATCTTCAAGGTACCCATGGTGGCCTAGAATGGGTCGTGCTTATTGGTCGGGGAATGGAACGTGAAGCAGACTATTTTCTTTCGTTGCGTTCTTTTTGTTCAATTTGTTCCTTGCCCTTTGGAATGAAGAAATTGGAGCTGAGTTAGGTTTTTACAAGTGAAAAAATCAAATCAAATTGAACTGAAAAATTGATTGGTGCGATTCGAAATTCTGTCTCACCTCTTCAAATCTTCATTTTGAAACATACCAAATCAGCCGATGCAAACATTTCTTGCCTCCTCTCAAGACCTTCAAGATCTGTCTCGATTTCTTGTCATAAGAATAACATCAGTCACTGAAAATTTACTAATAAAAATGAATTAAATTGCCAAATCTTAATTATTATACACAACATTTTCAATTACTTTTTGCATTGACTTCCTTTTTAATTTAACGAAAACATTTATGAATAAAAAAAAAGTGAAATATAAAGTTGTTTTTTTAATATATATTTATTATAATTTTTTGTATTTTCCAAAACCATTTTCTTGTATTTTTTAGATTCAGATTGAGAATTGAATTTCAAGATTTCCTCAATCGCTTTAACTTAGACCTTAAAACATTAGTCATCATCTATAATTTAAAATCCGAAAGCCTAATCGCAATTGAACATAGTTTAATTAATTGTTTATCAACACCGCCCTTAATTATGAGGAACAGCATTTTATTGGCCCACGACCACATCTCATATACCCATTTTATCCTCATTTCTTACGACAAGAGAGGGAGAAAAATGACATTTCACGAACACCGTTTGATTTTCTGCAAACAAAGTCAATTCCTAACGGTATCTCTCTACCGACCACCGACCTACTACTTGGGACTCGCTTTCTCATATTAATTTTAAAATAAGATTATTTCAATTTTAATTTTAATTGATCACTAGCGTGTTGTGATCTCTTATAATAGATTATTCATATAATTAAAATAATTTAATTAAAATGAAATAATTATTCTAATATATTTGTAACATATAATATTAAATTGTATTATTATCGCTATCATTCCCATTTGTGATACTCTATGATGTGAAAAGTTGTGATAGACAATAACAGCAACTCCACGTTTACATAAATCATTTAATAATACAATAATTTAATTTCAATTTTATTTAATTGTAAACAAACGAAGAAAATGATGTGTTTGTATTTTTGTGTGGGTTCTCTTATAATTGAGTCCAAGTTTCAATTTTCAACTCACTTACCGAAAATGCGTAACTACTCCCACCCAAGAGAAAATTACATTGCAAGCAAAATATTCTGCATTTTTTGATATAATATTTTTTACTACAAATAATTAAATGAATTTCTTAGAGTAATAAATTTGAGTTTGGACAGTTGATATTTAAAATGCTGAATTTAATTTTATAGAAATTAAAAGAAAAACAGAAATAGACTGTCCCTACAGCTATTCTTTTGTAGTTTGGCGAAGAAGGCAGAAGCACGGGCAGCGTAAAGAAGCCAACATGGGAAAGCATTTAGGTCTACAGACAAGAGGCTGTTTTTATTAGACATGGCCAATCACTTTCAACCCTCCAATACCCATTACAATACAAAATAATCTTCCTGTCTCAAAAAATAATAATAATAATAAGGGAAAAATACAAAAAAGAGAAAGACGTTTAGGAAATAGGCAAAAAGAAGAAAAAACTTTGATTTTAGGCGAAAGAGGGAAAGGTGTTTGAGAAATAGGCAAAAAAAGGAAAATTTTGTGGTTTTTTGTTTTAGGCACGGCCGGCTGGTCGATCGGACCAGCCGGCCTCTAATTTTTTTAATTAAAAAACAAAGGAGAGGCCGGCCGGTCGTCAGACCAGCCGGCCTCTCTTTGTTTTTTTTTTATTAAAAAAATTCTAAAACATATTTTTTATTTTAATATAGCGGATTAATTTTAAAAAAATAGTAAATGATATTCAATTTACTTGATATTTTTACCACATGTTCATCACAGTAGGAGACGATAATTGGAAAAGTTTCGTGATTTTTTGACCCTCGTACGATTTATTGTAATTTTATTTATTTATTTGATAAAATAATTATAATATATCGTACAAGCGTTAAACAATCAAGAAACTTTTCACATAATCTTCCCATAATGTGATGAACATGTAGTAAATATTTCAAGTATATTAAATATCGTTTACTATTTGTTTTAAAATTAATTTATAAAATAAAGAAGATACTAAAATTAATTTAGGGAAAAATAGTAAACGATATTTAATATACTTGAAATGTTTACCACATGTTCATCACATTATGGGAAGATTATGTGAAAAGTTTCGTGATTGTTTAACGATTGTACGATTTATTATAATTATTTTATCAAATAAATAAATAAAATTACAATAAATTGTACGAGGGTCAAAAAATCACGAAATTTTCACGATTATCGTCTCCTACTGTGTTGAACATGTGGTAAAAATATCAAGTAAATTGAATATCGTTTGTTAATTTTTTAAAATTAATCCGCCATATTAAAATAAAAAATATGTTTTAAGATTTTTTTAATAAAAAAAACAGAGACGACCAGCCAGCCTCTCCTTTGTTTTTTAATAAAAAAAATTAGAGGCCGGCTGGTCCGATCGACCAGCCGGCCTCTGGCCGTGCCTAAAACAAAAAACCACCAAATTTTCCTTTTTTTGCTTATTTCTCAAACAGCTTTCCTCTTTCGCCTAAAACTAAAGTTTTTTCTTCTTTTTGACTATTTCCTAAACGTCTTTTTCTTTTTTGCATTTTTCTCTAATAATAAAGGAAATTCAGTGAGATTAGTCGGTGAATTTCAGTCTCTCGTCAATATATAAAACTAAATATATCTATCACTTGATTTTATATTACAAAGTATTTTTTATTTATTATTAAAATAACTAATAAAATAATGAAAACATTAAAAATTGGAAAAAACATTTAATGTATATACTTGTAAGTAGATCTCATCCACAGTGAACAGTACAAGGGTTATTCAGTAAGCGAGCCTTAGTGGCCAACTAGAACGATAAACAACCCAACGTCTCTCTCTCTCTCTCTCTCTCTCTCTCTCATCCACAGTGAACAGTACAAGGGTTATTCAGTAAGCGAGCCTTAGAGGCCAACTAGAACGATAAACAACCCAACGTCTCTCTCTCTCTCTCTCTCTCTCTCTCTCTCTCTCTCTTTTTCTGAAAATGAGCAAAAACCCTTTGTTGGCACGTTTTATGCTGATTGGGTTTTTCATGTGATGAAGATTCATTAAGTTTGGAGATTTTGGAGTTGTTTTTTAGAGAGAGAAAGGTGAATAACCGATGGAGGGTAGAGATGAAGAGAGAGAAGCTCTGAGAAAAAGAGAAATGGAGAACGAAAGAGTGTACAGAGGGATAAGGATGAGGAAATGGGGTAAGTGGGTGGCTGAGATACGAGAACCCAATAAGCGCTCAAGGATTTGGCTTGGTTCTTACTCTTCTCCGGTCGCCGCCGCTCGGGCTTACGACACCGCCGTCTTCCATCTCCGCGGTCCCTCTGCTCGCCTGAACTATCCTGAGTTTTTATCTCATACACCTGGAGTTCTTTCCCCCGGCGATATCTCTGCAGCATACATACGGAAGATAGCGACGGAGGTCGGCACGCGAGTCGACGCCCTTGAAAGCTCCCTCTGTCGCCATACCAAGCGTCCGACAACGGCGAAGATCGAGCACAACTCCAGAAACGGGTACTTACAAGTTGACTTGAACAAACTACCAGACCCGGAAGATTTGGAGTATGAGTGAAGCTGATCTTGCGAGAGAAATTTAGCTGACCTCGCCTGTCATCTTCTGCAGTGTAAATATGGCCAGGATCGTCAAATAGGTTAAATTTGATTGGCTGGCTCTCTGTCTTGCGATTGACTTTTCCATATTTTTAACTTCACTCTGGCAAAGAAATTTCGGGTATGTTAGAACTTTGAATTTGTGTATAGTAACAGCTATTAAGCCTTCGTTCTTTGGTTTTTTTTTACTCGGCTTTTGTTGGAGTAATTTTAGTTGCACTACAATGGACATGGGTACGAGGGATGTTAATTATTTATTCTTAATTCTATATTAATTATGTGAACTAATTTGAAATTCATCTCAGTCACCATCAACATGATAGATTAATTCATGAAATTGTCTGGATGGGTACATAGAACTTGTGATCTTCTACCTCGATAAAGCTTCATGATTGAGAAACTCTCTATGACAGTGGTATATTCGAAGCTTATAATGAGAATTGATATCATTCATATTATATGCAAGCAAGAGATACAATTTAATTATATCCAATAGACTGTATATACTCCCTTTAATTTTAGCTTACAAATTTCTTTCATTACCAAAAACATCTCTAAATCTCAATATCAATTATTTTCGCTACATCCAACATAAAAATTGTAAATACCGGAGATTTTCAAAAAATAGGTACATTACAGTTTTTAATTAAATGCAAATTAAATTATGAGGCTATAGTTTATCGGTTTTTTATTATGGTCCAGAAAAATTAATAAGGGGGTTATAATTGGTGTGGGGCTTAACCTAACCTCATTAAGATAAACCAATGAAGAAAATTCGAGAGAAACTTTGGACGTATTGCATTGGAATTTTCGTTGAGAGAAATGATTGAAGTTTGGTCTTGAAGGTAAGTAGCTTATCATTTATTTCCCTCTATTCTTTAATTATTCGGATGCTTAATGTTGGGATCATCTCTGAAATCAGGGTATTTCATCCAGGTGATCATCTCTTATGTTGGGGTTGAATTTCCAAAGAATTTCCTATTAGCTTCTCTTAGCTTTGCTACTTGGTGTTCCGCTTCTCCGGTCTCAAGGGCCTTTGTCACAACCTCCAAAAAGAGTACTCCTTTTGTTCCAGATATCTTTTCGTCCTTATAGATTTCTACCTTGATGTCTTGCACAAACTAGTGCATCTTGTTTTCGTTTGTACTTACAAGGTGTGATGCAAAACAAGACAATGCCTCTAATTTGCAACATATTCGGAAACAGACCCGATTTGACGTAATTGAATGAATTCTATCAATTTACTTGTTAGTGTATTGTGATTAAAATATTTTTCATAAAATACTTCCTTAAATTGTTGCCATGTCATTTTTCTTGCATTATGTGTTCGTCTTCATCGTATCCCACCAAAACCTTGCATCCTTGAACAACATATAGAATGCACATGAAACTTTTTCTTCATCCTCAGTTTTAGCGTAATCAAACATATTCTCTAGAGTTTGAATACATTATTCAACAATTACTAGATTCACAATATCTCTATATTCGAACTATTGGTCACACACCTCTTTCTTCTTCTCTAGCCATATATCTTTCTAAGTGTTAAAACTGTCGTTCGACTAAATCTGTCAACCGGTTAATGGCTTCATCCCGACTACCAACCTCTTGTCTTTGTCCTCTTACCATTTTATGTCCTAAAATCTTTTTACTTAAAATTCAATAACATTTTAACAATTATTAAAATATATTTACAGTCGATGAAGCACTTCTATGTTGAGGCTTGTGTTGGTACCCAGTCTACAAAAACGATCTAGACTTGGGTGCTCTGATACCATATATGTAATGCCCTGTTTTTCTTACTTTGTTTTTTCTTTCTAAACTTTTACAAAATACCTTTGAAAACCATTTGCCTAAGGGAAGACTTTTCTTTTCCTTCTAAAACATTATAAACTTTTATGTTTTGAAAACCTTTAGCGCAACGGAAGACTTCTCATGAATAGTTCAACATCCATCATTAACAAAATACATAAATTTTATTGAAAATTTTTCTACCAAAATACATCTTTGTGAGCAGGGGTGTTCAAAACTCGATTCGATTCGGTTTTGGAAAAGAACCGAACCGAACCGGTCACCATTCGGTTTCAGAATAACCAAACCGAAACTGATCGTGTAACCGGCCGAAACTGAACCGGAACCGAACTGAAAATTCCGGTTTCGATTCTGGTTCGGTTCCGGTTCTTACAACCTATTTTCAAAAAAATAAAAAAATAAAAAAATAAAAAATATATTATATATATTAGAGAACAATGGTGAACAATGGGCTTCGGAGCTTCAAAGAGATCGCCTTCACCCCCCATGTCGTAGTCACAGATGGTGGTTTGCAACAACATTGAAATTATTTGCAGAACAATATAATCAAGTATTGGTTTTCAAGGTCCCTACGCATGGCGGAATTCACTATTATTCATAATAATAGTGACATGCGTTACCCTGTGACTTTAAAACTATTTTAAAATCATCAAAAAACCATAAATTGGATCGTTAGTCTAAAAGAAATTATTTTTGAGAAATATGTAATTTTTCAAAATGTAAACAATTTTCATTGAGAAAAATTATTAGAATTAGATTGTGATATATTAAAAGAAAATACCTTTTTGGAGCAACGCTTTTACTCAGGTACTCCCGTCTGATCTTAACAGCTTTAACTCAGGATCAGGTATTTTTTCCAAAGACTTTGATACCGTCGAGTCTTCTCTGAAGATCTTTACACTTAAATCTCCTGACATGTGGGCGTCTCTCTTACAAGAATAACACACTCATATATTTGTGGAGAGACGTGTTCTCAACACATGAGACGTCTCTCTTCGATCTTAGAAAACGGTTTCTAAAACCGAATACGGAAAGGTCACACCTTTTCTCTCTAGGGATTTGTTTTTCGGTTGTTCACCGTTGTTTGTGTTCATTCTGTCAAATCACATTTGACAATTTTATAGATCTATTATTAAAATTAATTTTTAGATTTATTTTAATAAAAATTAATTTTTAAAATAAATCTTATCTAATCAAATCTAATTTGATTAGAAGTTGATTTATCTAATAAATCAATTTATCAATTAATCATATAATCTAAAAACAGTTTTTAGATTATATTTATGAAAACTACTTTTCAAGATAATCTCATCTTATGAGATTCTTTAGATCTACTTTTAAATAGTAAACAAACTATAAGTCAATTGTAGATTGAATCTAATGTAATCAGATTTTTCAGATCTACTTTTATTCAAATTTCAAAAATCTGATTTGATAGTTTGTTACATAACCACTTTAAATTTGAAGATCAAATCTCATCTGATGAGATTCTTTAAATCTAATTCAAATATCATCTGATGAGATTCTTCAAATCTAATTCAAATCCCTTAAAAATATCTCATCTAATGAGATATTTTATTTTGAATTCAAAATATAAAAACTATTTATATATTTTGAATAACAATATATTCATTTGAGTGTTTATAAATGATTAATCATTATTAATCATTTATATATTTATTCTTGTAACATGGAAATTAAATAGTGATATAAGATAACAGAGGGACCGATGGACCTATAGTTCTAAGCTCCAATAATATTTGTTAATTAATATAAACTCTTTATATTAAATAACACAATTATTAACTCTAGAGTAATTCCACTAAATACCTAGAGTTGCACTCTTAGAACTATAGAGTATATTTACTCAAAGTAATGTCCATTGATATAGTCATTACATATGTATTAATCCTCCATTAAGATTCGTAATAGAGCTAGGTATAAAATCCGTTAACCTCTCATATTACATCTTTATCCTTGACTACCATTAGTTCTTGATTGAATAATTAATTCATAACATTTATGAATTTGCGCGCTAATTATTCAATCCCTGAACTAACAAACAAGAGAATCTTGTATTATGGATTTCATTGTATCAATGTTAGCATTCCCAGCTACTCATTTAATTTATTCCCAAAATACAAGGTTTATGTAATGTAACTCATACAAAACTGTACCGAGTAAATCAAAGAATAAATTATAATGAAATAGGAGTCTACTAAATACAATGAATTAAGATCATACATATATGACCATCATTATGATAAAATTAATTGTTCTTCATTCAACGGATATTATAAGAACAATATAATTTCATCTAGTCCAGTCCTATATAATCATATTATATAAAATACAATCACTTTATGTCACTACATATATAGTCGGGATATGACTACACGTTCTCAACGAAGTGAACTGTATTTATGACTTTATTAATTTGAAGATCCTTTACTTCAAATATAAGTCATGGACTATTGTGATTATTTCTTTTTAAATTTAATCCCACATATATCAGCATATATGTAAATTTAAAATTGCATAAATAATCAAGGATTTTTCTTTGAATTTATAAAGCATATCGAATAATGCAAACATAAAAATTAATCATAAAATTTATTTATTAATTACAGCAATAAAAATGTTCATAACATTTGCTTGTTGGGCACATTATTCCCAACATCAAGAAATAAGAAACGAAAGATGCTCAAATGGAATTTCTTCTCATTTTTCGTCTTCCCAAACAGTTGTTTTCGAAATCATAACAGATCAAACACAGGAGTAGAAGCTCGTACATTGAAAAAGCAGCAAGTATTTGTTTTGTTAAATCCCCATGAACCAGTGAATCGAATTTCAAAGCAATCACTACAAATTCTGAGTAATCAGAATCAAAATCACATTTAATTTTCGCTCAGACAACCAGAAAGTTATCTAATTCCTTGTTTCCTAATGAAAGAAATATATAGAGAGAAAGGGAATATCAATGAAGCATTAGGCTTCTGGGTCTTCCAGAATTCCTCAATCTATTGAACTTGAGAGAAATTCTGGAAGTGAGGAGGAAACAAAACCCCAGTTTCTGCGTACATTTCTCCCCCGCAACTCACTTTAAAAATCAAATCTTTCAGAGCATAAGAACGGTTTTAAAATGCAGGAACGGTTCGGTTCGGTTTCTTTCAGCTTTAACCGATCCAAACCGAAAACCGAACCTAAAAAGTCAGTTCCGACAAAATTCATCTGAACTTCCGTTTCCAATGCTCAAAACCGATCCGAACCGAACCAATTTCACCGGTTCTGGTTCGGTTCATCGGTTCCGGTTCGGTTTTGCACACCCCTATTTGTGAGCGATTTCCCACAAGTCAAAAATCGTCGTCGCAATGCTAAATGCTCACTAACCTATTTGTTCATTTTGCAAGCACATAATTCTTTAATAGCTTAGTAGAGGATCCAAATGCAAGGGATAAAGATAAGCTAATGCATACAATTAGTTGGCTTAATAATGCAGAACCCGAGCCATCAAATATCACTTTCAAACATCCACTCTTGGAGGAATGAAGTTCTAGCCGCAACGTGAGAAGTACCATGCACCTTTTTGAAGTCCATATAATAATATGCTTATGTTGGACTTGATGTAATAGTTGGTAAAAGGATGCATTTTATGATTTGGGCATCACTTGCCCAAAGTAGGCATGTTTAGGTACTAGGTTTTACCAACTAGTCTAGTACTTGTTTCCTTTTTCTTAACTAGCCATGTGATGTTTTTCTTTTAAGGTGGCATTTAAGCCAACCTTAAGGGTAGATGACATGCCAAGGAGGCCCATCACGAGATCTCAAACTCGGGTCCATAATTTAATCAACCAAATTTCTAATGACTTTGTTCTTCTTGCAGGTATTGATCCCATTGTGGATTTCACATGGGAGCCGACTATGGAAGATATGGACAAGCCTCTGCATAGCCTCAACTGGAGCATTCAATTGGAGACTTCAAGTGGTCCCAATGGGAATTTGTCTTCCCAGACCTTTAAATTTGTAATTTTTGTTTTGAACTTATTTTGGCAAACTCTAGCCTTTTTGTATGACTAATTATAATTGTATCATGCATTACATTGTGTGGTTAGGATTAGATGTATGATAGTGGATGATGGGTTGAAGACTTGGCCATCCAAGTAAAAGAGCCTTTCAACACTTATTAATTTTCTACTCTACAAATTGGATTCAAAGGAAGCCTTAGCCCAAAGGAGAGCCCAACATTAAGGTATGGATTTGCGGGTACAAGTGTTAGTGTCAACATGGATCAAAGACTTGGCAAGAGCTCCACCTTTGATCAAATATATGGCTCGGATTGCATGGAAGGCTGATTGGGCACGCGCGGGCAGATGGCTAGCTCCGGACAGGCGCGCGAGCAGCAACGAGGAGCGTCAGATTGGCGCACCCGGATACCGTTCCAGCACCGTCGATCAGCGCGTGCCAGATTGCTTCTCTGCCTTGACTTGCGTGCACGGATCGCTCCTTCCTTGGCCATTGATTGTCTTTTGAACCAAGGCTCCACATTTCATCCCTCCAATTGCCAAACCCTAATCATCCACCCTATGTTGTCTATTTAAGCATGCATTGGTGTGTGTAAAACACTTTTGCCCATTTTTATAAAATTACTATTTCCCTAACCAAGTGTTAGAAGCTCTTCGGGTGTTCCTCGATTCTTGAATCGAGTGGAGAAGTCCTCCATTGTTATCCTAGCTCAAGGTTGCTAGGTTAACTCTTATTTTTCCCCTCACCTTGCTATCTTGAGAGTTAAGAGCTTCGAGGAAGAAAAACATAGGCCTACCGCCATCCGGGTTCCGGTTCATGCAGCCATCGTACACATACTTAGACATCCAGGTCATCACATATTTCTTCTCGATTTTTCTAGTATTTCATGCTCGGTTGTTCATATCATATTATTAGTTGTTTGCACTTAGATTTAGCTTGTGAATCATATATTATATGCTAGCATTTGAGCACGCTAAGTTGACTTGCAAAAATTGTGGCAAATCTAAGTTAAAATCGGCTATATTAGAACCATGAACTACATGAAAAATTCTGCTCTCTTAATTTGAAATTTTCAGCTTGTTAACATATAATATATGTTATTAATGTTTTAATATTATAATATATGAATAAACTTGTGTTTTAATGTTATTACTTGCTGTTTTGGGAGTTATTAAATTTATATTAATATTATCTTGAGTGAATCTAGCTTAAAGTTGGTAACTTTGTTGAATTTGGTTGAAATTGTGGTACTAGAACATATATTGCAAAATTGTCTTTAATGGAAGTTTACTAAGTGTTTGTTAAATTGCCTAAGTTGTTTCATGACTAACATTTTTGAAATGTTAAGTGTGGATTGTGATTTCCCTTAATTATTGTCTTAGCTACGATTCATTCCTTAGTGTTTAAAATTAATCTAAGACCTTAATTAGATAATCACCATCACCAATTTAAGACAAAACAACTTAGAAAAGATTTAAAATTTAATTATGGCAAATTTTCAAATTGAACTCAAGTAATTGCCTAACACTTAGTCATGACTAATAGAAGTGGATTTGCACGAGATACACCACACCAACAAGAAACCAATCGTAATAGAGACACTCCTCCTCCCGAACATACAAGTTAGAGGGTTAAACTAGCATGGAAGGTCAAATCAATGCCTTAACGGTCTTGGTAGGTACCCTTACATAACAAATCAATGACGTTTCCCTTGAGATGACTCAATTTAGAGAACACATGTCAAACCATCCCCGAAGAGAATCCTATTAACGAGATCCTTCACGAGAAACCTCCTCTAGGATTAGAACCGAACGTCCTAGACGTCGAACCCCTATCAAACAACCCTTAGAGGAAGAAGAATGGGCCGAGTCTCAAAGAAGGAGACATCGTTACTATGACTCGGAGGATGAAGAATGATAGGAGATGATGAAGAGCAATATAGCCCAAATCGTCGTAAGGACAACGATAACCTCCACGATGTTAAGATCACCATTCCACCTTTCAATGGAACGTGTGACGAACATACCTATTTGGATTGGATTGATAAAGTTGAGAGAGTTTTTTATTGTCACGATTACTTCGAGAGAGTAAAGATTCAGCTCACCTCACTAGAACTCACGGGCCACACCGCACTTTGGTGGTCCAACCTTAGAGCCCAAAGAATGAGATCAATAGGATACCCAGTCTCCACCTGGAACTCCATGAAAGAACTAATGCATAAAAGGTTTGTTCGCCGAAACTACAAACATGAACTCTTCCATCAACTCCACAACCTTAAATAAAACAATCTCACTGTAGATGAATACATCATGGAATTCAAGACCCTCAATATGCGATGTGATATTGATGAGCCTGAGGAGCAACTCATCGCGAGGTTTATCCGTGATTTGAATCGCGACATTGGCGACGTGGTTGAGATGCAACAATTGGAGGCCTTGGATATGGTCATTCAATTAGCCCTCACGGTGGAAAGACAACTTAAGAGGAAACGAAAGACTAATTTTTTGAATAAATTTCCACCTAGGCATTTGGATCAACATAAGCCAAAACCTCCATGGAAAAATGAAGAGAAAAGACCAATTAATCGTAATTAGCCACCGAAAGCACCACTCAACTATAACAAGCCCCCTCCAAAGGACAAGAATCAAGCGAACCCATCTAA
Organism: Begonia masoniana; assembly: GCA_022432975.1. NCBI lineage: Eukaryota > Viridiplantae > Streptophyta > Magnoliopsida > Cucurbitales > Begoniaceae > Begonia > Begonia masoniana. The sequence goes on from CM039510.1 coordinate 14,643,588, forward strand.
AAGACAAAGAGCACGTGATGTTCAATGCTATAAATGTCTTGAAAAAGGACATTACGCTAATGAATGCTCTAACTGTCAAGTGATGGTCATTAAAGAATTGACGGGAGAATGAGAAAGCAAAAAACGATGAAGGACAATACCTCGATAGAGAAGAAGAAGAGGTAGAGGAAGAAAGTGAACATGACTCGGATGAATGTATTGCTCAAGAAAGACCCTTGCTGATGGTCATAAGACTGAGATTTGATCTCAAAGAATGTGAAAGAGGACTGCCAACGTGAAAAAATTTTCAAAAGTAGATGTGCAGTCAAGGATAAAGTTTGTGTAACACCCAGTTTTATCAAACTAATTCTCTATTCTTTTAAATTAATGGATGACTAGGTAAGGGCATAAGGGGTAATTAGAAATTTTAAGTGGACAACCTATTTAAGGAAAGAGGGTTGGGTTTAATGCACTGAAGCCGCCACCATTTCATACTTTTCCTCTTCGGGTTTTTAGCTTGAGTAGCAGAGCTCTCTAGGCGATTTTCCTTGCTCGATTCTCTTTCAACCTAAGTAAGTTTTCCTTATTCTCTTGCGTTTTAGCAGTTAGATAACCAAGGGAGTACAATGTGAGGATTTCAAGGATGCTGTTGATGAGAGTAGGTTCGGGTTCTTGGGGAATAAATCGGAATGTGCAAGCAGTAGAGTTCCAAACTGGTTTCCTTATTCTTCTGGTTAATTTTTGGTAAAGTTTAGCGAAGGTTTGATTGATGTTCTGTTATGAACTTAAGTGAGCGAGCTTCTAAGGTAGCTTACAGCCGAGTGATTTCCAAGAGATTAGGTAAGTAAAGTTTTCTTGTGCCTTTAGGCCTACATCACAAAACAATAGGATTATGTGTGTTTGAATGTTTGTATGTCATGCATCATATTTTGAAAATTTATACGAAAATGAATTTACATGAAATGACATGGTAAGGAATGAACAGACTGTAACAGTTGTTAAGGAAACTAATCCGCCCCTTAACCAAGAGAGATGATGTATGACTTTGGGGGAAATGATCCAAACCCCAATTTCACAGGGGGATCAGATCACTTTGTTAAGGGAACTAATCCGCCCCTTAATCAAGAGAGAGGATGTATGACTTTGGGTGAAGTGATCCAACTCCCAATTTCATAGGGGGATCAGATCAGAAACGATGCATATGCAACTGAGATGAGAAAGTAGAAACTGTATATTTAGGAATTTATGTTTCAGCATTACATTTCATTATTGCTTTACTTACTTAGCATTAGGCTAATAGATGAGTTTTGTGATGTAGGTGAACAAGTGTCAACAGGTGTGTTCACTGAGTTTGCTGAGGACTAGTCTGGTTGGAGGAGTGCATCTATGTAACAATCTGGCAACTGATGGGGCGGTTTAACTGGTGTCAGTGGATGAGAAGGTTTAGTGAACTATGATTCAATTTAAGTATGTTGTGAGTTTCTATGACAGTGGTAGTTTTGATGTTTGAATTCAATTTGAGACTTTTCTGATAATGATACTCTGTTGGATTTAATAGTGGTGTTTACTAAAGTTTGGAGTAATACACGGATTTAAATAGTTTTGAACGATTTTTAGTAAAATGCTCAAATTCTTTTGGTAGTCAGAGCTTTCTTTGTGTAGAGAGAAAATGCTCGATGAGCTGCTATATAAAGTTGTTGTTCTGTTGACTATCGGAAGATGTCTTCAGTAAAGTCATCGGATGATGTCTTCAGTAAAAGCCATCGATGATGTCTTCAGTAAAGTCATCGGATGCTGTCTTCAGTGGAAGCCATCGGAAGATATAAGTAGAAAATTTTTCGTTTTGTAACCGGGTGATGTCGAGTAATTTATCCATCGGATGATGAAGGTAAAAGTCTTTTGTCGTTTTGTAACCGGATGATGATCAAGTATTTTATCTACCGGAAGATGTAAGTAAGTATAGTTGTCGTTTTGTGATTGGCAGAGGCTGGATGGAAGATTCATCCGGCTGACATCATCGATAGATGGGAGTAACAAAAACTTGTCGTTTTGCGATCGTCTGAAGTTGGAAGAGTGATTCTTCCGGCTGATGTCATCGGCTGAAGTTGGAAGAGTGATTCTTCCGGCTGACGTCATCGGTGGAAGTCTTCAGTTTATTTCTTTTTTTTTGTTGACCTTGTCTAGCGGCAGATGCGTTTGACTTTTACAATTTTCACGTTTCCACGCTTAAGTGTTGGTCAAACCAATTCCTACTATTTCAATTGATATTTCCAAATATTGATTTACAACCCCGTTTAATCTCTGCTTGTTTTCAAATGATTTTACCGCTGTGAATTTTAACGTTGTGGTTTCAGTGAACATCGAGTTTTGACTTTCAAGTGAAATTTTAAGTTTGGTCCAAAATTTCCTAGTTATGTTCGGGTTTATGAGTAACGAACTGAGTTTAGAAAACTCAGGGCGTTACAGTATGGTATCAGAGACATTCAGTTAAACCGTTCAAAAGATTACTCATCAGTGTCAGTCGTCGCATGGGAGTACTCCAAGAACTGTAAGTGTTCATGTTAACCTTAGTTATTAGATGTTTATGAAAGTAGTTAACTCTGTGCAGGAATTTAGTATAATGGCCAGACGCCCAGGGAGACCTAGAGTGCCAAGGGAAATGCCAAATTTGAGAGGTGAGGAGGAGCCTAGTGTGATTAGGCAGCTGACAGAATTGGTGCGTCAGCAAACAGACCTAGTGCGTCAGCAGTCCGATCAGTTAGGAGTGCTGTTAAACAGAGAGGTGCAGGGAAGTGCCAACTCGAGTTCTAGCAATGAACAATCTGGAGATAGATTTCGGAGACTAAGACCACCCACGTTTGATGGACAGTCATCTGATCCGGTTATTGCTGAAGGGTGGCTTAGGAAAATTGAAAGTATGTTTAGGTGCGCCAACATTGGAGAAGGAGACAAGGTCATGTTGGCAACATTTCACTTGGCTGGTGAAGCTCAACTCTGGTGGGAAACAATAGAGACCACCACTGATGTCTTGGTGATGCCTTGGTCGCAATTTAAAGACATTTTCTACGAGAAGTATTTCAACAGTACTGTCCAAACTGCAAAGAAGTTGGAATTTCTAAACTTGAAGCAGACATGGTCTGTGGCCGAGTACAGTAGGCAGTTCGAGTCCCTGTCCAGGTTTTCTGGACATTTTGCTCACAGGGACGAGGATAAGGTGTTCAAATTTGTGCATGGACTGAAGCCAGAAATTTACCGAGGAGTTAAATTTTGTGGTATTAAAGGCTTGTCATTCAGTGAAGTTGTGTCTACTGCTGTGGAAGTGGAAGAAGCTGAAAGGAAGTGTGCTGGACCAAAAGAGGTCCCACAAAAGTCGGTCCAGCCACACCATCAAAGGAGAATGTAGAGGCCTTGTGAAGGCCAGAGTAGCCAAGGAACAGGAGGGAAGGTACAGAATGTCAGGAAATTTCCCCAGTGTCCCAAGTGCTTGAAGTACCACCCGGGCGAGTGCAGATTGGGCTTTGGGAAGTGTTTCAAGTGTGAGGAGGTTGGACACACGATTAAAGAGTGCCCGAAGCCTAGAATCACCAGATGCTACAATTGTAACAAGATCGGCCATATTAGCAGAGACTGCCCAGCTCCTAAGAGTGGTCCTGCTATGGTTAAACTGAGGATATTCTCCATGATGGAGTCGGGCGATGATGAACAGCCAGTTGTTGTGTCAGGTACTATACTGGTCAACTCTTTACCCGCTTTTACATTGATAGATTCTGGTGCAACACATTCATTCATAGCATCTGCATTTGCTGATAAGTTAGATGTAAAGCTTACCCCTACTGAGCATGTGTTTAATGTCGCATTACCCTCGGGTGAACGCATGCACTCTAACCGAGTGATGCTTGATAGTGCTGTATTTGTAGGAAACATGAACCTACCTGCTAACCTCATTATTATGGATATAATGGGATTTGATGTAATCCTAGGAATGGATTGGCTGTTTAAGCATTATGCCACAATCGACTGTAGGACTGGAGTAGTTAGTTTTCAACCCTCTGGTGGTTTGAAACATACCTTCCAAGCTCTAAAGAAGAGTAAGAAAATTTCTGTTATGACCTCTATAAATTGTGGACCCTCACCATGCAGAGAGTACTTATGCTTCTTGGCCAGTGTTTTAGATACACAACTAGTAGGAAAAGCAACTCCCCAAAATAGTCTTAGTTGTCCAAGATTTCCCAGAAGTATTCCTAGATGACCTTTCTGGTTTGCCGCCAGATAGGGAAATTGAATTCGTTGTAGATGTTTATCCCAGCGCTGAGCCTGTGTCTAAGAATCCCTATAGATTAGCACCTATGGAGCTTAAAGAATTAAAGAAACAGTTGGAGGAATTATTGGATAAGGGGTTCATACGCCCTAACTTTTCACCGTGGGGTGCACCTGTTCTCTTTGTCAAAAAGAAAGATGGATCGATGCGTATGTGCATTGATTATATGGAATTGAATAAGTTAACTGTCAAGAACAAGTATCCATTACCGAGGATTGATGACCTATTTGACCAACTTCGTGGTGCACGAGTTTTCTCTAAGATTGATTTGAGGTCAAGTTACTACCAACTAAAAATCAAAACCGAAGATATTCCAAAGACTGCCTTTCGCACAAGGTATGGACACTATGAGTTTCTAGTTATGTCCTTTGGATTGACAAATGCACCGGAAGCTTTCATGGATCTTATGCATAGAGTGTTTCACGAGTATTTAGACAAGTTTGTTATTGTGTTTATAGATGATATTTTAATTTATTCACGTTCTAGTGAAGAACATGCAGAACATTTGAACTTAGTATTGGAGGTGCTAAGGCAGCACCAACTCTATGCCAAGTTTTCCAAATGTGAGTTTTGGCTGGACAGAGTTCACTTCCTTGGTCATGTGATCTCTGGTGATGGAATATCTGTCGATCCAGCTAAGGTTCAAGCAGTTAAGGAGTGGCCCCAACCGAAGAATGCTGCAGATATTCGAAGTTTCCTTGGACTTGCAGGATATTACAGGAAGTTTATTGAAGGATTCTCAAAGATTGCAACACCCCTCACTCGGTTAACTAGGAAAAATATGAAGTATGTGTGGACTGAGGATTGTGAGCATAGTTTTCAGACCTTGAAACAGAAACTGACCAATGCTCCAATTTTGACCCTTCTTGTTGATGATGGTAAATTTAGCATTTACTGTGATGCATCCAAGATTGGACTTGGCTGTGTCTTGATGCAAGAGGGAAAGGTAATAGCTTATGCCTCTAGGCAGTTGAAAACGCATGAGAAGAATTACCCTACACATGACTTGGAATTAGCTGCAGTTGTAATCGCACTTAAGATTTGGAGGCACTACCTGTATGGACAGACTTGTGATATATTCTCGGACCATAAAAGTCTGAAATTTATCTTTACACAGAAGGAATTAAACATGAGGCAACGTCGATTGTTGGAATTTGTAAAGGATTATGATTTTGAGATTAAATACCATCCTGGCAAAGAAAATGTTGTGGCAGATGCCTTGAGTAGAGTGACAACTTCAGCCTCAGTCTTGATTCTTGATGTACCATTAGCCTTAGAGACTGAATTCCAGAGGTTTAATCTAGAAGCAGTATCCAGTGTATCAGCTATACTCTCAGCCATAACTTTAAAGCCTACTATTTTTGGAGAAAATAAAGGAAGCTCAGACGAATGATGACGAGTGTAACAAGTACAAGTTAACATGGAATCTACGGACAGAACAGATTTTAACTATTCTGCTGATGGAATCCTTAAGTTTAGAAATAGATGGTTTGTCCCTGCCGTTAAAGGACTTCGTGATGAGATTCTTTCTGCAGCACACTCTTCCAGGTTCTCTGTTCACCCTGGGAGTACAAAGATGTACAAGGATCTTAAACAGCATTATTGGTGGCCAGGTATGAAACGAAGTGTGGCAGAATATGTAGGATCATGTTTGTGTTGTCAGCAGGTTAAAGCTGAGCATCAGAGACCTGCTGGAATGTTACAACCTTTACTAGTTCTCGAATGAAAATGGGAGCAAATAACGATGGACTTTGTGGTAGGATTGCCTAGAACGACTAAAGGACATGATGCAATTTGGGTGATAGTTGACCGTCTAACCAAATCAGCTCATTTCCTACCAATAAAGGTGACTTACTCGATGGATCAACTTGCTGAATTGTATGTGCAAGAAATTGTTAGGTTACATGGAGTTCCAAATACCACAGTTTCAGACTGAGACTCTAGATTTACATCTAAGTTTTGGAAGAGTTTGGATCAGGCTATGGGTACACAGCTCAACTTTAGCACAGCCTTTCACTCTCAAACAGATGGACAGTCCGAAAGAACCATCCAAATATTAGAGGATATGCTTCGTGCATGCATATTGGATTTTCAAGGTTCCTGGAGCAAGTACCTATCCTTAGTAGAATTCTCTTATAATAACAGTATTCAGGCAACTATCGGTATGGCACCGTATGAAGTACTGTATGGACGAAAGTGCAGATCTCCTTTGTACTGGGACGAAGTTGGTGAGGCACAGTTGCTTGGTCCTGACATTGTGCAATAAACTGTTGAGAAGGTTGCCCTCATCCGCCAGAGGATCTTAATAGCTCAAAGCCGGTAGAAAAGTTATGCCGACAGAAGACGCAGAGAACTAGAGTTTGAAGTAGGTGATGAAGTTTTCCTCAAGGTATCACCATTTAAAGGAGTTGTGAGATTCGGGAAGAGAGGCAAGTTGAACTCCAGATTTATTGGACCATTCACTATTCTGAAGAGAGTTGGGAGAGCAGCCTATCAGTTGTAGCTATCGGCTTCTATGGAGGGGATACACAGTGTGTTCCATGTTTCTATGTTGAAGAAGTGCATAAGGGATCCATATTATGTTGTAGAGCAGCAGGGCGTTGAAGTTCATCCTACCCTTACTTATGAGGAGAAACCAGTAAGGATCCTGGACTATGCAGCGAAGGTATTGCGCAACAAAAAAGTTCCTTTAGTGAAAGTCTTATAGCATAACCAGACATAGATGAAACAACCTGGGAACGTCAGCAAGACATGATGGAACAACATCCAGAATTATTCAGGTACTGAATTTTGAGGACAAAATTCTTTTAAGGAGGGTAGATTGTAACACCCGGTTTTATCAAACTAATTCTCTATTCTTTTAAAATAATGAATGACTAGGCAAGGGCATAAGAGGTAATTAGAAATTTTAAGTGGATAACATATTTAAGGAAAGAGGGTTGGGTTTAATGCACTGAAGCCGCCACTATTTCATAATTTTCCTCTTTGGGTTTTCAGCTCGAGTAGCAGAGCTCTCTAGGCGATTTTCCTTGCTCGATTCTTTTTCAACCTAAGTAAGTTTTCCTCATTCTCTTGCGTTTTAGCAGTTATATAACCGAGGGAGTACAATGTGAGGATTTCAAGGATGCTGTTGATGAGAGTAGGTTCGGGTTCTTGGGGAATAAATGGGAATGTGTAACACCCGGTTTTACGGGATTTTAAAATTTCATAATATAATGACATTTTTATACATATGTCAAATTAAGTCCGTTTTGCAAGCAGAAAGTGTTATTAGAATCCTAATGATTTATATGGATTTTAGGAGAAATACGAAATTTAACGAAGTTTCGAAAAGGCCAAAAACACGGGAGGGCAAAACGGTAAGTGATGATTTATTAAAAATAGAAATTATTATTAATTATTATTATTATTATTATTATTATTAATAGAACAAAAAAACAACTGAATGGCTCGAAGGCCATTCTGCTGTTCGAGCTCGAGCACCCGAGAGCGACAGAGTGAGCCGAGCGACGTTCCTCCGGCAACCACGCGATTCCGGTCACTGCTCAGACGAGCAAACTCTGGCGAGCTAAAGCCAGTGCTCGGTTCGGCTTTTTTCGCGCCAGACCCGATCAAAAACCGGTGAGTACTTCCCCTGTTTCTTGCTCGGTTTATGGCCGAGGGTGACGAGCTGCATTGAGCTCCGGTCACCGGCCGCTTTTGGCCGTTCTCGACGGTGAATGGTCGAGCTTAAGGCCGGCGAAGGTCTCCTGGCAAAGGAGAGCTCGGATTGAGGGAAAAACCGAGGGCTCCAAATTGGAATTTGATTAGATTATATTAATTGGACATTAGGGGGATTGATTGGTGAGGAATTGGAGGAGAATTGATGAAAAACCAGAAAAGGGAATTTTTCCGGTTAAATGGCAGTTCGGGTTTTGCCATTTTGACCTAGTTGCGGTTATTTGTTTTAAAAATTCCTTTTGGCAGATTAAACTAGGATATTAGAGGAGTGCGTGGCCGCTGGAATCGTTCGATTCCGATATCCGGTGCGAAAGTTATGCACATTTGAAGTTTCAGGTCGGTTTTTACTGAACCCAAATTAGTGGTCCGTTTAGTTAGGTTGTTTAACTTTATAGTTTATATTTTACAGTCTTGATGGTACAGTGTTAGGGTCGTGACACATTAGGTCTGGAAAAGTAAACACACAGCAGCCAAAAGAGAAATAAAACATCAAGTACACTATTTGTTAGAGTTTGATCTACCAAAAGGGGAAGAAAAACTTGTAACACGAAAATGGTGGAAATGAAAACTTAAAAACTCATGCTCAAGTTGCAGAGAACTAACAAAAACGTTCTGGAAATGATCTTTGCAAGAAACTAAAACAGAAGATAAGAAAAACAGCAAGAACACCAAACCGAAAATGAAGAACATCAAGCACCCGGTTTTGGTGCCTCGGTTTTGGGCAACCAAATGGGTTTGAAAAACCAAACAGATCTGGTTTCCCTCATTCTAAGGGAGCTATCCAAGCTCTGATACCACCTGTTGAGCTCCGACCTGCAAATAGGACTCAAGAACTCGAAGAAGACCGTTAGCTCTGGGTGACACAAATCCGAGTAAATTCGAGAATGAAAAATGTAAAAGAAATATCAAACGTGCTCGAAATTTAATGAAATTTTAGGTGAATCTTGTGAAGTGAGTGTGGTGTGTGCTGGTGAAAATCGTGGTCTAGATTCGTTAAGATGAAGGATTTATGGACTGTTTTCCAAGAATCGGCCGATGAGTGCTTCAATGGAGCTTCCGGCAAGAGTTTCTTCCAAGGAAGATAACTCGATTCAAGGAATCGGTTATGTCCACTCCTTGCTGTTTTCCGCTCTCAAAAGAGTGGAGAAGGAGGTGGCAAAATCCACTCCAACTAGCTACCAAGCTAGAAGAATGGTTCGGGGGGGCGCAACCCCTCGGTTGTTGTCAACCGAGCTTACCTTGGAAGCTCCTTGCTCCAAGCTTCTTCTTCTATTGAGAGAGAAATCCGTGGGTGCTCATAAATCAACAAAAAAAAGTTATAAACACCAATGTCATGAATATATAGACCTAATGGTGGGCTTGGGCTTGGGCTTGGGCTTGGGCTTGGGCTTGGGCTTGGGCTTGGGCTTGGGCTTGGGCTTGGGCTTGGGCTTGGGCTTGGGCTTGGGCTTGGGCTTGGGCTTGGGCTTGGGCTTGGGCTTGGGCTTGGGCTTGGGCTTGGGCTTGGGCTTGGGCTTGGGCTTGGGCTTGGGCTTGGGCTTGGGCTTGGGCTTGGGCTTGGGCTTGGGCTTGGGCTTGGGCTTGGGCTTGGGCTTGGGCTTGGGCTTGGGCTTGGGCTTGGGCTTGGGCTTGGGCTTGGGCTTGGGCTTGGGCTTGGGCTTGGGCTTGGGCTTGGGCTTGGGCTTGGGCTTGGGCTTGGGCTTGGGCTTGGGCTTGGGCTTGGGCTTGGGCTTGGGCTTGGGCTTGGGCTTGGGCTTGGGCTTGGGCTTGGGCTTGGGCTTGGGCTTGGGCTTGGGCTTGGGCTTGGGCTTGGGCTTGGGCTTGGGCTTGGGCTTGGGCTTGGGCTTGGGCTTGGGCTTGGTGGGCTTGGGCTTGGGCTTGGAAGGGGAATGATGGGTCATCATGTGGACTTGAGCCATGTCTTCAACTTCAATGGGTCAAACCAAGCCACCAACTAATCCTATCATTCATCTAATCCTAACATGCATCTAATAAAGTTTAAACAAGAAGGCCAACGTTTGCCAATAAGTTCGAAATTTCAAAAAAAGTAACAAATATCAAAGCTCGGGAAGACAAATTCCCATGTGAGCATTAAGATGCCTCTTTAGTCTTTCCACATGAGTAGATCCTTTGATTGGTCAACGTCCCCAGCTTTAATCTCCCACTTCAAGTCGTCCACGGTGCCCTCCAAGTCTTCACACGAACCATGACCTGCAAAAGAGACAAGTGTGTCAGTAAAATTGTGGACTCGGGTCTGGGATCGTGTAATGGGCCTACGGGGCACATCAGGTTTTGAATCTCTAAACATGATCAGAATGTTTTTGCTAATAAAGATTTTACAGGTGGTATTGTTACCTAGTCTTTAGATTGTCGGCCACTCTTTTTTATATGTGGGTGTTGTCGTTGCTGACCTTGCTCACCGGCCACTCTTTTTTATTCGTGAGTTGTGTCGTCGCTTAGTTTGCTCGTCGACAATCTGGGTGACACTGATGGATCTTTAGATCGTCATCACTTTTTTTTCTAACTCGCGAGGTGCTAACTGGTCTACTGGTCACCCCCTTTCTTTATTAGTATGTCAGATGGGTCATTGAGGGAGTCCTTTTTCATTGGAACTATTTTTCTAATGAAAATTGTGGAGTTTTAGTTTATTTATATCTACTAATGCATGTAGCAATATTTTCAAACCTGTCCAACCATGACTTGTTAAGCACGTTTTAAAATGGTATAAAGGATTTGACAATTTATAAATCCTTGACAGGTGCAGCCTTTTTTGAAATGAGAAGAAAATAATTTTTGAAAGTAAATCTATGCAATGCATTCATAGCTGTCTCATGGTTTTGAAATGAAATGATAAAACTAGTTTTCACATGCATTTTAGTATAGTATAAGACTTCCTTTGAGTTAGTCGCTAATCCCAAAAGACCCTCCTCATTTTCTCCAAGTTAGGATCATAAAGGTCATTGGTGATGTTGTTTGCTGAGGAGTGATTTTCCTTTTGGTTCTCCTCTTAATTTATCTCAATTATTATTCAATGTCTTGTTCAGGAATTTCTCATTTATTTTATTTTTCTTATCTTTGTTCTGTATAAATATTAAGTGTTTGTTTTTTTTACTTCCTACACGGCATTTCGCTGGATTTAAATTAGTTTTGTACAATTTTTACTCTTGTGTGATCGCTATGTGGACTTCGGTCTATTAGGTCATTGCACAATTTATTTTTAAATATTTGGTTGTAAATCTATCTTTAGGCTGGATGATCAGGTTCTCTCTAAAGATCAGGTCGTTGGACTCGGCATTTCTGTCTAGGTCCACCACGGGTCATGAGACTAACTCTATCTCTCTCTCTCTAACCTTTCTACACAAGGAAAGTTCTGTAATTACTAGTTTGAATTAGACAAAAGTAGTATTAGTGAAAAACGACAAGAACTTATTTCCTTCTTGGCCTTTGATCTGTCAACGATGAGCAGTAAGCTGTAATAAAACCACGTGCAACACAGCCTTCAAATTATCTTTCGTATGCATTTGTTCTTGCAAAGTCAAATACTAGTAATTAAAGAAACCTACTTCCCTAATTTCCCTTCTACCTTTTATTTTCCAGTACATGGTGCATGCTTGGGCTTGAATTTTCTGTGTTTCCATGAAGTCGCCTTTTGAAACTCCACTATTATTATAGAAGGATCCTTCCCTTCTTCTGTTTCTGGATTTGTTTTTGTTCATATCTTTGTTTTGTAACTAAAAGGTCCTTGATTCAGCTTTAGCTATTTAGCATTATTTGTGTTTCATACTTATTACCATAGTATAAAATAAAATTTAGTGGAGTAAGTAAATAAAGAAAAAGACAAAAAGATTTGTCCATATTATTAATATCATGTCATTTCATCAAACAAGAGAAACCCCTCACAGTGTCACACATTTTATCTCATAGATACGCATATATTTACACAGAAAACCCATTATAAAATGAGACAGAAGAAAAGTGGAAAATAATTAAGAGTGCATTTGAAACAAATTATGGTAGAATAAAAGTGTGGTCCTTATTTTGAAGTTTGGAAGGAAGTCGGTAGTAGGATATTAGGTCTACAACTGTCTCCATTTTAGTTTTGTCAAGGACGTATCCGACACTACTATTATATAAACTATATGAAGATTTACTACCTTGAAATTATTTCTAATTTATTTTTATCTTAATGATTAGTATTTCCTTACCAGCCTACTCTATTTGTTAAACTAAATTTACTTCTTAAATTATTTAAAGAATTATTGAAATCTTGTCATTTAAAATTTTTATAGATCAAATTCATTGAGGATTTATTTTGTTTCCATAGTAACAATAAATGTTTTATAGAATGTGTAGCATTGTTACTGTGTAAAATACGAGTTAATCATATCCTAAATTCAACGGATTCAGTGAGAGGAAAGAGTTTGAAGGTGAGATTTTGTCATAATAACAAGTCAAAAACCATGACGCACCAATAACCAATTACCTCAAATGACTTGAAAGGTAAGTCCACTTCATCCCCTTTACTCTCTATTTTATTTCAAATTCAAAATTTCTGAAATTTTAATAGAAATGTGATTCAAGTTCGTACACTTGAAATCCTCGGACGAAAAGCGATTATGATAATGAAAATGATTTATAGCATATCTAGCTTGGGTTTTATGATGGTCTAAGTTTAAATTAATCTTCTTCAATACAATTAAAATAATAAATTGTGAAACGAAACGATAATAAGTTTGAAAGTACCCAAAACTTAGAAATATGGTTATTGTATTGAAAGTCATTAAGTGAAATGATTTTAGGCATGTAATTGACTAACCAAATGTAATCGTAATTACAAACCAATGTACAGTATTAAATTATAAACCATAAAGTAAGAATCGATTGTAAAACCCAGTCAACCAAAATAGAAATTATGATAGTGGAGTTGTCACATCTAAGTAGAAATTTCTTATATGATTAATCCTCTAAGATTTCCTTCCAAAGCATTAGCACAACTCTCGGTGACAATACATTCGCTCTAGGCCGTAGAGAGTGTCATAGAGTTTTGTTTCTTAGAGAACCAAGATATCAAAGATTCTCCACAAGTATCACTCGTGCTCTTTCTATCAACTAAACTATCAGCATAGTTGAAATCGAAATATCCCACTAAATTTGAAGAAGTTCCTTTGATATACCATAAGCTTAAATTGTATGTCTCACTTAAATATTTAAATATCCACTTACCTGCATTTAAGTGAGATTTCTTAAGAGAATCTTGAAAACTAGCACACAAACATACACTAAAAAGAATGTCAGGTCTATTTGCCATTAGATACAAAGACTCAATCATGCCAGAATATTTCTTTGAATTCACATCTTTATATTTTTCATCATTATCGAATTTGGTAGAAGTGTTCATAGAAGTACGGAAGATTTGGATGAGCCTACACCAAATCTTTTTAGAATCTCATTGACATACTTCTCTTGGTTTAATAAAAATCCATCTTGAAATTTTCTAATTTGAAGTCCAAAGAATAGTTTCAACTGACCTATCATTCTCATATCCAAGCCAAATCTTTGCAAAGTTAATCATTGTTGCACGAAATGCACGAAAGAGGATATCATCAACATATATTTGAACAATAAGCACGTTATCACCTTTATGTTTGGTGAAAAAGGTGGAGATAATTTTTCCCATCTTAAAATCTCTTTCAAGAAAAAATTTACTGAATGGAGTTTTTGCCTCCCTCCCTACTCGAACCCAAGATCTCAGGGACTAGTACTTGGGCTACAAGTGAGGAGTACCACTTGATCAAGTTGTACTCCTCACTTGTAGCCCAAGTACTAGTCCTGAAGTCTTGGGTTCGAGTGAGGGGGGAAGGCAAAAACTCCCTTCAGGGGGGGAGAAGATCATGAGTACACGTGGGATGGCTTTCGAGAAACCACGTGGCAGGGCCCTGTGTGAGCTGGGACTGCACGGCCTGTCGGGGGAGCCTGGCGGGTCGTTACAAAACCCTGGCTCTCAGGTCTACATAACCAAGGGTTAACCATCCCAGGTACCACTTGAGCTACTACATAACCAAGGGTTCACCATCCCAAGAACCACTTGAGCTACTAGCTCAAGTGGTACCTGGGATGGTGAACCCTTGGTTATGTAGACCTGGGGGCTAGGGCTCTAATCCCAGGGAAGGCAAAAACTCCCATTTACCAGGTGGTGGGAGAAGATCATGAGTACACGTGGGACGACCTTAAGAAAACCACGTGGCAGTGTCTGTTGGCTAGTGGGTCGGACTGCACGGCCTGTTAGGAGAGCCCGGCAGGTCGTTACACAAAAGGCACCTTTTTTGTAACGACCGCCCAGCCGTACATCGCTGGCACGTCACCCCGTTCTAAATCTCACCATATGGGGGGTCAAGTCGTGCAGTCCGGCCCACAGGCAGACCGACACTGCCACATGGCAGCCACACAGGCCCACCACGTGTACTCACGGAGCTCAAGTGGTACTCCTCACTTGTAGCCGAAGTACTAGTCCCTGAGGTCTTGTGTTCGAGTGGGGAGGGAGACAAAAACTCCCTTCAGGGGGGAGAAGACCGCGAGTACACGTGGTGAGCCTGTGTGGCTGCCATGTGGCAGTGTCGGTGGGCCTTGTAGCCCAGGTACTAGTCCCTGAGGTCTTGGGTTCGAGTGGGGAGAGAGGCAAAAACTCCCTTCAGAGAGGAGAAGATCGTGAGTACACGTGGGTAGGCCTTCTGGAAACCACGTCGCAGCGGGCCCATCGGGGGGCACTACACGGCCTGTCGGGGGAGCCTGGTAGGTCGTTATAAAAAAAGCGCCTTTTTTGTAACGACCGCCCAGCCGTACATCACTGGTACGTCACTCCATTCTAGATCTCACTATACGCGGGGTCAAGTCGTGCAGTCTGGCCCACAGGCCCACCGACACTGCCACGTGGCAGCCACGTGTACTCCCGTTCTTCTCCCCCTTGAAGGGAGTTTTTGCTTCCCTCCCCACTTGAACCCAAGACCTCAGGGACTAGTACTTGGACTACAAGTGAGGAGTACCACTTAAGCTAACTAGCTCAAGTGGTACTCCTCACTTGTAGCCCAAGTACTAGTCCCTGAGGTCTTGGGTTTGAGTGGGGAGAGAGGCAAAAACACCCTTCAGGGGGGGGGGGGGGGAAGATTGTGAGTACACGTGGGACGGCCTTCGGGAAACCACGTGACAGGGCCCTGTGTGAGCCGGGACTGCACGGCCTGGCCTATCGGGGGGTTGGGTCATTACAAAAAGGCGCCTTTTTTGTAACGACCCGCCAGGCTCCCCCGGCAGGCCGTGCAGTGCCCCCCGATGGGCCTGCACCCACGTGGTTTCCCGAAGGCCGTCCCACGTGTACTCACGATCAGTAGCTCAAGTGGTTCTACTCACTTGTAGCTCAGGTACTAGTCCTTGAGGTCTTGGGTTCGAGTGGGGATGGAGGCAAAAACTCCCTTCAGGGGGGAAGAAGATCGTGAGTACATGCGGGACGGCCTTCGGGAAACCACGTGGCTGAGCCCTGTGTGAGCCGGGACTGCACGGCCTGGCCCATCGGGAGGTTGGGTCGTTACACTAACACCTCAATTTTCATCCAATTTATTATTGAATACCCATTTTCTTTCCAGTAATGGAGTGTTCTTTTGGTCATGGAACAAGTTCCCAAATATTTTTCCTTCCAAATTAATTTAGTTCTATTTGCATGGTCATAATCCAATTTTCATCAAATTAGGCTTCATCAAAATTCTTAGGGTCTATTTGAGAAATAAAAGCTATGTTTGTACAGAAATGTCTAAGAGATACTCTAGTTTTGATTTCTAAGGAGAATAACATAGAATTTCATCTATAAGATGACTCTTAGAATATCACCAATCTTTAGGTAAATCATATTGAAATTGTAATATCCGACTCGTACGGATTTTTGAGGATATTATTATTTTAATATAGGATGGCATTTTTGTAAATATGTCAAATCAGGTCCGTTTTACGAAAAGAAAGCGTCATGACGATCCTAACAATTAATAGGAATTTTAAAGAAATTTAAGGAATTCTCAGAATAATATCGATATATTCCGAGTAAATACGCTTTTCGTAATATAAAGGACGTTTTAGTAAAAATAGTAAACGAGGTCCGATTTGTGAACGGACAGTTTTAATAGAACCCAGATAATAAGTTGGATTTATTGGCGAAATAAGAAATTCGAAACGGTTGAAAACACGAGAGGTAGTGATGTTCAATAAATAAATAAACTAATTAAAATAAATAATGAAATAAAAATAAAATTAAAATTAAAAACTTAATTTTAATTAAATCAGCAGAATGGTTAAAAAAAAAACCATTCTGCTGTGTTTCTTCACCGCGACCCGCACCCGAGCTCCCGACGACAGCCCGACGACAGAGACGAGCGACGCCTCTCCGACAGCCAACGGCGGCGACTTCTCGCCGTTCTCAGGCAGACAACGGCGACGTGCGATCTCCGGCCCGTCTCGCGCACAAACCGAATCGGTGAGTGATTCTTCGCCCTGTTTCGGTTCAATTTGGGGCCGAGGGTGACGAGCTCGATTGAGCTCCGATCACCGGCCGTTTATGGTCACTTCCGGCGTGGGTTTGCCAACTCTTGGGCCGGCTATTGTTGCTCGGCCGCGGAATGCTCAAGTTGATCGAAAATCTGAGAATTCCGAATTGGGGGATTTCGGTTTTCGGTGTGTTGCCTCGTGATTTCGATTTGTTAAGGCTAATTGAGGCTAATTAGGGTTGATTGGTGAGGAAATTTATGAGAATTGATGAAAAACCGAAAATGGTGAAATTCCCGGTTTAGGGCAGATTCGGGTTTTGCTGCAATTGACCTAGCTACGGTCGATTGTTTTAAAATTCCTTTTGGCAGATTAAAATAGGTTATTAGAGGAGCGCGTGGCCACTGGAATCGTTCGATTCCGATAACCGACGCGAAAGTTACGCGCGTTCGAAGTTTCGGGTCGGTTTTTACCGAACCCAAATTAGGGTCTGAAATTGATAGGTTTATAGTAATTAACGATGTAAAGGACGTATTGAACGTTATTGGACGGAGTTAGAGTGAATTGCGAGAAATGTTAAATTTGTGAATTTTCGGGTTTTTAGGAAAACTCGTTAATTGTGATTTTAAGCTATCGAGCGTTAATCGTTGTTTAAATACTTCGATTAATTAGGTGAAGATTTTAGGGAAATTCCTTAGTTAAGGTTTTTGTTAAATTTGGACATTTAATTGTTTAAGCTCGTATTAACGACAAATTGATGAAAATTGCGTAGGTAAACAACGCTCGTGGACGGAGCAAGAGCTGCAACGGGCACGAGGTAAGTTCTCGTGATCTTCTCTGGCCGATTGGCCTACACCGTACTTCGATGTAGCGTCGAGGATCTTAATGGATTGTTTGTTTTAAATTGCTTTGGGTCGGGTAGATAGGTTTATAATTGTTATAGGTTATTCTAATTTGGTCTTGATGTATGCATGTTGGTTGTTTAGTTTATGTTCATATCTGCTCATGCATCACGTATTTCAAATGTTATGAAAATGAATTTCTGCACGATGTTTTAAAGTAAATGCAAAGAAAGAATGACCCTTCGGTATATAGTTTAAATGGCCCGTCGGTATACAGTTTATAGAAAAGCAAAGTAAAGAAAAGTTTAAATGACCCTTCCGTATATAGTTTAAATGGCCCGTCGGTATACAGTTTATAGCAAAGCAAAGTAAAGCAAAGTAAATAAAAGTTTAAATGACCCTTCGGTATATAGTTTAAATGACCCTTCGGTATATAGTTTAAATGACCCTTCGGTATATAGTTTAAATGACCCTTCGGTATATAGTTTAAATGGCCCATCGGTATACAGTTTATAGCAAAGCAAAGCAAAGAAATCGGTATACAGTTTATAGTAAAGCAAAGCAAAGAAATCGGTATACAGTTTATAACAAAGCAAAGCAAAGCAAAGCAAAGTAAAGTAAGTAAAGTAAAGTAAAGAAAACAATGCATGATTTACAGATTCATATGCACAGCACGCATTTGCATTTAGTAGAGCTTACTGAGATTTTTATCTCATAGATGTCTGTATGGTGTAGGTGGTTACGAGGAAACAGGTGAGGACGAGCTTCCTCCTCCTGAGGTATGAGGCAGTTGACGAAAGATGGATTGCGGTGGTGTGTTGCGCAGTCGATGCTTACCTGACCCGTGGGGATGTAAGTAACGGTATTGAGAGGTTTTGGGTTAATGATGGGTTAGTTAGATGAAACTGTATAGTTGATAGGTTGATATTTTGACGTTGATGGATAATTATACTGTTAGATCATTTTAGAATGCTTGGTTCTGGTTAGGTGTTAGATTTTTATGCTGATGTTTCAAATGTTTTGTTTAAATCATTAATTTAACGTTATGGGAATGTTTTTAGTTTAATTGGTAGTTGGTACGTTTTAGGGTGTTTGATTCTGTTTGGTTGATAGATTTGTTTTATAAAACGTTTGTTAAGGTTTTTATTTAGATTTTATGAACTGCTTGGTGATTTTGTAAACAGGAGGATATGTCACACTTTTAAACGGAACCATGCAGTTTATTTTCATGAAAATGTACTTCATTTTAATCGTGTTTAGAGTCGGTTTTGGGTAGAGTTACGAGAACGTGTGAATGTTTGAAAAGTTTATGTAAAATGTATAATTGAAATGTAGATAGAAATGATATTGTGAAGAAGTGATGAGTTGATAAAATGAGGAATGATAGAAGGTTGAGTGGTTTATGTAAACTGTTTTTGTATGATAAATGAATTTTCTTTAAAGGTTTTCGAGGATGTTTTTAATTGATTTAGAGGCTTAAAAAGAAAAATTTCGTACGGGAAATTAGGAATAGTATGAGGGTCGTTACAGAAATTCTCATTTGGAGTTGTTTCTATTTCTTTAGAAGTTGTTTCCAAGGGTGTGCTCTCTTGATTAGCACAATTCTTAAATTTTATGTCAAGAGTTTTCATTTCCCCTTCAAGATCAATATTCAACTTCAAATTGTTTAATGATTAAATTGATTCATCAAATGTAAGATATTCTTCCACAACTAGGGTTCTGTTGTTGTAAATTTTATAATCTGTGCTAGTTGAAGAATAACCTAAGAATATTTCATAATCCGTCTTGGAGTCAAACTTTCTTAAATTATCTTTGTTGTGTCAAGAGGAGCCATCATTCGATCACGAGCCAAATCCTTGGCCGAACCTTTAACTAATAAGTGTGCTCTTTTTGTAGGTGAGGCATCCTTTGAAGGCTTGAGGTTGGAGCCAAGTTCACTAAACATGGAGAAGCCTTTCCACTTGCTAACATGGGAGCACCCCTCGGCCACTCCAAAATGGAGAAGGAATTTTTCTTCCTTGTGACAATTAATGTAGTTTGAATTTGCTTTTTTTTTTTTAAAAGACTTTAGCATATTTTATGTATTAGGTGGCATGAAATTGTAACGCCCTGAGTTTTATAAACCCGATTCGTTACTCATAACCCGGACATAACTAAGAAATTTTGGAGCAATTTAAAACTTCGCTCGAAAGTCAAAATTTGACATTTTTTTTTTCTAAAACCTCAAAACGTTAAAACTTGCAACGGAAATTCTTTTGAGCAGAATAGAGTTAAGCAAAACTATAAAAGAATGTTTAAAAAAAAATCTGTTAAAATATTAAGAAAGTAACTGGGCCGGAAGAGATGAAGGCTTAAGCGTGAAATACTCAAAGTTCTTAAAAGTCAAACACATCATCCGCTAAACAAAGTCAACGAAAAGGGCAAAAGCAAAACCGAAAGTTTCCACCGATGATGTCAGCCGGATGAATCATTCATCTAACTTCTGCCGACTGCAAAACGACAATTTTTGCTACTCGCGTCTACCGATGACATCAGTCGGATGATTCGTTCATCCAGCCTCTGCCGACTACAAGACGACAAAACTTTTACTCACGTCTTCCGATAGAACAAACTACATATACCGATCATAAAACGACAAACTTCTACTACATCATCCGATAGGTTTAATACCCGACATCCACCGATCGCTAAACGACAAAAGACTTTTACCTTCATCATCCGATGGATAAAACACTCGACATCATTCAGTTACAAAATGACAAATTTTCTACTTACATCTTCCGATGGCTTCCACTGAAGACATCATCCGATGACTTTACTGAAGACATCTTTCGATAGACAACAGAACAACAACTCTACATCTGCCAATAGACATCATCTACCGATAAATCAAAAATACTCAATGAAAACAGCGTAGAACAATTTCACTCTAACAAGAAAACTCCTACTACCAGTAGAAACATGAACATTTTACTAAAAACCATTCAAAATTATTTAAATCAGTGTATTACTCCGAAATATGGTAAAACCACTATTAAACTGACGGAGTATCATTAACAGAAAAGTCTCAAGATGTGTTCCAAAAACATTAAAACTACTACTGTCATAAAAACTCAACGTACTTAAATTGAAACATTGTCAACTAAACCTTCACAACTACTGACATCAGTTAAACCGCCCCGTCAGCTGCCAGTTCGATACATGAATGCACCCCCTCCAACCTGCCTAGCTCTCAACAAACTCAAAGAACACACCTGCTGTCTTTTCTTCACCTACATCACAAAACTCATCTATTAGCCTAATGCTAAATAAGTGAAGCAATCATGAAATGAAATGCTGAAATGTAAATCTTAATCATGCAGTTTCTACTTTCCCAGCTCAGTTGCATTCACATTCATCGTAATCTGATCTCAATATTCAATTGGGAGTGAGATCAACTCTCCCAAAGTCATAAATTATCTTCATCAATTAAGGGGAGGATTAATTCCCTTAACAGCTATAATGATCCCCAGGTTCCCTTGGGAGTGGGATCAACTCTCCCAATGTTATAAATCCACTTCATCAATTAAGGGGCGGATTAATTTCCTTAACAGCTATAATGATACGTTCTGTTCATGCCTCACCATACATTCTATGTAAATTCATTTTCGTATTCTTTCAAAACATGATGCATGACCAAGCTGAAAACATTCAACATGCAGAAAACCTATTGTTTTGTGATGTAGGCCCAAGGGCACAAGCACACTTCACTTACCTGGCTCTCCTGGAAATGCTCGGTGTTGCAAACTACTTTAGGAGCTTACTCAACCTAAAACCATGGACAGATTATCGATTAGATTTTACTAAACCTCATTCTACACTATCCAGAACCCTAAGGAAACTAGTTTAGGAGCTTAGTTCGTTATACATCTCCGATTACCACAAAACCTGAACTAGATCGCTCACAACATTCTCGAAACTCACATTTATCCACTCCCTAAATCATCGATAGTTACCAATGCAGCAAGGAATCGAAATAGAACTCACCTAGTTTGGAGAAAAAAAAATCGGATGGAAGAATTGCCTAGAGACCTCTACTGCTTGAGCTAAATACCGAGAAGGGAGAGTAGGGAAAGAGTGGCGGCTACAGTGCATTAAATCCAAAATCTCTTTCCTTAAATACGTTATCCACTATTTAAACTTCCAATTACTCTAATGCCCTTGCCTAGTCATCCATTAACCCTACTTTTATTATTGCCAAAAAGTGTGCCATTAATTTAAAAAAAAATATAGAATTGGTTTGATAGAACCAAGTGTTACAATCTACCCTCCTTAAGAGAATTTTGTCCTCAAAATTCAGTACCTGAACAGTTCTGGATGTTGGTCCATCATGTCTTGCTGGCGCTCCCAAGTTGTCTCCTCAATGTTCTGGTTATGCCAAAATACTTTCACTAGTAGAACTTCTTTGTTGCGCAACACTTTCACAGCATAGTCTAGGATCTTTATTGGTTTCTCCTCATATGTAAGAGTAGGAAGAACTTCAATACTCTGCTGTTCCACAATCTATGATGGATCTCGTACACACTTTTTCAACATGGATACATGGAACACATTATGGATTCCTTCCATAGAAGCTGGTAGCTGCAACTGATAGGCTGCTCTCCCAACTCTCTTGAGGATAGTGAACGGCCCAATAAATCTGGGGTTCAACTTGCCTCTCTTCCCGAATCTCACAACTCCTTTAAATGGTGATACCTTGAGGAAAACTTCATCACTTACCTCAAACTCCAATTCTCTACGTCTCTTATCTGCATAACTTTTCTGTCGGCTTTGAGCTGTCAAGATTCGTAGCCGGATCAGAGCAATCTTTTCCACTGTCTGTTGCACAATATCAGGACCAACCAAACGTGCTTCTCCAACTTCATCCCAATACAAGGGAGATCTGCACTTACGCTCATACAATGCCTCATAAGGTGTCATTTCTATTGTTGCCTGAAAGCCGTTATTATAAGAGAACTCTACTAATGATAGGTACTTACTCCAAGAACCCTGAAACTCTAATACACATGCACGAAGCATATCCTCTAATGTCTGAATGGTCCATTCAGATTGTCCATCTGTTTGTGGATGGAAGGCTGTGCTAAAGTTAAGTTGTGTTCCCATAACTTTATGCAAACTTTTCCAAAACTTAGACATAAATCTAGAATCTCGGTCAGAAACTGTAGCGCTTGGAACTCCATGCAAACGTACAATCTGTAATACCCAGCGGTACGGAAATTAATATTTTAATATATGATGGCATTTTTGTAAATATGTCAAATCAGGTCCGTTTCGCAAACAGAAAGCATTATTACGATCCTAATAATTGATATGGATTTTAGGAAAATTTTGGGAATTTTAGAAGTCGTAACATTAATTTTACGAGAATTATGTTTCTCGTAATATAAATGATATTTTGGTAAAAATAGTAAACGAGATCCGATTTGCGAACGGACAGTTTTGATAAATCCCTAATAATAAGTTGGACTTATTGGTGAAATAAGGAAATTTAGAAAAAACGAATCGTTAGTTAATTAACGAAACGAAGGACGAAATAAATAGAAATCAAAGGAAGGGCAAAATTGTAATTTACCAAGTAAAATTTTATTAAAAAAAACTATAACTCTTCTTCTTCTTCTTCTTCTTCTCCACGCAATTTCCCTCTCTCTCCCTGCGAATTCTCCCTCCTTCGGCGATTCACGGCGATTCTCCATTTCCGACGATCGAGCTCTCCGATCGTCTCGATCCTTCACGTTTCTTCCTCCTCTCGCAACCCTAGGTACGATTCTAAGGTTTTAGGAAAGTTAATTTCGGTTTTTACGAAGTTTAAACGATTAGGGTTCGTTTAGGGTTTCGTAAAAAACGCGATTTATGGTTCGAGATTGATAGGTTTATCGAGTTTATGGATATAAATGACGTATTGAATGTTATTGGAGGAAGTCAATTTGATTTGGTGAGAAATGTTAAAAATTGAGAATTTAGGGATTTTTGGGGGAAACTCGTAAACGGATATTTCGTGGTATCGAGCGCGAATTGGTTGTTGAAACGCCTCGATTAGTTGAGTTATAGCTCTAGGAGAAATTCCTTAGTTAAGGATTTTGCTAGTTCCAGCATTTAATTGTTTAAGCTCGTTTTAACGACAATTTGGTGAAATTGCTTAGGTAAACAACGCTCGTGGACGGAGCTTGAAGTTCAACGCGAACGAGGTAAGTTCTCGTGATCTTCTCTGGCTGATTGGCCTACACCGTACGTCGAGGTCGTCTCGAAGAATTTTGGTGACGCTTTTGGTTTAAATTGTTATGGTTGGGTAGTTAGATAGGATATGCTTTTAATAGCTTTTATTGTCTTGATGGTATGTATGTTGTTTGTTTACTTTAAGTATGTAACTGTTCATGCATCACGGTTTTAAATTATGCATAGAAAATGAATTTCTGCACAATGTTTTAAAGAAAATGGCGATGCGGCCTAGAGAGGGACTATTGATCTATTGTGTAGGCACAAAGGGGTCTGTCACAATACCGCATCTAATATGTACTCATGTATGTTATGGTCACGCGAGGTGGGGCTCAGGCACGGTTGTACGTGTTGTAAGCGTGTACCCCCCACCTCTAAGTGGAAAGGGTAGTCCGACCGCTGGATGTGCCCTCTTCATTTAGAGGGATGAGATCTCGGTGACAACCAGAGTAAATATATGAAAACGTTGCATGATTTTACGAACTCATTTGCACAGCACGCATTGCATTTACGTAGAGCTTACTGAGATTTTTATCTCATAGTGCATCTGTATGGTGTAGGTGACTTCGACATAGGTGAGGACGAGGTCCCTCCACCTGAGGAGTGATGCAGTTGATGGAGGATAATTACGGGAGTGCGCTGGCACAGTCGAGGCGTATTTTGACCCGTGGGACTCCTGGTTAGATGTTTTGAGGATTTTTTGGAATTATCAGGCTGATGATTGTATAGAAACATTTTAGGGTGTTTGGTTCTGATAGTTGATAGGTTACGTTTTGAGTTTTTGAAACGTTTTGAAAATGTATTTTGTAAATGTTTGGTATTAGGTAAATGTTCGTAGTTTTTAAACCGAACCACGCAGTTTGTTTTTACAAAAACAGATTATGTTTTAAATGTGTATTGGAGCCGTTTATTTTGAGTGATTGGTGAAGATTTAGGGAGGTGAAGGTTGTTGTATGTTAATGTTGTAGAAGAAAGTGTGGATGAGATATATGTGTTTAAGTAGGGTAGAAATGAGCAAAGAAAAGAGGACGTAAAGTCCTCTGGAATTTCAGATAACAGAGGACTTGGCGATCGATCGCCTGCAAGTGGCGATCGATCGCCCCTCTTGCTTGCGCTCTGGAAGAATTTCCAGAGCGCATGCCGAGCGATCGCCAGGCAATGTCGATCGCTGGGCATAAGATGATCGCCCAGGGGCGATCCAACTGGTGAGCGATCGCCAGTGTGTGATCGCCATGGGGCGATCGATCACCGGTTTTGGGCGATCGATCGCCCCTCACATTTTTGGGACAAAGGTCCCTTCTGCCCCTATTTTTGTCTTGTTTCGTTGGCTGATGGTTTTTAATGGTTTTAATTAATTGTTTTAAGTTTTATTTAAATTGTTTTAAAGTTTGTTAATGGTTTATAAACTTAGACTTCGATATCGATTTAAAAAGTTTTAATTCCGCTCACACGTACGAGATTTATTTAGGATATAAAGATAAAAAAAATAGTATGGGAAAATTGGGTACAGTGTTAGGGTCGTCACACAATCTCCTGTATGTACAATTCAGCAAGTTGATCCATCGAGTAAGTCATCCTTACTGGTAGGAAGTGGGCATATTTGGTTAATCGATCAACTATCACCCAAATTGCATCCTGTCCCTTTGCTGTTCTAGGCAATCCCACAACAAAGTCCCTCGTTATTTGTTCCCATTTCCATTCAGGAACTGGTAAAAGTTGCAATGTTCCTGAGGGTCTCTGATGCTCAGCTTTAATCTGCTGACAACACAAGCATGATCCTACATACTCTGCCACACTCCTTTTCATACCTGGCCACCAATAATACTGTCTAAGATCTTTGTACATCTTTGTACTTCCAGGGTGGACAGAAAATCTGGAAGAATGTGCTTCTGAAAGGATCTCTCTTCTAAGTTTATCATTAGTCGAAACAAACCATCTATTCCTAAACTTAAGGATTCCATCATCAGAATGGTTGAAATCCGACTTGTCAGTAGATTCCATGCTCAGTTTGTACTTGTTGCACTCCACATCATTTATCTGAGCTTACTTTATCCTTTCTAGAATGGTAGGTCTCAGGGATATGGTCGAAAGCATAGCTGATATACTGGATACTGCTTCTAAATTAAACCTTTGGAATTCTGACTCTAAGGCTAATGGCATATTGAAAATCATAGTTGGGGTTGGCGTTGATACTCTACTCAAAGCATCTGCCACAACATTTGCTTTGCCGGGATGGTATTTAATCTCAAAATCATAATCCTTCACAAATTCCAACCATCGCCGTTGCCTCATATTTAATTCCTTCTGTGTGAAGATGTATTTCAGACTTTTATGGTCCGAAAATATATCACAAGTTTGACCATACAAGTAATACCTCCAAATCTTAAGTGCAAAAACCACTGCAGCTAGTTCTAAGTCGTGTGTGGGGTAATTCTTCTCATGTGTTTTCAACTGTCTAGAGGAATAAGCTATTACCTTACCGTCTTGCATCAACACGCATCCAAGACCAATTTTGGAAGCATCTAAATTTACCATTTTCAACGGGAAGGATTAATTTTGGGGCATTGGTCAGTTTCTGTTTCAAGGTCTGGAAGCTAGATTCACATTCCTCTGTCCATGCATACTTGATGTTTTTCCTAGTTAACCAAGTGAGAGGTGTAGCAATCTTCGAGAATCCTTCAATAAATTTTCTGTAATACCCGGCCAATCCAAGGAAACTTCGAATATCAGTGGCGTTCTTTGGTTGGGGCCATTCCTTAACTGCTTGAACCTTTGCTGGATCAACAGATATGCCATCTCCAGAGATGACATGTAACACCCGGTTCTTTAGAACTAAGTCTTATTTCTTTCTAAAATTAATGACACTCTTTAAATGGTGATAGTAAATGTATGGTTATTGAGTGACTAGGCAAGGGTATAAGAGTAACTTGAAATTTAAAAGTGGATAACCTATTAAAGGGAAGAGATTTAGTGATAAATGCACGATAGCCGCCACTGTTTCATCTTTACTCCTTTCGGTATTCGACTCAAGCTCAGCAGAGCTTTCGGCGATTCTCCCACCCGATTTCCCTTTCAACCTGGTAAGTTTTCCTCATTTCTCTCGAGTTTAAGCAGTTAGACAACTGAGGAGTATAATGTGGGGATTTTGCGGATGTTGTGAATGAGAGTAGATTCGGGTTTAGTGTAAAATTTGGGGATGCTCAGTGAATAGAACTCCTAATTGTTCACTTAGGTTTTCTGAATGCTTTAGAATGAGGATTTGTAAGGATTGACTTAATGCTCTGTTTATGGTTCTAGGTGAGCAATTTCGAAGCAACTCCTAACCGAGTATTCACCAGGAATCCAGGTAAGTGAAGTATTGTGTGTGCCTTCGGGCCTACATCACAAAACAGTAGGGTTATGCATGTTTGAGTGTTTTCTTTATGTCATGCATCATGTTTTTGAAGAAACACGAAAATGAATTTACATGGAATCAATGGTAAGGCATGAACAGAACGTGTTATGATAGTTATTAAGGGAACTAATCCGCCCCTTAATTGATGTAGTGGATTTATAACATTGGGAGATTGATCCCACTCTCAAGGGAACTGAGGGATCAGATTAGCTATTAAGGGAACTAATCTGCCCCTTAATTGATGTAGTGGATTTATAACATTGGGAGGATTGATCCCACTCCCAAGGGAACCGAGGGATCAGATCAGTTATGAATGAACGTGAATGCAACTGAGATGAGAAAGTAGAAATTTGCATGTTTAGGAATTTTGTGTTTCAGTGTTTTAGCATCTCATTTTCTTACTACTTTACTTACTTAGCATTAGGCTAATAGATGAGTTTTGTGATGTAGGTGTTGAGGATACTGCAGGTGATTTCCTTGTGTGCACAGATGAATAGATGAGGTTGGAGGAGTACATTCATGCTTCGGTCTAGTAAACTGATGAGGCGGGTTAACTGGTGTCAGTTGTATGAAGGTTTAGTTGACAATGTTTCAATTTAAGTGTGTTGAATTTTCATGACCGTAGTGGTTTCAATGTTTTGGGTACCCTTTTTTTGAGACTTACTGATAATAGTATTCTGTTGGGATTTTACGTGGGTACTCACTGGATTTTAGTAATGCAATGGTTTGAATTGTTTCTGAATGGTTTCAGTGAAGTGAGTAAATTCCTTTCCGTAGTTAGAGTTGTTGTTCTGTTCTCTGTCAGTAGATGAAGTCTATCGACAGTTGTTGAGTTGTTTTTCTGTTTTCTATCGGTAGATGAAGTCTATCGGCAGATGTTGAGTTGTTATTCTGTTCTCTATCGGTAGATGAAGTCTATCGACAGTTGTCTATCGGAAGATGTCCTCAGTGGAAGCCATCGGATGATACAGAATGTAATTTGTCATTTAGTAATCGGTATATGTAGCTTGTTTTACTGGTGGATGTATGATAAAGTCGATCGGATGATGGCTAACGTCACCGGTGGATGTAGGAAGTGTTTTGTCGTTTTGTGACCGGATGATGGCTGACGTCACCGGTGGATGTAGAAAGTGTTTTGTCGTTTTGTGACCGGTTGATGTAGCCAAAGCTTTGTCGCTTGTCACCAGGGAAGCCCTCTGGTTCAAGTTTCAGCCTCTTCCGTTGACTTTGCTCGGCGGTAGATATGTTTGACTTCTGTAACTTTTCGAGTGTTTCACGATTTAAACCCTTACTTCCTTTGGCCGATTGTTTCTTACTATTCCAACCGATATTTAAACATTTCTTTTATATAGTTTTGTTTAACTCTATTTTTGCTTAAATGATTTCCGCTGCTAGTTTTTTTTAAATATTTTGAGGTTTTAGAAAATGTCAAATTTTGACTTTCGAGCGAAATTTTAAATTTTGTCCAAAGTTTCTTAGTTATATTCGAGTTAAGTGTAGCGAACCGGGTTTATATAATTCGGGGCGTTACAGTATGGTATCAGAGACATTCAGTTAAACCGTTCAAAAGATTACTCATCAGTGCCAATCGTTGCATGGAAGTACTTCAACAATTGTAAGTGTTTATGTTAACCTTAGTTAATAGATATTTAAGAGTGCAAATAACGCTGTACAGGAACTTAGTACAATGGCCAGACGCCCAGGAAGACCTAGGATACCGAGGGAAATGCAAGACTTGAGGAGTGAGGAGGAACCTAGTGTTATTAGACAGCTGACAAATTTGGTACGTCAGCAAACAGACTTAGTACGTCAGCAGTCCGATCAGTTAGGAGTGTTGTTGAACCGAGAAGTACAAGGAAGTGCCAACTCGGGTTCTAGCAATGAACATTCAGGAGACCGATTCGGGAGGCTTCAACCGCCCACGTTTGTTGGAAAATCATCTAACCCGATTGTTGCTGAAGAGTGGCTTAGGAAGATTGAAAGTATGTTTAGGTGTGCCAACGTCAAAGAAGGAGACAAGGTCACTCTGGCGACATTTCATTTTGCTGGAGACGCTCAACTTTGGTGGGAGACAATTGAGACCACCACTGATATTCTGACTATGGCTTAGTCTCAGTTCAAGAACATTTTCTTTGAAAAGTATTTTAACAGCACCATCAAGGCCACAAAGAAGGTGGAGTTCCTGAACTTGAAGCAGTCAGGATCTGTGGCTGAGTACGTTAGACAATTTGAGTCTCTGTCCAGGTTCGCTGGACACCTTGTTCACAAGAATGAAGATAAGGTGTTTCTATTTATGCAAGGACTGAAGCCTGATATGTACAGAGGGGTCAAGTTTTCGGGTTTTAAAGGTTTACCTTTCAGTGAATTTGTGTCCACAGCTTTGGAGGTGGAAGAAGCTGAAATGAAATGTTCTAGACCGAAGGAAGCCCCACGAAAGTTCGTCCAACCCCAACAACAGAGAGGAATGAAGAGGCCAAATGAAGGCCAGAGTAGCCAAGGATCAGGGCGGAAGGTACCAGATAACAAGAGGTATCCCCAGTGCCCGAAGTGTCTGAAAAGTCATTTGGGCGAGTGCAGATTCGGGTTAGGTAAGTGTTTCAACTGTGAGGAGTTTGGACATACACACAGAGATTGCCCGAAGCCTAGAATCACCCGATGCTTTAATTGTAACAAAGTCGGCCATATCAACAGAGACTGCCCAGCTTTGATTAAACCCAGGATATTCTCCATGACGGAGTCGGGTGAGGAACAGCCTGTTGTTGTGTCAGGTACTATATTGATCAACTCTGTGCCTGTTTTTACTTTAATAGATTCTGGTGCAACACATTTCTTTATAGCATCTGCTTTTGCTGTTAAGTTAGATGTGCAGTTTACCCCTTCCATGCATGTGTTTAGTGTTGCATTACCTTCCGGTGAACGCATGCACTCTAACCAGGTGATGCGTGACAGTGTTGTGTTAGTAGGAAACGTAAGTCTACCTGCTGATCTTATTATTATGGACATAATGGGATTTGATGTCATCCTAGAAATGGATTGGTTGTTTAAGCATTATGCCACAATAGATTGTCGGACTGGAATTGTTAGTTTTCAACCCCCTGGTGGTTTAAACCATACCTTCCAAGCTCTGAAGAAGAGTAAGGAAATGACTGTAATGACGTCTATCAATTGTAGACCCTCCTCATGCAGGGAGTATTTGTGCTTTTTGGCTAATGTTTTAGACACACAACTAGTAGAAAAATCAAACCCCAAGAATGTTTTAGTTGTCCAAGATTTTCCAGAAGTATTCCTAGATGACCTTCCTGGCTTGCCACCAGATAGAGAAATTGAATTCGTTGTGGATGTCTACCCAGGCGCTGAGCCTGTATCCAAGAATCCATATAGACTAGCGCCAACAGAACTTAAGGAATTGAAGAAGCAGTTAGAGGATTTGTTGGAGAAAGGGTTCATACGCCCTAGCTTTTCACCATGGGGTGCACCTGTCCTTTTTGTCAAAAAGAAAGATGGATCAATGCGTATGTGCATAGACTATAGGGAACTGAATAAGCTAACTGTCAAGAACAAGTATCCACTGCCGAGGATTGATGATTTATTTGATCAGCTTATTGGTGCAAGAGTTTTCTCGAAGATTGACCTTAGGTCCGGTTATTACCAGCTGAAGGTTAAATCTGAGGATATTCCAAAGACTGCTTTTCGCACGAGGTATGGACATTATGAGTTTTTGGTCATGTCCTTTGGATTGACAAATGCACCAGTAGCCTTTATGGATCTCATGAATAGAGTGTTTCATGAATACTTGGATAAGTTTGTCATAGTGTTTATCGATGATATTTTAATCTATTCCCGTACTAAAGATGAGCATGCCAGGCATTTGGGTTTGGTGTTAGGAATACTTAGGCAGCACCAACTTTATGCCAAGTTTTCTAAGTGTGAGTTTTTGTTAGACAGAGTTCACTTTCTTGGTCATGTGATCTCTAGAGATGGGATATCTGTTGATCCAACTAAGGTTCAAGCAGTTAAGGAGTGGCCCCAACCAAGGAATGCTTCAGATATTCGAAGTTTCCTTAGATTAGCAGGATATTATAGAAAATTTATTGAGGGATTTTCAAAGATTGCAACACCCCTTACTAAGTTAACAAGGAAAAATGTGAAATATATATGGACTGATGAATGTGAGCATAGTTTCCAGACCTTGAAACAGAAACTGACTAATGCTCCAATTTTAACCCTCCTAGTTGAAGATGGTAAATTTAGTATTTATTGTGATACTTCCAAAATTGGTCTTGGTTGTGTTAATGCAGAATGGAAAAATAATAGCTTATGCCTCTAGACAGCTAAAAACACATGAGAGGAATTACCCTACGCATGACTTGGAATTAGCTGCAGTAGTATTTGCACTTAAGATTTGGAGGCATTACCTGTATGGACAATCCTGTGAGATATTTTCCGATCATAAGAGCCTGAAGTATATTTTCACACAGAAGGAACTAAACATGAGGCAACATCGATGGTTGGAGTTTGTAAAGGACTATGATTTTGAGATTAAATACCATCCCGGCAAAGCAAATGTTGTGGCAGATGCTTTGAGCAGAGTTACAACACCAACTCCAACCATGATTTTCGATATGTCACTAGCCTTAGAGTCAGAATTCCAGAGGTTTAATCTAGAAGTAGTATCCAGTGTATCAGCTATACTTTCAGCCATAACCTTAAAGCCTACCATTCTGAAGAAAATAAAGGAAGCTCAGGCAAATGATGTGGAATGCAACAAGTACAAATTAAGCATAGGATCTACTGTTAATTCGGATTTCAACTATTCCATTGAAGGGATCTTTAAATTTAGAAATAGGTGGTTTGTTCCTGTCGTTAAAGAACTTCGAGATGAAATTCTTTCAGAAGCACATTCTTCCAGGTTCTCTGTCCACCCTAGGAGTACAAAGATGTACAAGGACCTTAGACAACATTATTGGTGGCCAGGTATGAAAAGAAGTGTGGTGGAGTATGTGGAATCATGTCTGGTCTGCTAGCAAGTCAAAGCTGAACATCAGAGACCTGCAGGAGCATTACAACCCTTACCAGTTCCCGAATGGAAATGGGAACAAATAACGATGGATTTTGTTATAGAATTGCCTAGAACAGTAAAGGGACACGATGCAATTTGGGTTATAGTCGACCGAGTAACCAAATCAGCTCATTTCCTACCAATAAAGGTGACTTACTCGATGGATCAACTTGCTGAATTGTACGTGCAGGAAATTGTTAGGTTACATGGAGTTCCAGGTACCATAGTTTCAGACCGAGACTCTAGATTTACATCTAAGTTTTGGAAAAGTCTGCATAAGGCTATGAGAACGCAGCTTAGTTTTAGCACAGCTTTTCACCCTCAGACAGATGGACTATCAGAAAGAACCATCCAAACATTAGAGGATATGCTTCGTGCATGCACATTGGATTTTCAAGGTTCTTGGAGCAAGTATCTATCCTTAGTAGAATTCTCTTACAACAACAGTTTTCAGGCAACAATAGGAATGGCACCGTATGAAGCATTGTATGGACGAAAATGCAGATCACCTTTGTACTGGGATGAAGTTGGGGAAGCACAGTTGCTTGGTCCTGACATTGTGCAGCAAACGGTTGAGAAGGTTGCCCTCATCCGACAGAAAATTTTGACAGCTCAGAGCTGACAGAAGAGCTATGCAGATTGCAGGCGTAGAGAATTGGAGTTTGAGGTAGGTGAAGAAGTTTTTCTCAATGTGTCACCATTTAAAGGAGTTGTGAGATTTGGAAAGAGAGGAAAGTTGAGCCCCAGATTTATTGGACCATTTACTATTCTGAAGAGAATTGGGAAAACAGCATATCAGTTAGAGTTATCAGCCTCTATGGAAGGGATTCACAATGTGTTCCACGTCTCCATGCTTAAGAAGTGTGTACGAGATCCATCTCAGATTGTGGAATAGCAGAGTATTGAAGTTCATCCTACTCTTACATCTGAGGAGAAACCAGTAAGGATCTTAGACTATGCAGGGAAGGTATTGCGCAACAAAGAGGTTCCACTAGTGAAAGTCTTATTGCGTAACCAGAACTTTGAGGAGACGACTTGGGAGCGCTAGCAAGACATGATGGAACAACATCCAGAACTATTCAGAAACTGAATTTTGAGGACAAAATTCTTTTAAGGAGGGTAGAATGTAACACCCGGTTCTTTAGAACTAAGTCTTATTTCTTTCTAAAATTAATGACACACTTTAAATGGTGATAGTAAATGTATGGTTATTGAGTGACTAGGAAAGGGTATAAGAGTAACTTGAAATTTAAAAGTGGATAACCTATTAAAGGGAAGAGATTTAGTGATAAATGCACGATAGCCGCCACTGTTTCATCTTTACTCCTTTTGGTATTCGACTCAAGCTCATCAGAGCTCTCGGCGATTCTCCCACCCGATTTCCCTTTCAACCTGGTAAGTTTTCCTTATTTCTCTCGAGTTTAAGCAGTTAGACAACTGAGGGAGTATAATGTGGGGATTTCGCGGATGTTGTGAATGAGAGTAGATTCGAGTTTAGTGTAAAATTTGGGGATGCTCAGTGAATAGAACTCCTAACTGTTCACTTAGGTTTTCTGAATGCTTTAGAATGAGGATTTGTAAGGATTGGCTTAATGCTCTATTTATGGTTCTAGGTGAGCAATTTCGAAGCAACTCCTAACCGAGTATTCACCAGAAATCCAGGTAAGTGAAGTATTGTGTGTGCCTTCGGGCCTACATCACAAAACAGTAGGGTTATGCATGTTTGAGTGTTTTCTTTATGTCATGCATCATGTTTTTAAAGAAACACGAAAATGAATTTACATGGAATGAATGGTAAGGCATGAACAGAACGTGTTATGATAGCTATTAAGGGAACTAATCTGCCCCTTAATTGATGTTGTGGATTTATAACATTGGGAGATTGATCCCACTCCTAAGGGAACTGAGGGATCAGATTAGCTATTAAGGGAACTAATCTGCCCCTTAATTGATGTAGTGGATTTATAACATTGGGAGGATTGATCCCACTCCCAAGGGAACTGAGGGATCAGATCAGTTATGAATGAACGTGAATGCAACTGAGATGAGAAAGTAGAAATTTGCATGTTTAGGAATTTTGTGTTTCAGTGTTTTAGCATCTCATTTTCTTACTGCTTTACTTACTTAGCATTAGGCTAATAGATGAGTTTTGTGATGTAGGTGTTGAGGATACTGCAGGTGATTTCCTTGTGTGCACAGAAGAAAAGATGAGGTTGGAGGAGTACATTCATGCTTCGGTCTAGTAAACTGATGAGGCGGGTTAACTGGTGTCAGTTGTATGAAGGTTTAGTTGACAATGTTTCAATCTAAGTGTGTTGAATTTTCATGACCGTAGTGGTTTCAATGTTTTGGATACCCTTTTTTTTAGACTTACTGATAATAGTATTCTGTTGGGATTTTACGTTGGTACTCACTGGATTTTAGTAATGCAATGGTTTGAATTGTTTCTGAATGGTTTCAGTGAAGTGAGTAAATTCCTTTCCGTAGTTAGAGTTGTTGTTCTGTTCTCCGTCGGTAGATGAAGTCTATCGGCAGATGTTGAGTTGTTATTCTGTTCTCTATTGGTAGATGAAGTCTATCGGCAGATGTTGAGTTGTTATTCTGTTCTCTATCGATAGATGAAGTCTATCGGCAGATGTTGAGTTGTTATTCTGTTCTCTATCGATAGATGAAGTCTATCGGCAGATGTTGAGTTGTTATTCTGTTCTCTATTGGTAGATGAAGTCTATCGGCAGATGTTGAGTTGTTATTCTGTTCTCTATCGATAGATGAAGTCTATCGGTAGATGAAGTCTATCGGCAGATGTTGAGTTGTTATTCTGTTCTCTATCGATAGATGAAGTCTATCGGTAGATGAAGTCTATCGGTAGATGAAGTCTATCGGTAGATGAAGTCTATCGGCAGATGTTGAGTTGTTATTCTGTTCTCTATCGATAGATGAAGTCTATCGGTAGATGAAGTCTATCGGTAGATGAAGTCTATCGGTAGATGAAGTCTATCGGCAGATGTTGAGTTGTTATTCTGTTCTCTATCGATAGATGAAGTCTATCGGTAGATGAAGTCTATCGGTAGATGAAGTCTATCGGTAGATGAAGTCTATCGGCAGATGTTGAGTTGTTATTCTGTTCTCTATCGATAGATGAAGTCTATCGGTAGATGAAGTCTATCGGCAGATGTTGAGTTGTTATTCTGTTCTCTATCGATAGATGAAGTCTATCGGTAGATGAAGTCTATCGGCAGATGTTGAGTTGTTATTCTGTTCTCTATCGATAGATGAAGTCTATCGGTAGATGAAGTCTATCGGCAGATGTTGAGTTGTTATTCTGTTCTCTATCGATAGATGAAGTCTATCGGCAGATGTTGAGTTGTTATTCTGTTCTCTATCGATAGAT
The DNA here is from genome assembly GCA_022432975.1 of Begonia masoniana. Lineage (NCBI taxonomy): Eukaryota > Viridiplantae > Streptophyta > Magnoliopsida > Cucurbitales > Begoniaceae > Begonia > Begonia masoniana. Next base: position 14,679,063 of record CM039510.1, read on the forward strand.
GAAGTCTATCGGTAGATGAAGTCTATCGGCAGAAGTTGAGTTGTTGTTCTGTTGTCTATCGATAGATGAAGTCTATCGGCAGATGTTGAGTTGTTATTCTGTTCTCTATCGATAGATGAAGTCTATCGGTAGATGAAGTCTATCGGTAGATGAAGTCTATCGGTAGATGAAGTCTATCGGCAGATGTTGAGTTGTTATTCTGTTCTCTATCGATAGATGAAGTCTATCGGTAGATGAAGTCTATCGGTAGATGAAGTCTATCGGCAGATGTTGAGTTGTTATTCTGTTCTCTATCGATAGATGAAGTCTATCGGTAGATGAAGTCTATCGGCAGATGTTGAGTTGTTATTCTGTTCTCTATCGATAGATGAAGTCTATCGGTAGATGAAGTCTATCGGTAGATGAAGTCTATCGGTAGATGAAGTCTATCGGTAGATGAAGTCTATCGGTAGATGAAGTCTATCGGCAGATGTTGAGTTATCTATCGGCAGAAGTTGAGTTGTTGTTCTGTTGTCTATCTTAAGATGTCCTCAGTGGAAGCCATCGGATGATACAGAATGTAATTTGTCGTTTAGTAATCGGTATATGTAGCTTGTTTTACTGGTGGATAGTATGATAAAGCCGATCGGATGATGGCTGACGTCACCGGTGGATGTAGGAAGTGTTTTGTCGTTTTGTGACCGGATGATGGCTGACGTCACCAGTGGATGTAGAAAGTGTTTTGTCGTTTTGTGACTGGTTGATATAGCCAAAGTTTTGTCGCTTGTCTCCAGGGAAGCCCTCTGGTTCAACTTTCAGCCTCTTCCGTTGACTTTGCTCGGCGGTAGATATGTTTGACTTCTGTAACTTTTCGAGTATTTCACGATTTAAACCCTTACTTCCTTTGGCCGATTTTTTCATACTATTCCAACCGATATTTAAACATTTCATTTATGTAGTTTTGTTTAACTCTATTTTTGCTTAAATGATTTCCGCTGCTAGTTTTTTTTTAAATATTTTGAGGTTTTAGAAAATGTCAAATTTTGACTTTCAAGCGAAATTTTAAATTTTGTCCAAAGTTTCTTAGTTATCTTCGGGTTAAGTGTAGCGAACCGGGTTTATATAATTCGGGGCGTTACATGACATGACCTAAAAAGTGAACTCTGTCCAACCAAAACTCACACTTGGAAAACTTGGCATAAAGTTGATGCTGTCTAAGTACTCTTAACACCAAACTCAAATGTCTTGCGTGTTCGTCCTTAGTACGCGAATAGATTAGGATATCATCAATAAATACTATAACAAATTTATCTAAATATTCATGAAACACTCTATTCATAAGATCCATAAAGGCTGCTGGTGCATTTGTCAATCCAAAAGACATTACCAAGAACTCGTAATGTCCATACCTTGTGCGAAAGGCAGTCTTTGGAATATCTTCGGTTTTGACCTTTAGTTGATAGTAGCCTGACCTTAGGTCAATCTTAGAGAAAACACGGGCACCATTAAGCTGATCAAATAAATCGTCGATTCTAGGCAGTGGGTACTTGTTCTTGGCGGTTAACTTGTTCAATTTCCTATAATCAATGCACATACGCATTGATCCATCCTTCTTTTTGACAAAAAGAATAGGTGCACCCCACGGTGAAAAGCTTGGACGTATGAACCCTTTCTCTAATAGCTCTTCCAATTGTTTCTTTGATTCCTTAAGCTCCGTAGGTGCAAGTCTATAGGGATTCTTAGATACAGGCTCCGCGCCTGAGTAAACATCTACAACAAACTCGATTTCTCTATCTGGCGACAAGCTAGGAAGATCGTCTAGAAACACTTCTGGAAAATCTTGGACAACTAAAACATTTTGGGGAGTTGCATTTCCTACTAGTTGTGTATCCAAAACACAGGCCAAGAAGCTTAAGTACTCTCTGCATGGAGAGGGTCTACAATTTATAGAAGTCATCACAGACATTTCCTTACTCTTCTTTAGAGCTTGGAAAGTATGTTTCAAACTACCAGGGGGCTGAAAACTAACTACTCCAGTCCTACAGTCGATCGTGGCATAATGCTTGAACAACCAATCCATTCCTAGGATTACATCAAATCCCGTTATATCCATAATAATGAGATCAGCAGGTAGATTCATGTTTCCCACTAATACAACACTATCCAGTATCCCTTGGTTAGAGTACATGCGCTCACCAGAGGGTAATGCTACGTTAAACACATGCTCAGTGGGGGTAAACTGTACATCTAGTTTATCAGCAAATGCAGAGGCTATAAAAGAATGTGTTGCACCTAAATCTATTAAAGTAAAAGCAGGGGTAGAGTTGATCAATATGGTACCTGACACCACGGCAGGCTGTTCATCATCGCCCGTCTCCATCATGGAAAATATCTTTGGCTTTACTTTGGCAGGGCCACTTTTCAAGGCTGGGCAGTCCCTGTTGATATGACCGACTTTGTTACAATGGAAACATCGAATGATCCTGGGCTTTGGGCAATCCTTGAATGAGTGTCCAACCTCTTCACAGTTGAAACACTTTCCCGATCCGAACCTACATTCACCCAGGTGACTTTTCAGACACTTCGGGCACTGGGATACTTCTTGGTGTCCTGTACCTTATTTCTCGTTCCTTGACTGTTCTGGCTTTCACTAGGTCTTTTTGATCCACTCTGTTGATGTGGTTCGATAAACTTCTGTGGGGTTTCTCTTGCTCTAGTACACTTCATTTCCGCATCCTCCATTTCCAACGCAGTGGACACAACCTTGCTAAAGGACAAGCCTTTGATGCCAGTAAACTTGACTCCTCTGAAAATCTCTGGCTTTAGTCCATTCATAAACTGAAACACTTTATCTTCATTCCTATGGACGAGATGTCTGACAAATCTTGACAGGGACTCGAATTGTCTGCTGTACTCAGCCACCGACCCCGTCTGTTTCAAGCTCAAAAATTCAACTTTCTTAGCGGCCTGGACAGTGCTGTTGAAATACTTCTCATAGAAAACTTCTCTGAATTGTGTCCAAGACATAGCCAGGGCATCAGCGGCGGTTTCCATCGACTCCCACCAGAGTTGAGCTTCGCCAGCCAGATGGAATGTTGCCAGAGTGACCTTGTCTCCTTCCTCGATATTGGCGTACCTAAGCATACTCTCAACATTTCTGAGCCACTCTTCAGCAACAGTGGAATTAGTTTATTTCCCATCAAATGTGGGCAGCTGAAGTCTCCGAAATCTGTCTCCAAAGTGCTCACCGCTAGAACTCGAGTTAGCACTTCCTTGTACATCTCGGTTCAACAACACACCCAACTGATCGGACAATTGGCGCACTAAATCAGTTTGCTGACGCACTAAATCTGTCAACTGCCTAATCACACTAGGCTCCTCTTCACCTCTCACATTCGGCATTTCTCTTGGTACTCTATGTCTCCCTGGGCGTCTAGCCATAACACTAAATTCCTGCACAGGGTTAACTACTCTCATAAACATCTTATAGTTAAAGCTAACATAAACACTTACAGTTGTTGGAGTACTCTCATGCAACGATTGGCATTGATGAGTAATCTTTTGAACGGTTTAACTGAATGTCTCTGATACCATACTGTAACGCCCCGAGTTTTATAAACCCGATTCATTACTCATAACCCAGACATAACTAAGAAATTTTAGACCAATTTAAAACTTCGCTCGAAAGTCAAAATTTGACATTTTTTTTTTCTAAAACCTCAAAACGTTAAAACATGCAGCGGAAATTCTTTTGAGTAGAATAGAGTTAAGCAAAACTATAAAACAATGTTTCAATTTAAGTACGTTGAGTTTTTATGACAGTAGTAGTTTTAATATTTTTAGAATACATCTTGAGACTTTTCTGTTAATGATACTCCGTCAGTTTAATAGTGGTTTTACCATATTTCGGAGTAATACACTGATTTAAATAGTTTTGAATGGTTTTTAGTAAAATGTTCATGTTCTACTGGTAGTAGGACTTTTCTTGTTAGAGTGAAATTGTTGCTACGCTGTTTTTGTTGAGTATTTTTGATCTATCGGCAGATGTAGAGTTGTTGTTCTGTTGTCTATCGGAAGATGTCTTCAGTAAAGTCATCGGATGATGTCTTCAGTGGAAGCCATTGGAAGATATAAGTAGAAAATTTGTCGTTTTGTAATCGGATGATGTCGAGTGTTTTATCCATCGGATGATGAAGGTAAAAGTCTTTTGTCGTTTAGCGATCGGTGGATGTCGGGTATTAAACCGATTGGATGATGTAGTAGAAGTTTGTCGTTTTGTGATCGGTATATGTAGTTTGTTCTATCGAAAGACGTGAGTAGCAAAACTTGTCGTTTTGCAGTCGGCAGAAGTTGGATGAATGATTCATCCAGCTAACGTCATCGGTGGAAACTTTCGGTTTTGTATTTGCCCTTTTCGTTGACTTTGCTCAGCGGATGATGCGTTTGACTTTTAAGAACTTTGAGTATTTCACGCTTAAGCCTTCATCTCTTCCGGTCAAGTTACTTTCTTAATATTTTAACATATTGTTTTATAGTTTTGCTTAACTCTATTCTGCTCAAAAGAATTTCCGCTGTAAGTTTTAACGTTTTGAGGTTTTAGAAAAAAAATGTCAAATTTTGACTTTCGAGCGAAGTTTTAAATTGGTCCAAAATTTCTTAGTTATGTCCGGGTTATGAGTAACGAATTGGGTTTATAAAACTCGGGGCGTTACAGAAATGGCTGAATATGTAATGGAGGGATTATTGACTGCATTTTGAAAGAAGAGGGATCACTTGAAAGTGACCCTTGGAGAGAGAGATTTTGCACAAAATGACAAAACCAAGCTGTACTCGACTAAGCCATGTGGTCGAGCACCTATCTCTTTTGAGCCTCTCTTTTTACTAGTTCTTAAACCTTAATTTGTAAAGAATAAACATGGTATTTAAGCCATCTTTTTAGCCTCCCTTGGAGACATTTGTGAATAAAAAATTACAGAAGCTTTCATCTTGTTGGAGCTCAATAAATTTCTTCCTCTGTGAGTTACATCAGAGAGAACTAGGTTATTTCTTGGGGTATCCACTATTGTGAGAGCCAAAGTGATGTCATTTCTATTATAACCTTCCTCCTCCCTTTATTGGCATGGAGCATCACTAGCAAAGTTGTATTTCAACCATCCAAGGCTAGTTGGAGTGTTGTTTTTCAAAGAGGAACCAAATCCCGAGAGGTGCTGTTATTACCTCCTCCAACTAGTAAGCAATCTTTGATCCATAAATCTTCATCCACAACGAATCAACCTCTGATTTTTAGACACTTCCATTACACCCAAAGTAAGTTATCATTAAAATTTCAGCTCATTTGAAGAAGTTGTGCTTTCGAAAAAATTGAACAATTTTTGACTAAAATTGTTTCACTCAGACGAGAGCTTTGTACTTCAACCTCATTTCTTTAGTTGAAAGCACGTCATCTTTGGTATTTAAAATCAAACACTTACAACCAAATGCTGTAAAATACTTTACATTTGGAGTTCTATCATTCCAAAGCTCATATAGATTTTTCTCTAAGATTGGTCTAATAGAGACACGATTTAGGACATAGCAAGTGGTTGCAACAGCTTCCGTCCAAAAATACATAGGAAGATTATTCTAATTAAGCATAATCCTACCTAACTCTTAAAGAAACCTATTTTTCCGCTAAACAATTCTATTTTGTTGAGGCGTTCTTGGTGGAGGGAAATTGTGTTTAGTTCCATATTTCAGACAAAGAAGCTCAAAACTTTTATTTTCAAATTCTCTACCAAGATCATTACGGATTTCTACAATCGAGTGATCCTTCACATTTTCAATTTTCTCTCTAAAGCTAGAGAATGTTTCGAAGGCCTCATCATTTTTCTTTAGGAAGAAGAACCATGTGAATCTAGAAAAATCATCAACAATCACATAGGCATAATGTTTTCCTCCTAAGCTAGCGTCTTAGATGGACCAAAGAGATCCATATGAAGAAGTTGAAGAGGCTTGGAGGAGGAGACAATATTCTTTAAAACAATTGAACTCTTAATTTGCTTTCCCATTTGACAAATATGACAAACTCTATCATTTTCAAAAGAAATTTTGGCAAAACCCTTAACTAAGTTGTTTCTAGATATCATAGCTAAGATGTTCATTCCTACAAGTCATAATATCTTATGCCAAGCTAACAATCACTGCACGAATTTGTAGTAAAAAAATTTTCATAAAAGCAAGAAATATTATTTCAATCAATAGTATAAAAAATTTCATTTCTATATCCAATAAACACAATTTTTCCATCCGAACTATTTTCTATCATGCAATTTTTTTTATTAAAAAATAACTTTATATTCTTTATTACATAATCGGTTAATGCTAAAGAGATGGTGATTCAACCCATCAACCAAGAGAATATTTTCAATAAATACCAATATTTCAAATGCCAACAATTTTTCGATTTTGATTACCTTCAAAAGTAATGTTTCGTTTCTTCTTTGTGATGGAGGTAAACTTTAAAGAGTCTTCCATCATATATCTCAAACATCTACTATCGAGATACCATAAATTCTTTATGAGAGAGTCTTCAACCTACAAAGCAGAGTTAATTGTGTTTTTTAAGTACCCAAAAAGGTCCTTGAGAGTTAGACTTGCTTCCTTTAAGAACCCATACAAAAATAGAAGACATCTTTTTATTTGTTGATTTCAATGGACAATCAAAATATTTATGACCAACCCGACTGCATACATTACAAATAGTTGGACCAATGAAGAAATTTTTATAAACCTTTTTCTTTTGAAATGGTTCATACTCAATTCCAACTTTATCAAAAGTTACTCTTTATTATCCTAGTAGCGTATTAAATTTTTTGCTACAAATAGTAAATTTCAAAACTATGTCATACAAATTATCATTTTTAGATTTCAAATCTTCAATCTCATTTTCAAAAGATATAATCTTATGAGCATGCTTCTTGACTAACTCATTATTCTCTTTCTTTAGCATCTTATATTTTGACCTAAGTAAGATAAATTACTCAAGCAACTCATCAAAAGCATCTATCAATTCATTTTAGTCAAAATTTTCTTTCAAATAACTAAATGAATCATGTACCTTGTTTTCCTTTGCCATCAAGCACATTGATACGCTTTAGATTATGGACCAAATGGAAGCAACAAAATACGCACAAAAATCGGATCTTGGATAAAACAGAATTTGATCCAAAAATTATTCAACTTGCAAAAATCGTAACTTTTAATTGGCTAAACCAAATAGACTGAAATTTTAATAGCAGATTACTTGGTGTGCGTATGAAATACTTTTAAAATGTCGTAGACAAATTCACAGCGGATCAAAAGATATTCAATAAACAATCAGACTTGCACAAAATGTCCGAGAAAACCCAATCTTCAATATACTTCCAAAAATATTAACTTGATCTACAAATATCCAAATAACGTGAAAATTTAGGAGAATCTTACTTGATCCGTGGATGAAAATCCCTGAAAATTTCAGAGTTGAATCATTGAGATGAATAAAATACAAATCAGACACCAATGTTGGTTCGAGAAGGTGCTAAATTGAGAGCACCTTTCGGATTTTTTCTTCTCTTCTGAAGAAGCGCTCCAACAAGGGAATTATGAGAGTTCATACACCCTTATGGGGATGCTATACCTTCAACTAAGAGGGTACAAATATATGCACTAATAAGAACCTTCACTGCACTCACAAGATAAAGATAATTTTGACAACCTACTCAGATCGAGGGATGGCTATTAAAACCTTAAAAAGGATTCAGCTTTTTAAAAGAAGAAAACTTCTAATTTTTCATTTAAAAATCAATCATCTAAAACAAGGGTCTTTCATGGTTTAAATAAACAAAACTAAGTTAAAACTAATAGTTGAGAAAAGATGAGAGAAGCTAATCGGCCACAAACTCTAGCCGCGCGGGCACAAGGTGGTTGCCAACCTTATCTCGTGTTTTGACCCTTTTGCCCTCCCATGTGCATGCAGCCACTCAGCGTCTATTTTGTTCTTCCTTTTTGCATGTAGCCATGAAATACTTATTTTAACGTAAACTAATGAGTTTCTAAAACAAAAATAAAAGCTAGATTAGGTTACACAATTTGATTTAAGGAAAACAAATTCTTTCTTTTCTTTAGGTGTATCTGCGGCTTGATCTCCTTCTTTCATCCTTTTGAAAGGTCGAGGCTTCCTCCCATGTTAGCATGCGGTTTAGCTCCCCCATTGCCTTGGATGCTATGCCTCATCCACAATTTCATGTGGAAGGAGTCACATCTCTTGAGCCTAGCTCGGGGTGGCCGAGAGGTGGCTCCATCCTCTAACTTGGAGAGATCATTTGATTACTTTCATATCTTCAAGTTTAAAGGCTCCTCCAAGCCCTTAATGTTGGGTCTTGGGTCCACTTGGCCTCCAAAAGGATCATCTACAAAAAGAGCAACAAATTAAATATATGATTTGGCCATGGGTTTGGCCAAGCTTAGATGATGACTTTCCTTGGCACATCACACATATTGGCTACTTCTTCGTCTTCGAATAATATGTCTTCTTCAGCATCATACCAAGTTGCTTTCATTGTTTTTCTTGAAGGCCTCTAGAGCCTTCTTAGCAAGTAACTTCATTATATTTTTGAGATAGGTCTCCTTTTGTGATTCTTTTTCCTTGCCATTTTCTTCTTTGAAGAAATTTTTTGAATCTATGAGTCATAAGAGCAATTTCTTCATCATCTTCATCATTCTCAGATTCAACTTGAATGCTCGATGAGTCTTTGAGAGCAATATCTTTCTTCTTATTGTTTTTCTTCTCTTTTTGTTCTTCCTTTTTGATAACCTTCAATGTAATCTTGTGTGTCATGAGAGACCAAATAAGTTCCTCTAGCTTGAGTACCTTGACCTCTCTCACCTCTCAAATTGCCGTTACCTTAGAATTCCAACCTCAAGGTCGACATCGGAGTATCTTTTCCTCACTGAATCTTCATTGGCATATGTTCTACTTCATCATTCTCAGATTCAACTTGAATGCTCGATGAGTCTTTGAGAGCAATATCTTTCTTCTTATTGTTTTCTTCTCTTTTTGTTCTTCCTTTTGATAACCTTCATGTAATCTTGTGAACTATTAGTAATGTTAGTGTACTAAGTAAACATTTGACTAATAGTTTCATCATTATCCATAGCAAATAATTCATATTCATGACTGAGCATACTTGTTAACTTAAAATGAGTTTAAGATTAATATGTTTTTGGATGAATTTGTTTCACGGTAATATGGTTTTGATAATAATGTTTGATAAATTGATTAACTTAAGAAATGAATGATTTTGCAAGTACCTTAATTGAAAATGCCCTTGTAGAAGGGTATTTAGTACTAATGAGTTTTATTAAGTGTATGACAGTCAAAATGAAGAAAAACAATTTCAGAGTGCCTCAAGTGTCGACCGATTGCCACATAGGTCGACTAGTTTAAATAGATAAGAAACAAATGTCAACCTGAATCGTCAAGTGACGACCGAACTTGGTAAGAGTCAACCACAAGAAACGACCAGTGCAAACAGAAACAACTCAAGTGTCGACCAGGATATACAGGTGTCGACTGATGGATACAAAGAAGATTAAAGTATCAACCACACTATAGAAGAAGTCGACTGGAACATATTTCAACAGCTATCATCTAACACCAACAGTAACAAAGTGTCGACCGATTCTCAAAGAGGTCGACCAGCACTGCTTACAATGGTCTTCTATCTATGCACAACGGTAACAAAGTGTCAACCGATTTCAAGGCAGGTCGACCGCTAGTAGACTAAATTCAAAGGGTACTATAAATTGAAGAATGAAGACCTTCAGAAAATGAAGAAGGCTCCAACGAACGTGAAATATCTCTCAACAATTCACAAAGCTTTCACTTCATTTTTTTTTCCTCTCTCATTCTACTCACTTGAGATTTTATTTGTTAAGAGAATGTTACTTGAGTTTCGACTAAATCATTGGTATTGAAAACATTGAGAAAGGGTGTATCCTTAAGAGAAAAGTTTAAAGGCTGTTGATTGATGCCCGTGAAGATCAATCAAAGGTGTAAAGGCAGTTGATTGACGCCCGTGAAGTTCAATCAAAGATTATCTTAGAAGAGAAGGAAAGAATCATCAAGGGGAGTCCTTGGAGCGCGGACGTAGGCAAGGTTGGCCGAACCGCATAAACAATTTCAGTGTCATTTCTCTTTTCCCTTAAATCTTTACTTGCTATTGATTAAATTCATCTTATCAACTCAATTTGAAATCATTCAGTTTATACACTTAAGAGCAAACAATTAATTTGATAGTGATCACAATTATTAAGAATTATAGGAACGAAAACCTAATTCACCCCTCTTAGGTAAAAACAATCCTACAATTGGTATCAGAGCAAGTGTAATATCTTTTTAATTCTGATTAAAAAAATAGTTACATATTTAGAAATGACATTCAACGCAAACACATCACGTATAGAAGGATAATCTATTACTAGACCTCCATTTTTTTATGGAAATGATTATGTTTATTGGAAGTCTAGGATGAGAATTTTTGTTCAAGCCATAGATTATGATCTATGGAATATTATTGAGAATGGCCTAATACATGGCTGTAAAAATTGAAAATAGTGTTAGCACTCCTAAAACATTACATGAACTAAATGATTCTGATAAAAAGAATTTGAGTTTGAATGCTAAGGCAATCAACACTTTGTATTGTGCTCTAAATAGAGATGAATTTAATAGGGTACAAGGGTGTGATAGTGAGTTCGAGATTTGGCGTTTACTTGAAATAACTCATGAAGGAACAAACCAAGTAAAAGAAAGTAAAATGGGTATGTTAGTGCACGAATATGAATTATTCTCTATGGAAAAGGATGAATCTATTAGTTCAATGTTTACTCGTTTTACTAACATTACTAATAGTTTGAAAGTGCTTGGTAGAACGTACCCAAATGAAGAATTAGTTAGAAAGATTCTTAGGTGTCTACTGAGAGGATGACAACCCAAGGTGACAGTCATTCAAGAAGCTAGGGATTTCAAGGTCCTCAAGCTGGAAAAACTCATTGGCTCTCTCATGACGCATGAGACAATAGTGAGAGCCAATGAGAAGGAAGATCTCAAGGAAAAAGAATTCTCCAAAAGAAAAGACATTGCTCTCAAGGCCTCGTCGAGCAAACACGAAGAGTCCGAACAAGAAGAGGATGATGAGGAGATTGCATTCATCATGAGAAAATTCAGTAAACTTCTCCAACGGAAGAAGATGCAAGATAGGAAGTTCTCAAAGGGAGACAAGCCTTAAAAAGAAAAGGAGATCACTTGTTTTGAGTGCGGGAAGCCGGGACACATCAAGGTTGAGTGTCCTCAAGCTAATAAGGCTCCCAAGAGGTTCAAGAAGAGAGCCATGAAAGCAACGTGGGATGATAGTGAGAGCGACACCTCCTCCAAAAATGAGGAAGTGGCCAGCTTGTGCTTCATGGCCAAGGAGAATGAGGTTAGTGATTCTTCTAATGATAGTGATAATGATGATGGCGATCTAATTGATGTCTTCAATGACTTGGTTAAACAATATGGCATGCTTAAGTCTAAATACAACTTGTTGAAGAAAGAAAATGCAAACTTGAGTAAAAAGCATGCTAAGGAGATTAACTTGCATGAAATGGAAATTAGTTGTAACACCCAGGAATTTCCTCTAACGTACGTAGCCCTTAGATTATATGTGTTATGGGAGTTTAACGTTAATCCTAGGGTTATACTAAGTTTATGAGGCAGAAAGTGAATTCTAGAATGAAAATCATAGATTAGAGTGGTTAGAGATTTTGTTGTTGTTGAGTTTAATGTAAATAAAAATATAAGAGAAGAAAAGAGTGGAGGGAGGAAGCCTTCACGTTGGTTTAGGGGATGAAAAGGTGAGGATAGAGGTTATTTTATAAAAATTAAAAATTTGGTGGAAAAAGTTTAAAGTGGAAAAGTTAAAGTTTAAAAGAATGGAAATTGAAGGTTAAAAAGAAAAAAATCTTCTTCTTCTCCCCCTTTTCTCTCCACAAAAATTTCATCTAATTGTAGGGTTTCTCCACCTTCATTTCTTCAAGTTTTTGCAAAGATTAAGGTTAGTTATGTAATGGGTTTTGTTATTTATGCAAAGTAGTGAAAATTTTTGGTGTTTTGGTGGTATTTTTGTGAGGTTTAGTAAGGGTTTGGAAACACTAATGGTGAACCTCCGAAAATTCCTTTTCTTGGTGATTTTGCTTCCTACTTTTGGTAGTTTAGACATTAGATAGGTTGGTTTAGGTGGTTTAGGTAGTTATATTAAAGAATTGGTGGAAGTTTGTGAAAAATTGGTTTTTGGATCAATGTTGCTGATTCTGTTAGGTGCAGAATTCGATCATCCATGCTCTTTAATTTGGTAAATTGAATCGATTCATTGGATAGTAGACATGTAGACGTTTACGGAATGGGTTGGACCGTTTAAATCTGATGAAAAATGAGTAAGTTATGGCCGATTGAAGTTTGGACACTAAAAAAGGGAGAATTTCGGGAGTTAGGGTTTATGCTTTAAAATTTGGTTAAATGTGTTGTTAGTTTTAGTTTAGGTATTCCTTAGAATTACTAGAGAGTTACTAAGTGATTTTCCCTATATTTGTTAGGTTGACGAGCGAGCGGTTAGCGTAGTTGAAGTAACAGAATACATGTGGAGTAACCAGGTAAGTAATAGAGTGTGTGCGTGTGCCTTTGCGCCTACACCATGTGTAACGCCCCGAACCCGCCCCGGCTCGGTGCGCTACGTTGCAAACAAAACCCGCGTTTAAAACATCGTTTAAAAGCAATTTAATAAAATTCCCGACTCGGTTTTCTAGTTTTCCGAACCCTCAATTTCCCTTGGAAAGCGTGTCTAAAATACTTTAGAATACGTTGGAAAAATGTCGGGTTAAAATGGTTTGGAAAATTGAAGATTTAAAAATTTTTTTTAAAAAAAATCAAAGAGGGGCGCTGCTGGGCGCCGCGCGCGCGCCACGCGCCCCTGGCGCGAGCGCAAAGCGCGCCCACCGCGTGCCCTTGCGCGCCCAGCGTGTGTCGGAGGCGATTATTCGCCTCCCGGTGGCGATTACTCGCCACCTCCTCTGCCGTTTCCGCCAAAAATCGCCCCAGAGGCGATTACTCGCCTTCCCACGGCGTCCACTCGCCACCTCCTTGGGTTTTTGACCCCAAAACGCCCAAAAACTTGACTTTTTCCCGACTTTTCGACTTACCTTCACTTCCTTCATTTTTCTACGACTAAAACACTTTCAAAAATTCTGAAAATTTAAACATACCTTCCCGACACCTAAACCTTCAAAGCTCATCAAAATTTTGGAAAAACCGACTTCAAACAGAGAAATACAAAAATAGAAAACTTAACCCGACGTTAGTTATTTTAAAATCAAAACGGGCGGCATAACACCTAAAATCTTAAAAACCCAAAACTTTAAATCCAAACACAAAATATATATTTTCAAGCTTCCAAATACAACAACCATCATCCAAAACTCCACCGACTCGAGAACGTTAATATTTAATACGAAAACATTTATAAAAACAACGTACCAACACGTATCAAATCTCCCGGTCACCAACTAGATACATCAAAAATACCAAAATAATAATCATCACTCACAACCCTCCGAAGACCATGATCGAGACGCCCCGACAACTGCCTGCACCGGCATGCCCTGTACATCACCAACTGCGCACCAAGCCTAGCTTTCCTTAGGTCCTCACCTGTACTCCCCTCTATACCTACACCACGGAACACAAAATATCAGCCTAATGCTTAGTAAGTAGGGAAATATGCATACAACAAACATAATGCGACACAACCCCTAACAGATGAGGTTTCTACTCGCTCAGTTGCTGTTCTTTCGTTTGCTACTCGTTGCTTTTCGTTTGTTCATTCACATAACCGAAACTCATCACAAATGCTAACACCGCACCTTAACGCGACTAGGCAACTCACACGGAGTCCCTCGCAGGTGTCCAACTCACACAGTGTCCCACGCAAGTGCCACCCTAACGCGACTAGGCAACTCCATCGGAGTCCCTCGCAGGTGTCACTCACACAAAGTCCCCCGCAAGTGCCACCCTACGCGACTAGGCAACGCCACCGGAGTCCCTCGCAGGTGTCACTCACACAAAGTCCCCGCAAGTGCCACCCTAACGCGACTAGGCAAATCCACCGGAGTCCCCTCGCAGGTGTCACTACCGGAGTCCCTCGCAGGTACCACCTTAACGCGACTAGGCAACTCCACCGGAGTCCCTCGCAGGTGTCACTCACACAAAGTCCCCCGCAAGTGCCACCCTAACGCGACTAGGCAACTCACACGGAGTCCCTCGCAGGTGTCACTCACACAAAGTCCCCCGCAAGTGCCACCCTAACGCGACTAGGCAACTCCACCGGAGTCCCTCGCAGGTGTCACTCACACAAAGTCCCCCGCAAGTGCCACCCTAACGCGACTAGGCAACTCCACCGGAGTCCCTCGCAGGTGTCACTCACACAAAGTCCCCCGCAAGTGCCACCCTAACGCGACTAGGCAACTCCACCGGAGTCCCTCGCAGGTGTCACTCACACAAAGTCCCCCGCAAGTGCCACCCTAACGTGGCTAGGCAACTCCACCGGAGTCCCTCGCAGGTACCACCTTAACGCGACTGGACAACTCTCAAGGAGTTTCTCGCAGGTGCTACCCTAACGCGGCTAGGCGACTCAACAACAGTCCCTCGCAGGTACCACCTTAACGCGACTGGACAACTCTCAAGGAGTTTCTCGCAGGTGCTACCCTAACGCGACTAGGCGACTCCGACACAAACCACCTCACGATTCAACTCACACCATCCCTTACGGTTCAAGCTCACCATGCAAAACCATGCTTAAAAATCGTTTCTCGTCGTTTGAAAACCGTGATGCATGTCATACAAAAACTCAACACAAAACCAAACAAAACAATCAAACAAAGCAAACAACCAATTCCCTACCGTTCCATGGTGTAGGCCCGAAGGCAAACCACACACATCCGCTACTTACCTGGATTCCTTGTGCGTGCTCGCAATTATATGCCCAGTTAGCCAAATCGTTCACTCGTCAACCTAACATAATAAAAGAGAAATCACTTAGCAATGCACTAACCATAGGTTTTAACAAACTTTTCAACCTAACATACAAAACCCAAAATTCCTAGATTTTCTATCGTCCAACCAAATCACTCGCTCGATTACCTAATATAACAAAAACTCAACTTAGAAATTTACTAATGAACTCAAAAGAAATTCTTAGCCTAAACTAACTAAAACTATCACAAACTTCCTTCCCCAAAATACAAAACCCGAATTATGCACCATTTTGACCGTCAAACTTCAAACGGTCGTAACTCCCTCATTTGTCAACGGCTTTCGACGTGCCACCCCAATCTGTAAACCTCTACACGTCTACCATCCATTGAAACACTCAAATCAACCAAACAATACATTAGCCCAGCTGAAATCCAGAAAACAGAATCGCCCCCTCCCCCCCCTTTTTAGTAAAACCGGTTTTTCCCAAACTCAACTCCAATCTTCCATTTCTCTCCAAAAATCAACCTAAACTAATCCCTTCAATAACTAAATCATCAAATCTAGAAAGAAAACCAACATTTACTCTCCATTTTCGGACTTCACTATTTAGGGTTTTCAAACCCTATGCAATCTTCACCAAAATCCTCTAAAAACCCATAAAAACCAACCCTTAGTGTATAAAACTAAAAACCCCACTAAAACTAACCTTAAAACCTTGAAGAACCTTGATGGAATGAAGCTTGGAAAAGCTTCAATGGCTGCCGTCGATGGTGGGAGGAGAAGAAGAAGACAAGTGCTTCACTTAACCATTTTCCCTCTTTTTATAAAACCTTTTCTTTTTCTTTATTTAATTCATTTAATAACCTATTAAAATTACACAAGTGCCCTTCCATACACTTCAACGTGGCTGCCATCTCTTCTCCCTCCATTTCCATTCAATTGCTTCATTTAATTTCCCTTTTAATTTTTAACAACTAATTTCTATTGGTCCATTTGTTGTTTGACTTTTCAAACCTAATTGGCTTTGAATTTTCAACCCCATCTCTTCTCTACTTTCCTTCAACGTGATTGGCATCTTCAAACACCACTTTTCATTAGCTTTTTACTACATTTTGATTGGTTAAAAGAGTTAGACTTTGCAAGCCAATTCTCTCCACCAATCACCATTGAGTTTGACTTGTCAAACTCTCCACTTCTCATTTCACTTCTAGTACCCTTCAACAATAAATTCTCATACATTTCTAGCCTAGGCTAACTCATTCTACGTCGAACCTAGGCTACACACGTAATAGAAATTCTCGGGTGTTACACCATGGAACGATAGAGTTTATTGTTTGGTTGTTTGATTGTTTTCTGTTTGAGCATTATATTGACATGCATCATTATTTTTGAACTACGAAAAATAAGTTTTGAGCATGGTTTTGATGTGTGAGCTTGAAACGTAAAAAGATAAGAAAAGCTTGCAACGTGGTTTCGAGTAGAGTCGCCTCGTCGGGGAGTAGTGCTAGTGTAACACCTCGAGAGGGTCTCTATGAGAGATACATTGCTGAAGATATGTAATGTGTCGTGTAAGGAGCCCCAACCTTTATCCCGGCTGAGCCCGGAGCCCGCAAACGCACTGCCATTGGCCCGGCCCAAACACATGAATTTCTCCATCCGTGGGGTAGGAGTTTTACGCCTCCCAAGTGATTTGAACCCTGGCATCCAGGGCTTATGACCAAAAGTTTCCCATCACTTGTACCACTTGAGCTGAGTAGTACCAGGTTGGGTGACCGACTGGGAAGTTCTCGCCAAACAAAGCCGTGAGGGGAGGATATTGGGTTACAGCCCAATCTCCAGAGCGGACAATATCTTACTGGGAAAAGGGGTTGTTACAAATTGTATCAGAGACTGTACCCACCGAAAATGTGGCCAACGAGGACGTTGGGCCCCCGAGGGGGGAGTGATTGTGATGACCCGAATAAGTACGTATGAGTACAACTGCGGGGCAAACCTTGGGTTGCGGGGCAAACCTCAAGACCTAAGTCGAGGGTAGGCATCTCCCGGACTCGAGTATAGGCAAATCCCGGGTCGTGAAAAGGGGGTCGTCACAATCTCACATCATTTGGAGAAGTATATGGAAATGAAACATATGTAAAGAGACTCTCCCAAAATAGTAAGACGCATTTTGGAGCACAATTGGCAACGGATCCCATAAGAACTCCGAAGTTAAAAGTGCTTCAGCGAGAGTAGTACCAGGTTGGGTGACTGACTGAGAAGTTCTCGCCAAACAAAGCTGGGAGGGGAGGATATTGGCTACAGCCCAATCCTTAGAGCGGACAATATCATACTAGAAAAAAGGGTCATTACATGTCGAGAGTATGAATGCCTCGTTGCGGAGTAGTGCTAGTGTAGCACCTCGATGATCGATGTGAGAGGAGATCATATATGGTCGTCTAATGGGCGGGGCTCAAATGTGTGCTGTCTGATCTTGCTCTGCTGGGTGTGGCTGTCCAATGAGCGGGGCTCGGATGTGTGCCTACTTTATCCACACGAAAAAGTGAAAGATTAATGAAACAAAAATGAAACGAGAACAACTTAGCGAGTCAAAACGGCATGTATTAGGGGTTGAGTGTGCATTGTGTTTTTGCATTCATTATTCCCTACTTGCTAAACATTAGGCTTACGTTTTGTGTTCTATGATATAGGTGACGACGAGATATCAGGTGAGCTAGACGAGGGAGGCCAGAACTAGGATGCAGTCGGCGACGCATGCTGCATGCTGGTGCAGGCAGTTGTTGGGGCATCTTGACCATGGTATTGCTGGGAAGTGGGGTAGAGTTGTGTCTTGATTGATAGTTGGTTTGTAAATAGGTTAGGGAACTTGAACTCTTTTTTGTGTGTATTTTGAACATATTGTATAAATGTTTGGTTTTCAGAGTTTTTGTTTTAGAAAATTAAACCGTTATGCTGCTCGATTTTTCATAAAAGGAACGATGTTCATTTTCACCCATTTTCACCTTTTCGCTGACGTTTTAGAGTCGGATTTCTGAGATTTTCATATGTCAAGAGGTGTAAAATGTTGGAAAAGGGTTTAGGTGAGTTTTGGGTGAATTGTAGGGTGGAAATTGAAGAAATTGTGAAAAGGTGGAGAAAAGGTGTATGTGGTGCGCTGGTGGCTGAGGAGGAGGCGCGCAGGCCGGGGAAGGGCGCGCGCAGGCCCGGGCGCGGGTGCAGGAGTGGCGCGCGCCCAACACTGATCGATCGGCACATTTGGCGCTCGTTGGTTGGGCAACCCAAGAGGGTGTCGATCGATCGTCACCTGGCGCGCAGGGTTGCGCGAGCGACACGCTGCCTGGGCGACGCGCACGGGACGCCCATGGTGAGCCACTTCGAAAATTTTTCAAAATTTTCTATTTCCAATATGTTTTAACTGTTTTAACCCGACCTTTTCTGACGCATTTGGCACGTATTTTACGCACGTTTTCCACCCGTTTTTTAGGGTTTATAAAACCAAAAAATCGAGTCAAAATTTTATCAAAAATTATTTTAAACTTCCTTTTAAGTGTGGTAATGATGAGCAAAGTAACAAACCGAGCTAGGGTGCGTTCAGGGGCGTTACATTAGTGAACTTAAAACTAAAAATGATAGTTTGAATGATTTAATTTTAAAATTCACTAATGGGAGCAAGAACTTGGATATGCTCTTAAGAAATCAAAGAGTAACATTTGATAAGGCCAGAATTGGTTACGAAAAGTTTAATAAAAAGAAAGTATACAAGAACTTTTTCGTCAAACCATCCACATGTCATACATGTAATGAAATAGGCCATAAATCGTTTGTATGTTCATTAAAATTTAATAATCTTAAATCACTTGGTATGTTACAATGGGTTACTAAAAGAATCAAACCTAATACTAGGACCCAAAAAATTTGGGTATCAAAGAAGGTTACATGATTATCTTTCTTGTGGGGTGTGAGTTCTCTCGTGAAGAACATATGGTATCTTGATGGCGGATGCTCAAGACGTATGACGGGGGACTCCTCCAAGTTTGCCTATGTCAACAAAAAGAAAGGAAACGTCACTTTTGACAAAAATCAAAAAGGAAAAATAGTTGACATTGGTAACATAGGTATCGTCATTAAGCCTATAATTGAGAATGTTTTATTAGTTGAAGGTTTAAAACATAATTTGCTAAGCATTAGTCAATTGTGTGATAAAAAATATAAAGTTATTTTTAAATCAAAATCATGTGTAATTAAAGATAGCTCAAGTAGTAAAATTTTGTTTGTTGGCTATAGAGAAGAAAATGTGTACACGATTGATCTAGATAATGTTGAATGTTTTGATGAAAAATGTTTTGCTGTGAATTCTTTGAATGATAATTGGTCTTGAAATAGAAGATTAGGAGATGTAGGTATGGATACCTTAGCTAAGATTGCTAA
The DNA here is from genome assembly GCA_022432975.1 of Begonia masoniana. Taxonomy (NCBI): domain Eukaryota; kingdom Viridiplantae; phylum Streptophyta; class Magnoliopsida; order Cucurbitales; family Begoniaceae; genus Begonia; species Begonia masoniana. The sequence goes on from CM039510.1 coordinate 14,698,555, forward strand.
GAATAATCTAGTAGAGAACTTCCAAAAATATCATTTGAGAAGGATAGTTTGTGATGCTCGTCAAATGGGCAAGCAAGCCAAAAGTTCTTTTGCCTCAAACATTGCTAGTCTAGGAGGCAAACATTATGTCTTTATCATTGTAGATGATTTCTCTAGGTTCACTTGAATATTCTTTCTAAAGTCAAAGGATGAAACTTTTGACATCTTCTCTAGCTTTAGGAAGAAAGTATAAAATGAAACTGATCTTGTCATTGTTGCTATTCGTAGTGATCATGGTAGAAAATTTGAAAATGAAAAATTTGAACTTTTATGTTGCAAACATGGAATTGAGCATAACTTTTATTTCCCTAGAATCCCTCAAAAAAATGGAGTTGTTGAGAGGAAAAATAGGTCTATCCAAGAGCTTGCTAGGACCATACTCAATGAAAACTCACTCCTAAAATATTTTTGGGTGGAAGCCATGGCTATAGCTTGCTATGAGCTAAACTGGGTCTCCACAAGACCTACCCTTGAGAAAACTACCTCTTATGAACTTTGGAATGATAAAACTCCTAGTATCAAGTATTTTAGAGCATTTGATTGTAAATATTTCATTCTCAACACCAAGGACAATTTGGAAAAATTCGATTCCAAGAAGGATTTGGGAATATTCCTTGGATATTCATTAACTAGTAAAGCATAGAGTGTTTAACAAAAGAACACAAGTTGTAGAAGAATCCACGCATGTCAATTTTGATGAGACCCCTCAATCTACAATAAATATGGAAAGAGATGATGTTTTAGAAATGTAAATGGATTCTCTCTCTCTAGGTGATCAATTTGAAACTATTCAAGAAGAAACCCTCATAGATCCTCCATCAAAATCTCTTGAAATTGTTCCAATCAAGGATGCAAATGATTTTCTCTCTCGGGATTGGAAATTTGTCAAAAGTCATCCCACAGATGAAGTTCTAGGTGATCCTTCCTTAGTAGTCAAAACTAGAGCTTCTGTTAGAAATATATGTGCAAATGTAGCATTTATCTCTCAAATTGAACCAAAAAATTTTGAGAAAGCCAAATTGGATGAAAATTGGATTGTAATCATGCAAGAAAAGCTAAACCAATTCGAGCGGAGCAATATATGGGAACTTGTTTAAAGATCCAAATATCATCCCATTATAGAAACAAAATGGGTGTTAAAGAACAAGGTAGACGAAAATGGAATTATTGTAAGGAATAAGGCTAGATTGGTAGCCAAGGAGTACAACCAAGAAGAGGGAATAGATTTTGAAGAAACTTTTTCCCCCGTAGCTAGACTAGAATCTATTAGAATGCTCTTAGTATTTGCTTGCTACAAAAATTTCACTCTCTTCCAAATGGATGTTAAAAGTGACTTTTTAAATCATTATATCTTGGACGAACTTTATATAGAGCAACCTTTAAGGTTTGAAGTCTATGACAAAGTTGACCATGTATATAAGTTTAAGAAAGCTTTATATAGACTTAAGTAAGCCTCTAAAATTTGGTATGATATGTTGAAGAATTTTCTCATGGAAAGAAACTTTAAAAAAGGTAATACCGATTCAACCTTGTTTATTATGCAAAAAAGGGATGATTTGCTCATTGTGCAAGTATACGTGGATGACATCATATTTGACTCAACAAATGTCTCACTTTGTGATGAATTTGCATCTCTAATGCCAAGTGAATTTGACATGAGTATGGTGGGGAAGTTAAAATTTTTCTTAAGATTGTAAATAAAACAAACTCCCGATGGTATATTTTTAAATCAAGAAAAATATATCAAAGATCTCTTAAAGAAGTTTGGATTAAATTCTTCCAAACCATCTAGAATTCTCATGAGCACAACTACAAAATTGGATAAAGATTAAAATGGGATAAGTGTAGATATCAAGAAATATAGAGGTATGATTAGATCTCTATTATACTTAACTGCTAATAGGTCGGATATCCTATTTAGTGTGTGCTTACGTACTAGGTTTCAAACATCCCCTAAGGAATCCCACTTAAATGCGGTTAAGAAGATATTCAAATATCTAAGTGGCATCTATGATTTAGGATTATGGTATCCAAATGGTACATCTTTTGATTTAATAGGTTATTCCGACTCTGATTATGCCAAAAGTCTTGTAGATAGAAAAAGCACTAGTGGAACATGCCAATTTCTAGGTGAATCTCTCATGTCTTGGTACTCAAAGAAACAAAATTTCGTAGCACTCTCAACGACCGAAAGCAAATATATCGCCACCAGAAGTTGTTGTACTCAAATGCTTTGGATGAAGCAAACATTAGAGAATTACAATCTATTCTATGATAGGATACCGATTAGATGTGATAATAGTAGTGTCATTAACATTTCCATGAATCCTATCCAACAGTCCAGAACCAAACACATTGAAATCCGATATCATTTTATAAGGGATCGTGCACAAAAGGCAGATATCACTTTGGATTTCGTAAATTCTTCCCATCAATTAGCCGATATCTTCACAAAACCCTTAGATAAAAAGACCTTTAATGATATTCAGGTACGGTTAGGTCTAATTAAGATTTAGAAATCATGAAACTCAATTTTAATTTAGGAAGTGTCGACCAATACCGGAATCGGTCGACACCTAACCTTAGTTTCATTTAGTATACGATAAAAGTGTCGACCGCTACTGAGACCGATCGACACCTCAACACTCTATTTTATTCATTTAACGAAGAAAGTGTCGACCGCTACTAAAATCGATCGACCGCTGCATCGTTTTATAAATAAAACAGGTCGTCTGAAACCCTAACCACGCGACCTCTCTCTCTCGATTTTCTTCGGCGATTTTCGTTTCAATCTCAAAACTTTACTATTTTCTTCCAATAATCATCTCCTCTATTCCCTCTAAACCTCTAATGACATCATCCTCTCGCAGCAAACTCGTCGTTCACAAGAAGAGATCAAACAACCTTACTCCAGTGACTGAACTAGAGCATCAATCTACGTGGTCTTCTCTATTATTCAAAAATTATGACTCTTTCAAGAGGTATGAAGATGATTTTCAGTTTAACCCCCTTATTTTAAGTAGAAGAGTGGAATTCCTGGAGTTATCAAGCTTAAATTTGATAGAGTCATTAAAGGCTATGGGCCTGTATGAATTGTTTAATCTTAGTGACCCATATTTTAAGACTCTGATAAGAATGTTCTATGCGAATCTAGAACAATTTGTGCGACCACTTAGAATTCATAGCTATGTGTATGGAAAGCACATAGAAATTACCTCTCATTCACTAAATGCTGTCTTGGAATGAGTTTTCAATAATTCATCAGAGAAATACTATAAGGCTGCAAAGGATACGATTTTTGTAGAAACCGAAGATGGATCTAATCTTTTGAGAACGATCATTAAGGATCCTAACTGTCACCTTCCAACGAAGCCTAAGTCCAAATATTTGAATGTACATGCAAAACTTCTTCATCATATGATTACGTACAATATGTTACCTCGAGATGGACATCGAGATCACGTTAGTGGGATGGATCTCTATGTCCTTTACAAATTCTATCGGGTTGAACCATTCAATGTGGGCAATGTAATTTTGAACCGTATGCTTCAAGTCTTCAACAATGCATCAAAATCCCTTCCCTTTAATCTTCTTCTACTGAAGATTTTTGAGATCAATCGAGTACAAATTCCGGATTCTGAAACCTCATTACATCTAAAGAAAATCGACTGGTACTCCTTATCCACTCTAGCTCGGATGGGGTTTGGGCTCAATGATGAAGGTGATTGGGTCTTTAAGGGAGACCAAGCTGGTGCTAGGGCTAGACCATCTCACATGGAAGTAGATGAGGGTGGTCACGAGTTAGAACAAACTTCTGAACCTCACTTCAATGCAACTAGAGGGAGCTCCTCTAACCTTAAGGAAAAGTTCAACAATTTGGAGCCGAATGTAGCCAGGATAGGCATCGCTATTGAATCCCTTAAGAACTTAGTTTTCAATCGTCTTGATCTGATGGAAGCTGAACAACGTCAAGAGTTCATCGAGGTTCATGAGCATCTTGACTATCTTCAAGATTATTGGGATGATGAATATGATGAGGAAGAAGATTCTCCAGGCAATCCTACAGTCGATCTCAGTGTCCCTCCATCCGAGTGATATTTTTTTTTAGCTTGTGATTCTCATAGTTTGTGAGTGTCTTAGTTTGAAGTTATCTTAGTTTGTTGTCTGTAATTGATGGATATTGGCACTTTTTTTTTGCATCTGATACTTATCTATATTTTTGTTTGGATTAACTTTTGAAATATTTGAAATGTTATCTTATTTGTGTTGATTGACTTACGCAATGATATAATATTTTATGCTAGTTGACTATGAAGTATTTATTTATTTTTATAATGTCAAAGGAGGAGGCATAATTGAAAAGTATAAGATTTGAGCAAATCTATTTAATGCATATATTGTGGGGGAGATTTATTTGATATAAGTATAGGGAAGTGTGAAATCAATTTATAATTTGTCATTATCAAAAAAGAGAGATTATTAACTTAAAATGAGTTTAAGATTACTGTGTTTTTGGATTATATTTAATTAAAATGTGTTTAACGGTAATATGGTTTTGATAATGATGTTTGATAAATTGATTAACTTAAGAAATGAATAATTTTGCAAGTACCTTAATTGAAAATGCCCCTGAAGAAGGGTATTTAGTACTAATGAGTTTTATTAAGTGTGTGATAGTCAAAATGAAGAAAAACAATTTCGGAGTGCCTCAAGTGTCGATCGATTGCCACATAGGTCGACTAGTTTAAACAGAGAAGAAATAAGTGTCGACTTGAATCGTCAAGCGTCGACCGGGATATACAGGTGTCGACCGATGGTGTGATGACCCGAATGTGAACGTATATGTACGACTGCGGGCAAACCTCGGGTTGCGGAGCAAACCTCGGGACCTAAGCCGAGTGTAGGCGAATCCCGGACTCGAGTATAGGCAAATCCCGGGTCGTAAAGAGGGGGTCGTCACAATACCAGATCGCTTGGGGATGTATGTGGAAATGAAACATATGTAAGAGATCCCTCCCAAGATAGTAAGACGCATTTTGGAGCACAATTGACAACAGATCCCATAAGAACTCCGAAGTTAAAAGTGATTCGGCGAGAGCAATTTCAGGTTGGGTGACCTTCCGGGAAGTTCTCGCCAAACAAAGCCGTGAGGGGAGGATATTGGGCTGCCGCCCAATCCCCAGAGCGGACAATATCTTGCTTGGAAAAGGAGTCGTTACAAATGGTATCAGAGCCTGTACCCAACCAGAAATATGGCCAACGAGGACGTTGGGCCCCCGAGGGGGGGGGGGGGTGATTGTGATGACCCAAATGTGAACGTATATGTACGACTGCGGGGCAAACCTCGGGTTGCGGGGCAAACCTCGGGACCTAAGCCGAGTGTAGGCAAATCCCGGACTCGAGTATAGGCAAATCCCAGGTCGTAAAGAGGGGGTCGTCACAATACCACATCGCTTGGGGATGTATGTTGAAATGAAACATATGTAAGAGATCCCTCCCAAGATAGTAAGACGCATTTTGGAGTACGATTGACAACGGATCCCATAAGAACTCCGAAGTTAAAAGTGCTTCGGCGAGAGCAATTCTAGGTTGGGTGACCGACTGGGAAGTCCTCGTCAAACAAAGCCGTGAGGGGAGGATATTGGGCTACGGCCCAATCCCCAGAGCGGACAATATCTTGCTGGGAAAAGGGGTCGTTACAGATGGATACATAGAAGATTAAAGTGTCGACCACACAATAGAAGAAGTCGACTAGAACATATTTCAACAGCTATCATCTAACACCAACGGTAATAAAGTGTCGACCGATTCTCAAAGAGGTCGATCAGTACTGCTTACAACGGCTTTCTATCTACGCACAACGATAACAAAGTGTCAACCAGTTTCAAGACAAGTCGATCGCTAGTTGACTAAATTCAAAGGGTACTATTAATTGAAGAATGAAGACCTTTAGAAAATGAAGAAGGCTCCAACAAACGTGAAATATCTCTCAACGATTAACAAAGCTTTCACCTAAATTTTTTTTCCTCTCTCATTCTACTCACTTGAGATTTTATTTGTTAGGAGAGTGTTACTTGAGTTTCGACTTAATCATTTGTACTAAAAACATTGAGAAAGGGTGTATTCCTAAGAGAAAAGTGTAAAGACAGTTGATTGACACCCGTGAAGATCAATCAAAGGTGTAAAGGCAGTTGATTGACGCCTGTGAAGTTCAATCAAAGATTCGCTTAGAAGAAAAAGTCCTTGGAACGCAGACGTAGGCAACGTTGGCCGAACCGCGTAAACAATTTCGGTGTCATTTTTCTTTTCCCTTAACTCTTTACTTGCTATTGATTAAATTCATCTTATCAACTCAATTTGAAATCATTCAGTTTATACACTTAAGAGAAAACAATTAATTTGATCCCCCCCACCCTCTCTCTCACAGGTAAAAATGATCCTACAATACTAACTTGCTTTCTTTAACTTGATTTGTGCCTTCGTGTGTGATTTCAAGTAATCTATAAATCTCATAAGCATTATCATAACCTTGTAATCTATTAAATCCATCTCTATTTAATGAACAATATAATATATTTATTGCTCTGGCATTTAGACTTAATCTATGTTGATCGTTCTTATCATATTCGAAGGTAATTTGGGAATATTTAAACCATTTTTTATTTTAACAATAGAATAAACGCTATGTTCAATAATATGTCATAATTCATAATTTATAGATTGCACAAATATTCTCATTCTAGCTTTTCAATTCACATAACCATTACTGTGAAAGAAATGAGACCTAGAAATATATCGCCCCTCAACATGCATGTTGTTAGTATCAAAAGCCAGAACAATCTATTAAGACCAAATTATGCTTTCAATCACAATAAAAGATTACAACTGTGAAAGATCCCGAGATAGAGAGGTGTCGACTGCTAGGGTTGACCACTGGGTTCGATCGATTACTTGTGGGTTTCGATCAACCGCACAGTCTTTTAATTATGGTTGTTCGCGGGGGTTTATAGTGTTTTGAATTAAGTTCCTAGTCTTAGTATAGGAATCATCCATTACTCTCCTTAGTGTTTAGTGGAATATTCATAACATTAATTTTGTTTTAGGCTTAGACAACTTTATGGACTTCGAGCCAGTGCCTGAGGTGATCACTCTTATGCGAAAGAAGAGCGGTCATCACTGAGATAGGAGTTTTATAACATTTTACACTACATTGCATTGTTTTATAAAAATCTTATTTTGATGAGTTATCACTCATAGAAAACCTGATGGTGTTTGGTTACGAGGACGTTAGCTTTTTACATATATATGTATGTTTTACACATTTACCATTGATGAATGGTATTTCATTTATGTTCGATATATATTGGAGGATGAATACTCTTGATGGTTTGGACAGTTTCGGTGTCAAAACATCAATAGACTATCTCAGTACACCTTCTTTTACGTGAAGTTTGTCTTGTTTGCACATACGAAAATAGTTAATAGGGCAATGTGTAATATCCAGCTTTTCTGGATATTATTATTTTAATATATAATGACATTTTTGTAAATACGTCAAAACAAGCCCGTTTCTCAAGAAGAAAGCGTCATTACGATCCTAACGATTAATAGGAATTTTAAGGAAATTATGAGAATTTTCGGAGTTTAAACGCTATATTCCGAGTAGATACATTTATCGAAATGTAAAAGACGTTCTAGTAAAAATAGCAAACGAGGTCCGTTTTGCAAACGGATAGTTTTGTTAGATCCTAAATAATAAGTTGGACATATTGTTAAAATAAGGAAATTTGGTGAACCCGAATAGTTGGACGATTAACGAACCAAATGACGAAACGAATATAAAAACTATGGAAGGGCATTTTAGTAATTTGCCAAATCAATTTATAAAATAGCCTAAAAACCTTTCTTCTTCATTTTTGTTTCCTTCTGCGATTTCCAGAGAAGAAGCTCGCGGCCTCCTCTCTGCCCGCGCGACGTTTTCCTCCAATCCGACCTCCGTTCGTTCCGATTTCTTCACGGTTTCTCCTCCTCTCGCTATCCTAGGTATGAGTCCACGTTCTTAGTGCGTTTATTTCGAGTTTTACGGAGATGTAGTTAATTAGGGTTTCGATCGATTTTCGTTAAAAACGCGAATTAGGGTTCGTAATTAATAGGTTAGCCTTGGTTAAGTATATATTAAACGTATTTGACGTTATTGGACGAAGTTAAATTGAATTGTGGAAAAACGTTAAATTCGAGAATTTAGGGATTTTTGAGAAAGGTTCGTGAATGGTGATTTTGAACTATCGAGCGTGAATTGGTCGTTTAAACGTCTCGATTAATTAAGTTAGAACTTTAGGAAAGTTCCTTAGTTAAGAATTTTATTAAATTGGACAATTGGGAGTTCTGATGTGTCATATTGACAATATTGTAAATTTGCCTCAGACAAACGACGCTCGTGGACGGAGCTTGAGCTGCTTTGGACACGAGGTAAGTTCTCGTGATCTTTCCTGGCCGATTGGCCTACACCGTACTTCGATGTAGCGTTGAGGATCTTGTGGATTGTTTGTTTTAAATTGCTTTGGTGGATAGTTAGGGTTTAAATTGTTATGGGTTATTTTATTTCGGTCTCGATGGTACATATGCTTGGTTGTTTATTTTATGTTAATATCTGTTCATGCATCACGTGTTTTTAAAGATCATGAAAACGAATTCTGCACGATGTTTTAAAGCAAATGCAAAGAAAAGATGACCCTTCGGTATACAGTTTATAGCAAAGCAAAGCATAGCAAAGCAAAGTAAAGTAAAGCAAAGCAAAGTAAAGTAAAGAAAACAAAGCATGATTTACAGATTCATATGCACAGCACGCATTTGCATTTACTAGAGCTTACTGAGATTTTTATCTCATAGATGTCTGTATGGTGTAGGTGACATAGATCCAGGTGAGGACGGCGTTCCTCCTTCCGATGTCTGAGGCAGTTGATGGATGATGGCCCGTGGGAGTGCGCTGAGTAGTCGAGGCGCGTTTTGACCCGTGGGGATGTACGTATGGACTCTGGAGTTATCTAGGGATATTTTGAATTGATAATTGTATAGAGTATATTAGGTTGTTTGGATCTGGATAGGGGTTAGAAAATGTTTTGGTAACTGTATGTAAAAGGCTTTGATTTAAACTGTTTTGTTAAACGTTATGAAATGTTTCGATTCGTTTTGGGATTGGTACGGGTAAGCTCGGTTTTTAGAGCTATTTACACAGTTGGACTTCGCAAAGTCTGCTGTAAGCTAATTGAGTTTTGAATACATTTAATTGGGTGGATGAGTAATAAGTTTATTGAGATTTTAGATGTAAAACAATAGAAGTTTTGCTCTCTGGAAATCGGATTCCAGAGAGCTAATTGAAGTGTTTGATGCATAGAGTGTTGAAGGATTTGAAGGAACTGGAACAGGTGTGAAGGAAATGGTCGCTGCTTGCTGTGAAGCAATGCAGCGATCGATCTCTGCTGCAGAGCAGAGATCGATCGCTGCTGCTATAAAGCAATGCAGCGATCGATCTCTGCTGTGCAGCAGAGATCGATCGCTGCTGCTATAAGGCAATGCAGCGATCGATCTCTGCTGCAGCAGAGATCGATCGCTGCCACAGCTTAGTGATGCAGCGCTCAGTCGCTGCATGTAGCACGACTGGTCGCTGCCTTAATTTGTTTCAGGGCGGACCGTTTTTCCCTTTCCTTCTTCGGATTTGTTTTTAAGTTATTTTTATTAAATGGTTTAATTGTTATTTAGTTATTAAATGTTTTGTTTTAAATGATTTCAAGGTTTGATTTCAATTCTGTTTTCAGTTCTGATTTCAACTTCAGTTTAAATTCCGCATTAAGTTTTAATTAAAGTACGGGAAAGTATAAAGTGTAAAATAAAAATGAAAAATTCATACGGGTAAATGGGTACAGTATTAGGGGTGTTACAATTATGGTATCAGAGCTCCCGGGTTTTAAAATCGGTTTTGTAGACTGCTCGACTGCACAGCCACTACGCGGACATCCTTCATCAACTGTAAGTCTGTTTTATAGCTTTATTGATTTGGTTTCTTAGGATTATTGTTTTGATGTTTTATAGGATTTTTATAAAATGGTTCGAGGAAGGGATCCTAGAGATGATGCGCTAGATCGATTTACGGAGTTGATAGATCGCCAGTCTCAGCATATGGACCGACAAGCGCAGCAGATTACGGACTTACTAAATCGAGAGAACCAGAGGGTCCGAGATTTGGTAGTTCCCAACAACCAGGGCATGCAAAAGTTTCAGGGCCTACGACCTCCAGTGTTCGATGGTCGATCATCGGATCCTACTGTTGCGGAGGAATGGATCCGAGTTATGGAGGATATGTTAGCTTATGCCGAGGTAGGGAACGGGAGCATGGTGGCGTATGCTACCTTTCACTTAGCGATGGATGCCCGTTTTTGGTGGGATTCGATCAAAGCGACGACGGACGTATCAGTTATGACTTGGGATCGATTCAAGTTTGTATTTTTTGACAAGTATTTTAATCGCACAGTGAGAGTGGCGAAGAGGAATGAGTTCACACAGCTGAGGCAGACAGGTTCAGTTGCGGAATATATCCGGAAGTTTGAGGCTTTATCGCGATTTGCACCGCGCCTTGTCAGTGATAACGAGGAGAAGGTACACCAGTTTATGGAGGGCCTTAATTCGGAGATCCGGATGCACGTTGTTGTATCAGGTATTATCGATGTACCCTACTCTGACATCACAGCTAGGGCTCTGGATATTGAGGCCGCCAGAGCTACTTGTGTTAGACCGAGGGAGCCAGCTAAGGGCTTCTTCCGTGAGATTCAACCTCAGTCGCAGAATCAAGGCTGGCAGCCGAGGGCACAGCAACAGCAACAACAACAAAGAGACGTTAAAAGGCCTCTAGAGGGAGGCAACGATCGAGGGAAAGGCAAGCAGGTACAAGGGGCTTCTCAGTCACCTCTTTGCCCTAAATGCCAGAGGGAGCACAGGGGACAGTGCAGGGTAGGCACAAATGTGTGCTATTGGTGTGGAGAACCGGGCCATTTTGTTAAAGACTGCCCGAATCAGGGACGAGATCAATCAGGCAGAGATCAAAGGAAAGTTGTACCGAGAGTCTTTGCGTTCATCGAGCCTGACAACGCCGACGATGGGGCCCAGCCTTCTACAATTGCAGGTATTATTTAAATTACTTGTACAACGATATGTATATGATAGATAAGGTATTTAGATCTGAAACTAGTAAAGAAGAGAATAATAGATGAGTAAGATGAATTACTAGGCAAAACCCTCAAGGGAAGATAATAGGACACACATAGGATTAGTTCGATTTAATCAACAGAGTTTGCGCACCTAGGGTTTAGTAACAATTATAGGAATACGTCCTATGAGATATGGATTTGAAGTAGGTAGGGATTGTGCCTAATTGGCAACCGTTTGGAGTATTAGAATACGACTAGTCAAGAAAGAAGAAAGTTTAGAAATAAACCTATAAAGGGATACCTAGATTGTTATAATACCTAAAGTGTGTTTAAATAGATCAAGTACCGTAGAACTCGTATATTGAGAATTTGTATGAAGTTAGGAGTGTCTAGATTAAGATAGAATTCAAGAGTTAAAGTTAGAATAATTTCCGAGTAGAATAGTTGGAACCTGATTGAAAAGAGCGAACAAGAATAGATTAGTCGATGAACTCCAAGTAGCCTCGAGGAATTTAGTGAAGGTAAAGTAGATCGTTGGAATAAATGAGAGCGTAGATTGGCGATTAAAGGATAACAAATTGAGAAATTTGCGATTTATAGAATAAGGAGAGTGAGAATTATCACCGAAACCGTCTAAGTAAACTTAGAGGTGAGATTAAGTTAGTAAATTTCTAATGATCGACTAATGTGTGGCAGGTCGAGACCAAGTAGTGCATGAATGACTTAGGTTAGAATGACTAGTTTAGAGCACATCAATGAGAGGATTTAGAGACTTGACCATGCTTAGAGCAAATAGAGTTTAAGATAAACAAAGGAGTGTAACGTTAGCAGTGTGAGAACTTTAATTGAGAATAGAGTGGTAGAATTTAAGGACAAAACTATGGTGACATAGTTCGAGGAGTATAGCATTGTAAGCTTAGATGTAGAATCCGCCCTGAATTAACTGGCGGGATTGGTAAGTTGCCTAGGAAAATATGTGATTTAGGAGATTTAGTAAGACATAATGTGTGAGTGAGGATATGTACAATCCAGTTGAGAGTAGAGATTTCGAACTTAAGGCTAATGTTGGAAGGTAAAGTCGACGTTTTGGTTTAAAATCGTAGAGATAGACCCTAGGGATGACGGGATCAGAGTTAACAAAAGGAAGTTCGAATTTTGTTAGAGATAGAATTCTAAGTAAATACTGACTGTAGCTCATAGTTTGACTCACATTGACCAAGTAGCGTGATAGACGTATAATTGTAGGGTATAACGATGAGGACTTAATTAGGAAACCCGCACCGAAATCTCCAAAAGTCAATGGGTTACCCAAGAAGTTAAGTGACCAGTAAATCCTTTGGGTGATACAGTTACGAGGAATCGTTACCCGGGCGAATATAGAAATGTGGGTCGACACGGGTCTCGACTACAGATGAGGCCAACGAAGTTATAGAGAAGTTTAGGTAAATCAATTTGAGATTTAAGGACTTAACTAAGCTCAGTGCTTTAGTAAGGAAGTGTACGATCAGATCGAAGGTAAAGAATACAAGTTTAAGGCCGATATTGGAGAGTACAGTGGACAGTTTTGGTTGAGAACCACGAAGAGTGACCGTAAGTACAAATGATAATCGAAGCGCAAGGCTGCGTGATACGAGACATTGACATCAAAGGCCTACATAAGCTAAGTTAAATTTTGAGGACAAAATTTTAAATAAGGTGGGTGGAATGTAATATCCAGCTTTTCTGGATATTATTATTTTAATATATAATGGTATTTTTGTAAATACGTCAAAACAAGCCCGTTTCTCAAGAAGAAAGCGTCATTACGATCCTAACGATTAATAGGAATTTTAAGAAAATTATGAGAATTTTCGGAGTTTAAACGCTATATTCCGAGTAGATACATTTATCGAAATGTAAAAGACGTTCTCGTAAAAATAGCAAACGAGGTCCGTTTTGCGAACGGATAGTTTTGTTAGATCCTAAATAATAAGTTGGACATATTGTTAAAATAAGGAAATTTGGTGAACCCGAATAGTTGGACGATTAACGAACCGAATGACGAAACGAATATAAAAACTATGGAAGGGCATTTTAGTAATTTGCCAAATCAATTTATAAAATAGCCTAAAAACCTTTCTTCTTCATTTTTGTTTCCTTCTGCGATTTCCAGACAAGAAGCTCGCGGCCTCCTCCCTGCCCGCGCGACGTTTTCCTCCAATCCGACCTCCGTTCGTTCCGATTTCTTCACGGTTTCTCCTCCTCTCGCTATCCTAGGTATGAGTCCACGTTCTTAGTGCGTTTATTTCGAGTTTTACGGAGATGTAGTTAATTAGGGTTTCGATCGATTTTCGTTAAAAACGCGAATTAGGGTTCGTAATTAATAGGTTAGCCTTGGTTAAGTATATATTAAACGTATTTGACGTTATTGGACGAAGTTAAATTGAATTGTGGAAAAACGTTAAATTCGAGAATTTAGGGATTTTCGAGAAAGGTTCGTGAATGGTGATTTTGAACCATCGAGCGTGAATTGGTCGTTTAAACGTCTCGATTAATTAAGTTAGAACTTTAGGAAAGTTCCTTAGTTAAGAATTTTATTAAATTGGACAATTGGGAGTTCTGATGTGTCATATTGACAATATTGTAAATTTGCCTCAGACAAACGACGTTCGTGGACGGAGCTTGAGCTGCTTTGGACACGAGGTAAGTTCTCGTGATCTTTCCTGGCCGATTGGCCTACACCGTACTTCGATGTAGCGTTGAGGATCTTGTGGATTGTTTGTTTTAAATTGCTTTGGTGGATAGTTAGGGTTTAAATTGTTATGGGTTATTTTATTTTGGTCTCGATGGTACATATGCTTGGTTGTTTATTTTATGTTAATATCTGTTCATGCATCACGTGTTTTTAAAGATCATGAAAATGAATTCTGCACGATGTTTTAAAGCAAATGCAAAGAAAAGATGACCCTTCGGTATACAGTTTATAGCAAAGCAAAGCATAGCAAAGCAAAGTAAAGTAAAGCAAAGCAAAGTAAAGTAAAGAAAACAAAGCATGATTTACAGATTCATATGCACAGCACGCATTTGCATTTACTAGAGCTTACTGAGATTTTTATCTCATAGATGTCTGTATGGTGTAGGTGACATAGATCCAGGTGAGGACGGCGTTCCTCCTTCCGATGTCTGAGGCAGTTGATGGATGATGGCCCGTGGGAGTGCGCTGAGTAGTCGAGGCGCGTTTTGACCCGTGGGGATGTACGTATGGACTCTGGAGTTATCTAGGGATATTTTGAATTGATAATTGTATAGAGTATATTAGGTTGTTTGGATCTGGATAGGGGTTAGAAAATGTTTTGGTAACTGTATGTAAAAGGCTTTGATTTAAACTGTTTTGTTAAACATTATGAAATGTTTCGATTCGTTTTGGGATTGGTACGGGTAAGCTCGGTTTTTAGAGCTATTCACGCAGTTGGACTTCACAAAGTCTGCTGTAAGCTAATTGAGTTTTGAATACATTTAATTGGGTGGATGAGTAATAAGTTTATTGAGATTTTAGATGTAAAACAATAGAAGTTTTGCTCTCTGGAAATCGGATTCCAGAGAGCTAATTGAAGTGTTTGATGCATAGAGTGTTGAAGGATTTGAAGGAACTGGAACAGGTGTGAAGGAAATGGTCGCTGCTTGCTGTGAAGCAATGCAGCGATCGATCTCTGCTGCAGAGCAGAGATCGATCGCTGCTGCTATAAAGCAATGCAGCGATCGATCTCTGCTGTGCAGCAGAGATCGATCGCTGCTGCTATAAGGCAATGCAGCGATCGATCTCTGCTGCAGCAGAGATCGATCGCTGCCACAGCTTAGTGATGCAGCGCTCAGTCGCTGCATGTAGCAGCGACTGGTCGCTGCCTCAATTGTTTCAGGGCGGACCGTTTTGCCCTTTCCTTCTTCGGATTTGTTTTTAAGTTATTTTTATTAAATGGTTTAATTGTTATTTAGTTATTAAATGTTTTGTTTTAAATGATTTCAAGGTTTGATTTCAATTCCGTTTTCAGTTCTGATTTCAACTTCAGTTTAAATTCCGCATTAAGTTTTAATTAAAGTACGGGAAAGTATAAAGTGTAAAATAAAAATGAAAAATTCATACGGGTAAATGGGTACAGTATTAGGGGTGTTACACAATGAGGATGCATACTCATTGGATTTTGAATCTTTAAACCTGATCAGAGTATATTTATTTATTATAGTTACATGTGGTGTCGTCGCTGATTGGTTCCCCGGGCACCCGAGGTAACGTTGCTTGATCTTCAGATTGTCGTTATTGTCACGACCCGGGAGGGGTCTGGACAGAAATGCCAGGCTAAACGATCAACCTCGAGGAGGTCCACCATCTAGCCTAAGGCTGAGTGCAGAAGTTTTTGCAATGATCCAAGACTCCTCAATGTAACAAATATGAGAAAACGAGGAATAATAGAAATACTAGAAAATTAAAAATAGTTACAGACCCAAGTATGTAGCAATATCTAGAATATGTTCCTACATTTCACAAAATATCAAAATAGAAAAAAAATATAACTCCTAAAAGATTGGTGCTGATCCAATTCACTTATGCTTCCTCCTTCCTTTACCTGTGGAGGGGGAGTCGTTGGGGTGAGTGACAAACTCAGTATGGGATGTTATACCTACCAATCATGTTATAATGCATGCCAGTTAAAAAACCAATGAATGAGTATCAAATTTCAAAACCACTTCCATATTATTAAATCTCTTCTCATTTTTAGATAGATCGATCGGGCTAACTTTTAAAATAAAGTAAGTGTATATAAACTATGTCATCATCATCCATACCATACTACATAGTCAAGTGTACAGTGAAAAAGGAGATCACGTAAGGATCCTCCAAAACACACCACACAGAAAGGCCGTTATAACATTAGGCAAGACCTCATAGAGAAGAGATATAGTCAATTACCAGGGGGATCACGGTCGGCATACCCTGAGCCTCGTGGACCACACGGTAGCTCACCAGGAGGGAATCAACGATCACTCTACTCTGGGCCCTCGAGAACACCACACAAGGGACTTATCATATCGGGGGTAACAACGAACAGACACTGATCAGGTCAGGTAACAGGGCTAGCATAGCTCAGAGCCTAGGGATAGCCAAAGCTCCGAGCCCACAACTCCACATGCAAGGAGTTTAACAAGAGGGACTCAACCCGGAGGGAATCAACAACCACTCAACCCGGAGCCTTATCCAAACTAATGTGGGGAGTACCATGACAACCCTCAAACACGGGTGCATCTGGGCAGAATCCCCTGATACTCTCAGCGTACGGGCCCGGCTGAGAGTGCCAAACGATTACTTCCAGAATCAACTCCAAATGGCAATACAGAAAACTATGCAATTCATCAGAAAATCAGTCCACAAATAAAAACCCAACAGCATAGTATAATGATCAATCTCAAATCAAACCAGTTGGCAAGGCGAGAAAACATGGCAGTAGACAGTCAAATCAAGTCAAAAGTATACATGCCTATCTAATGCAATATGCTCATGTTTTTAAAACAGCCGACATCAATATCGGTGGTAATCCACCAAAATAATATCTATGGATGTTATGTAGGTATATCGCAGAAAGTATAATAACTCATACCACCGAGGCGAGTTCTCCCAACTTCAGTGGTCCTGTGTATCCTCGAGGATCATCTCGAGGTCTGCAAAATCAACCGAACTGGGAGTCAAAACAAGGAAGGAAACCTCGTTAATATCCAATATAGGCTAAAAACAATCTAAACTAGGAGCCGGGTGAAAACGGGGCCAAACGACTCAAGTTTACTTTTGGTTAAAAAGTCAACGGTCTTGTTTAGTTTTAGTCGGGGTCCCGGAACGGTCCATAGAGCAAACCGGGACAAAGACGGGCTAGAAATAAGTTGGGTTGACTTTTTAACCAAAAGTCAATGTCAAAGTTTACCGTTGACTTTGGTTGTTTTTAAGATCGGGTCGGGTTCAGGTCAGACCAAACCGGGTCGGCCCGGCCCAGCTGGGTTCGAGTCTGACCCAGACTAGTTAGACTCGAGTCGGTTCCGACCCAGCTCGGGCTGACCGAGCCCGATGGGATCGGGTCAAACCCGACCAGGAATGGGGTAGGCCTAACCCGGCCCACCAGACTGTAGGTGTGGGCCGGCCTGGACTAAAATCGGGTCGACCCGTTTTGCAACGGTTCCCTACCGAAAACACCCAAATATCGGGTTTAAATCGCAAAAATAAACTAAATCAAAAACCCTAACTGTCACTGGCAAAATCGAGAGGGAGGAGGAGGGCTCACCGTCGAAACTTCCTTCACAAGAGTTGCTCCTCTCGTCGAGACGAAGCAATTGATGCCTTGAACGCGTTCGAACGATGGTCGGAATCTCCTCGGCCGATCTCCCTCTTCGCGGCTGTCTCCCTCTCTCTCTCTCTCTATTGTTCTGCCAAACGAAAATAAGGTTTTTAACCTTATTTTCTTCTTTTCTTTTATTTTTTTTATTTTAATTTTTTTAAATTTTATATTAAATCTATTAAACCCATTTAACAAATTTTCAGTTTCTAATTTAAAATTCTCGAACAACTTTGTTCGACAATTTCGGATGTTCTACTCTCGTGGATTTAATCCATTTAAATTACGTGAACGTCAAAGCCAAATTTTTAATTTAATTTCGTAAATCTTACGTACGTATCACACATGCCCAAAAACGTACGTTTTTAAAAGTTTGAGCGTTCGGGCATAAATTCCAACTTCAAATTCGCGAAAAATTTATTCAGAAATTTTCATTCACAAAAATTTGGCGGATTTTATAATTACTTTCATTTCCTCTTGGCTCGTGAGGTATCACTGGATCTTAGAATTGCCTCCTTTTTATGTAGTGTGCCGGAGGATCCTTGAGTTACCCTCTTTTTACACTGGAATTTATTTAAGCATTTAATTACGATGATAGTCTATTTTGGTATATTTGTAACACCCGACAATTTGGGCCAGGTGATTTTCTTAACTATTTTAATTGTCACCCTTTTATTGACCTTTATGATTTTAAATTTAATGCAAAGACTTATTTATTACAAGTTGAGTGAAACTAGGTTGGGTGGCAAGTTTGTAATTAAGGTGGATTTTAATTGGTATAAATAGGTTATGGGAATTCTTAAACCTCACTAAAACCTCACTGTAGCCGACATTTCCTCTCTCGGCGATTCCCTTCCTTTCAGAGCTCCCTCTCTGTCAGCTATTCCTTCGCCGGCGACCAGTTCTTCAGCCTCCATTTCGACAATCCACGCTCTAGGAAAGACTTAAATAATGTAGTTACTGGGTAGTTACTTAGAGCTCTGTCTTCAGCTAGAACTTGAGGTTTCGGATTCTTCACTAACAGAGTAATGGTAGTAACAATCATGATCTGTGTTTAGTAATGGTATTTCCGATTCGATTCTGGACATTAAGATAACAGACTGTGTTTAGTTGTTAGACTTAATCTGGTTATTTAGGTTCTGAAAGTTTAATCTGTACACACTAGGCGCTCGACTAGGAAGATTTAGAAATATTTATGTTAGATACTAGGATGACTTTTAGTTAGGATTTTGATTTAACACTGTAATGTGAAATGTTTCTAGGTGAAGAAGTTTGAAGAGAAATGCTCAAGTTGCTAAGGAAACCAAGTAAGTGAGTGAGTAAGATTTCTGGTCATTAAGGCCCTACATCGCAAGGGTACTAAGTAGAAGTTGTCTATGATGTTTAAAAGTTATTTGTGCTATAGTCTGTTTGGGTAAGATACTCGAGTTGATGTTATGATCCTTTGATGAATGAATGGCTTGTTCAGTAGTCTGATGAACTAAGATTACTCATGCTCATGCATCATGAATATTTCTCAAGCATAAGAAAATATTTTAAGTGCATGATTTCTCCCATGAACAAGATATGAACATGAAACTTATGCAACAATGATTAAGAGAGGGTAGGGGCGGTTTGGCGTATGTCACTGTCCAAAAGAAGGACCATGAATACGACCCACAAGAGACTATGTACACTCTCACTGTCAACCCCCTTTTCAGCACAGATCATCCCTTAATCCATATAATGAAAACGATGAACATGAACAAGAACACGAAAAGATCATGAACATGTGTTTCCTTTAATTTGTGCATTCATGCATACATGTTAGCATTGCACTCCTTACTAAGCATTAAGCTTATAGTTTAAACTTTATGATGTAGGTGAAGAACTACCAGGTGAGGATTTCAAGTCTAATGAGGATGTTTAAGGCTGGTTGTTGGAAGGTGCTCAGGGTGACAGATTGGTGGCTGGAAAGGCGATTTCAACTCTTGGTTACTACTTTTATCATATTAGTAAGGTTATGAATACTGAGGTCTATGTATGATGCTTTCTTAAAACAATGGATACTGGAACCTGACTAAATAACTTCTGAATTTGAGAATGATCGTGAATTGATATAATGATCTGTTTGGTTAGAGTCTCTCGCTACAAGTATTCTAGATGAGATTATGGTCCAACTGTGTGTTAGTTTATTCAGTCATGTTGAAGTTTGTGAAAGTCTGAAAGTTTCCTGTCTATCGGAAGATGACTTCCATCGGAAGATGACTTCCATCAGAAGATGTCTTCCATCGGATGATGTCTTCCATCGGATGATGTCTTCCATCAAATGATGTCTTCTATCGGAAGGAGTTTAATGAGTCACGTGATGTGCATGTGTCAATCGGTAGAAGTTGATATTAAGTCTTGTCGTTTTGTGATCGGATGAAGTTTAATGAGTCACGTGATGTGCATGTGTCAATCGGTAGAAGCCGATATTAAGTCTTGTCGTTTTGTGATCGGATGAAATTTAATGAGTCACGTGATGTGCATGTGTCAATCGGTAGAAGTCGATATTAAGTCTTGTCGTTTTGTGATCGGATGAAGTTTAATGAGTCACGTGATGTGCATGTGTCAATCGGTAGAAGCCGATATTAAGTCTTGTCGTTTTGTGATCGATGAAGTTTAATGAGTCACGTGATGTGCATGTGTCAATCGGTAGAAGTCGATATTAAGTCTTGTCGTTTTGTGATCGGATGAAGTTTAATGAGTCACGTGATGTGCATGTGTCAATCGGTAGAAGCCGATATTAAGTCTTGTCATTTTGTGATCGGATGAAGTTTAATGAGTCACGTGATGTGCATGTGTCAATCGGTAGAAGCCGATATTAAGTCTTGTCGTTTTGTGATCGGATGAAATTTAATGAGTCACGTGATGTGCATGTGTCAATCGGTAGAAGCCGATATTAAGTCTTGTCGTTTTGTGATCGATGAAGTTTAATGAGTCACGTGATGTGCATGTGTCAATCGGTAGAAGTCGATATTAAGTCTTGTCGTTTTGTGATCGGATGAAGTTTAATGAGTCACGTGATGTGCATGTGTCAATCGGTAGAAGCCGATATTAAGTCTTGTCATTTTGTGATCGGATGAAGTTTAATGAGTCACGTGATGTGCATGTGTCAATCGGTAGAAGCCGATATTAAGTCTTGTCGTTTTGTGATCGGATGAAGTTTAATGAGTCACGTGATGTGCATGTGTCAATCGGTAGAAGCCGATATTAAGTCTTGTCGTTTTGTGATCGGATGAAGTTTAATGAGTCACGTGATGTGCATGTGTCAATCGGTAGAAGCCGATATTAAGTCTTGTCGTTTTGTGATCGGATGAAGTTTAATGAGTCACGTGATGTGCATGTGTCAATCGGTAGAAGCCGATATTAAGTCTTGTCGTTTTGTGATCGGATGAAGTTTAATGAGTCACGTGATGTGCATGTGTCAATCGGTAGAAGCCGATATTAAGTCTTGTCATTTTGTGATCGGATGAAGTTTAATGAGTCACGTGATGTGCATGTGTCAATCGGTAGAAGCCGATATTAAGTCTTGTCATTTTGTGATCGGATGAAGTTTAATGAGTCACGTGATGTGCATGTGTCAATCGGTAGAAGCCGATATTAAGTCTTGTCGTTTTGTGATCGGATGAAGTTTAATGAGTCACGTGATGTGCATGTGTCAATCGGTAGAAGCCGATATTAAGTCTTGTCGTTTTGTGATCGGATGAAGTTTAATGAGTCACGTGATGTGCATGTGTCAATCGGTAGAAGCCGATATTAAGTCTTGTCGTTTTGTGATCGGATGAAGTTTAATGAGTCACGTGATGTGCATGTGTCAATCGGTAGAAGCCGATATTAAGTCTTGTCATTTTGTGATCGATGAAGTTTAATGAGTCACGTGATGTGCATGTGTCAATCGGTAGAAGCCGATATTAAGTCTTGTCGTTTTGTGATCGGATGAAGTTTAATGAGTCACGTGATGTGCATGTGTCAATCGGTAGAAGCCGATATTAAGTCTTGTCGTTTTGTGATCGGATGAAATTTAATGAGTCACGTGATGTGCATGTGTCAATCGGTAGAAGTCGATATTAAGTCTTGTCGATGAAGTTTAATGAGTCACGTGATGTGCATGTGTCAATCGGTAGAAGCCGTATTAAGTCTTGTCGTTTTGTGATCGGATGAAATTTAATGAGTCACGTGATGTGCATGTGTCAATCGGTAGAAGTCGATATTAAGTCTTGTCGTTTTGTGATCGGATGAAGTTTAATGAGTCACGTGATGTGCATGTGTCAATCGGTAGAAGCCGATATTAAGTCTTGTCATTTTGTGATCGGATGAAGTTTAATGAGTCACGTAGGATGCATGTGCCAATCGAAAGGAGCGTGCACCTTGCTTTGTCGTTTTGCGATCGGTAGATGTCCTTGAGTTTCCAATTCCCTTCGGCCAAATGTCTTAACGTTTTGTCTAATCATAAATGTTGTCTACTTATTGAGTTTTCCGCTGTAAAGTCGATGATTAAAGATAGAATTACCAATACTGAGAGAAAATTTAAAATTTTTCGTAATTTCTCTTAGTTCAGTTCAATGTTTTGGGTAGCAAAATCGAGTCTGGAAGACCTGGGGCGTTACAATATTTGTCTATGTATACAATAATATTTTAAATAATGTCACATCGGTTGCTAGTGGAGCAAGTTTTCTAAAACAATATAAATGCAATTTTCATAAAACAATGTTTGAAAACCACTTGTTACCTAGTCATGTTTTGAGGCAGAATATAAAAGAAGTTTTACATGCATTGCATTTAGCATAACTTTCCTCATGATTTAGTCACTCACTCCAAATGACCCTTCTCCATTTTCAAGTAAGAATAAGAGTGATCGGTAGCTAGAGTTCGATGGCAGTTTTCTGCTTCACTTTTTATTTATTTTCTTGTTAGAGTTAAGACATCTTTTTATCTGGGTTTGTATGAGACTAATTAAATTTAAAATGAAATATTTAGACATTGTTAAACTATTGTCTAATAAACACACTATTATGTTTGTAATTAGTGTGTGGAATCTTGAGCTTTAATTTATGTTCAACCAATCCACTGCGAACCTAGTCTTGATATGGGTGATTGGGTCATCTGTAATACCCAGGAATTTTATGTACTCGATTTTGTAGATATGTGCTCGGAGACATGTAAACGGTGGATTATAATGTCTTTTGGGGAACGAGAAGTTTTATTGGAACCCCAATGATTTATTTGAAATTTTAGTGAATTAAGAAAATTGAAGAGAAATCAAATCATAGGTTAATTAGTGAAATTATGTAATGGATTAATAGGAGGGGCGATAATGTAATTTTACAAGTAAAATTTTAATTAAAAACCTAAAACTCTCCCTCCCCCACGCTAGTTTTTCTCTCCAGCCGCTCCTCCCTCCCTTGGCGATTCCCCACTTCTTCCTTACGCCATTTCTTCCATCGACCGACCAACATCCACTTCCAGCGATTCTTTTTCTGATTCTATCTCCCCAATCGACATTCTAGGTAATTCCCTAAGCTTTTGACACGTTTAGTTTGTCGATTTAGGATTATATTTCGTTAGAGTTATTGATTTAGGGTTGAGATTTATTGGGTTTTTAGTTAGAAATCGATGGTGTTGTATTTTAAGGCTCATTGATGATACATTTATTGCTATTGAAGTAGTTAGGATATATTGATGTAGTTAGGATATATTGATGGTGATTATTTGTCAAATGGGGTTGATGTTGGTGGTTGGATTGAGTAAATGTCATTGTTGTGAGTGGAGTTAAGCTATGCACACTAAGTGTTCAATAAAATGCTCGAAAGAGAGAAGTTAGAGTTTTAGGAAACTTTTTTAGCTAGGATTTTGCTAGTTTTGAATTTAGATTATTTAGGATTGATTTTTAACATCGAAATATGAAATGTTCTAGGTGAAAAGGGCATAAAGTGAAGGCACGACGTTACTAAAGGAGCCTAGGTAAGTGAGTGTGTTAGGATGTCGGCCGTTAAGGGCCCTACATCACGAGGGTACTAGGAGTTTGGTATTTATGACTGTCTGATGAATATGGCTTGTCAGGATTATGATATGATGAATGTTGGATGGCTTGTTTCTTATTGTATAGTGTTCTTACGTTCCTATGTGCATTGACGTTCATGTATCATGGTTTTTTCTAAAAGCACACGAAAATGTTTTATGCATATGATTTGAGTTAATATGATAAGACTATGAAATGTATGTAAATGGTTAGGCGTGGGACGGGGTTAATTGGCCATGATTTTATTCTTGAGATTATGTGTACGATTCGCGGATCCTCTCGCTGGTGGGGGACGGACTGGCAGGAGAACTTGTGGATCCTCCCGCTGGTGGGGGCCAGGTTGACACTGCACGGTCAGTTCGCAAATCCTACTACCGTGTGGACCGGACTGATCGTTACGGTTATTGTCTGAGAGGACCACGATCACGATTCCCTTGCCACTTCCTCGTGCCCCTTAATCCAAGACAAGTGGGATATGAAATAAGATTATGAACATGATTTTTACGATACATGTATACATGGTCATTCACGTATATGTTTACATTCCTTACTAAGCATTAGGCTTATAGTTTAAACATTTTGATGTAGGTGACAAATTTGAAGGTGAGAACCTCAAACCTAACGATGAAATCTAAGTCGAGTTGCTGGAAGGTGCTCATGACGGGGTTTTGTGGCTGGGCGGCATTTTGACCCGAGGGTGGTGCTCCAAGCATGACTTGATATATGTTTATGATTTTGAAGTATAAGAAGAAAATGTTTTTCATAGGATTTTCATATGATAGCAAATATTAGGATGGTTGACGGTTTTCCTTTTGATTTTAAGATGAATTTATGACTAAGGGATTTTCACCTGATTTGTCTTCCGCTATGGTCTCAACGTTTTGTTCTCCTATGAATTTTAATGATGGATGGTATAGAAATTTAAGGTCTCATGTTTTGAACGGTTTAAAGTGATTTTTGGATGGTGAATCTAGGAAATATTGCATAGAATGGTTGTATGTTTTAGACAAGGGAGAGGGATTTTTACAGGTGAAAGTTTTTTGCCAGAGAGGGTGCCGATCGATCGGCCAAAGGGGCGATCGATAGACACAATTTGGCCGATCGATCGGCACAACGTTATTTGACAAAAATAAAGAAACAGAGAGGATGCTGATCAATCGGCTGAACTGGCAATCGATCGGCAGTTGCTGTCTTCGAAAATTCAAGACCAGGGAGACAGCCGAACGATCTGCTGAATTGGCCGATCGATCAGCTGTGCTAGAATCGGGAAGGACGAATGATGGGCTGTTTTGGCCGATTGATCGGCCCTGTTTATTTACTCGTTCTGCCCCTCTTCTTTTCCCTTAAAACCGAGCATGCCTTTTTCCTAATTTACTCTTCAAACATTATTAATGTTTTAGATTGTTTTCAAGGGATTCTAAATGAGTTTTTAAGTATGATTCTCAATTGCTTTTGTAAAGTTTTCTTCGAGTAGTTTTCTCTTTATGTTTAAAAAAAAAATACGAGTCAAGAATAAGAACACGAACACGATTATGTAAGTCGCGGCCCGTTGGGTTTCGGGTCGTGACATCATCTCCAAGGATCTAGTCGTCTGACCCAACGTTTTGTAAGGTCTGCCCTTAGTTCGTGACAAAACCAATGATTTTGAGTCTCAAAACTTAAAATCTATGAACAACAAAAACCTATATGTGAAAGCGAACGAGAATGGAGCTTAGATTCGGCCTTACCCTTGAAGATTGTTGTCGAAAGTTGAAGGAAACGATGATGGACACTCTGATTGGACAGAAACACTCTCTTTATCTCTTGGCCCTTCCTTCTCTCTCGCAACACCACCCTCGCCCGAATGAAAAGTGATTTCCCCTCTTCAATAATAAAAAGAAAAATATTTTTTTTAATTGAATATACATAATATGAAATATTATATTGAATAATTTTCTTAAACTCCAATTCAACAGAAACTTAAACGTTCTTCTTCATCAGTGGTAATTCTATGTTACCAAACATTATTTTCTCATATTTTTACTACGAGATAACGCTCAAACTTATACTGATTTGAGCAATTGGTCGAAGATCTCACATGGCTTGGCATTAATGAATCACAACCATTTGAGTCAATACAAAATATATTGACCGAGAATAAAGTGAAAAATTCAATACGAAAATAATTAAAATTAAAAATTGCAGGTTTTACCTCTACTCTCTCTCTCTAAACTCCCCAACCACCTCTATGAAATGTGAGAAATAGGTTTAGGCTAAAAAGGTCGTTTTTTTAACCTAGGAAAAAGAGGCCCCACCAAATTACACGCACCTATAATATAACCTATCTAATAAATTCAATAGCTAAGTTATAGTTTAATGTAATTCTTTTTAAAATTATGTTAGTGTATATATGAATACTCAAAAGAAAGTTATAAATTAAAACAAATCTAATTGTCTATATATATGGTCATTTATATTTCCAATTTCATACACATTAAGGCCAAGCTTAACTTCCTTTCTTATTTAAATAATTATAAATAATAGGTTAATATTCGATTTTAACATTGTACTATGTACTTTATTTCAATTAGTTCCATGTACTAAAAAAATCCAGCAAATCAAACTCTGTACTTTGATTCTGTTATCAATTTTGACCTTCCATCAATAATTTCGTTAAACCATCATTTAAAAAATTACTAAACCATGTTGGATTCACTTGACATTTTTACCACATATTAACTACTTAATGAGAAGATAATCTGGAACTTTTCGTGATTTTTTAACACATGTACGATTCATTGTAATTTTATTTTAGTATTTTACAATAATATTATAATAAATTATATAAGTTTTAGAACATTACGAAAATTTTTCTATTATCTACCTATGATAGAGTAAACATGTAGAAACATTTTTAAATAAATTCAATATCGTTTGTTATTTTTTAAAAAAATTAATTTATAAAGTAAAGAAGAAACTGAGATTAATTTTAAAAAAATACCAAACGATAATGGATTTATTTAAAAAAAATTCACATGTTCACCACATTATAGGGTAGATAATAAAAATAATTTCGTGATTTTTTAAAACTTGTATAATTTATTATAATATTTTTATAAAACACTAAAATAAAATTACAATAAATCGTATATGTGTTAAAAAATCACGACAAGTTTCAGATTATCAAATATGTGATAAAAATTTCAAGTGAATTCAATATCGTTTAGTAATTTTTTAAATGAGTATTTAACGAAATTGTTGATGGAAATTCAAGACTGATAATAAAATTAAAATACAAAATTTAATTTGATGATTTTTTTTATTTCAAGACTAAGTGTATAATAAAAAGTTAAAGTTGATAATTACTTAAAATAATAATGATAAAAAAAACAAGGAGAAGAGTTCCAAAAGAAAGAGATGTAACACCGGTCTAATCCAATCCATCGAACTATCTAAAAATCACAGCCCAACGAAAATATATAGGCTTCAGAGTTAAGTCTCAGTCACATTCACACACAGTCATTCAGTAATTCATGACAACCACCAGCATAAGAAACCTATTTGTCAGCAATAATTATAATAATGAAAAACTATTTCTTACCGTTGAACAAATCCTATATATGGAAACCCTATTCCTCTTTAGACAGCAAAAACATAAAATAAAATATATATATCTGAAGCCAAAACCTTTTGCTTCACTTTACTCTTTCTTTGTTTCCCGATTCCTGCTCTCTTTCATTTTCCTTTTTTTCGTCTTGTCCCCATTCCTTCTATCCAAATGAAGCTGTCCTTCTCTTACAAACTTGTACACCCATTTGCTCTCTCTCTCTCTCTCTCATTGAAAAAAGGCATTCTTTGCAAAAGTAAATTACAGGGTGTTTGATAATTGACGAATCTGTCTCTGTCTGTAAATTTAGGCAGTGTTTCGTAGATCTGATACAAGGGAGAGGATCTACGCTGGAGATCAGACTGGTTATTTTTCATTTTCCTCCTTTTTCATTCCTTCTACTTCTGGGCTTTCTTCTGAAGCGAAATCGATAGAAAGAAAATGTTTAACTGTTTACTCAGCGCAACAAATTATACATTGACTTGAAGTGTTCCATGGACAAATGTAATATTAAAGTATTTTAATAACTTAAAGTCAGTTAAAAATACGATAAAATAACTAAATTTAGATATTTCAAATAACATTTATTTGGAAATTAATTAGTGGTTTGTGAGGGATTGCATCCTATAAAACATCGTAGCTTTTTTTTTTTATATAACAAATTGTTATAGTTTCACATGCATGTTCATCAATTTTGTAAGAAAAAGGTGTCCCATGCAGAAGCAAATATCCAAACGAGCTCGTGTTTGATGGAATATATAATAATATATTTGTTGGAATGCATAAAATAGAAAACCAGACTCCATGATGATACCACACATGAATCATGAATGAAAAGATCTGTGATGACGCTCCGAGTGACGAAATTGATTATTATAAAATATTCAATTCTATCTAACTATATCTCAATTGGATTTTATTCTATATAAATAAAACAACTTGACTCTGCTTTCTCGTATTCTCGCAGGTATCCCACATTCTACTTTATTCAGTAAATGCTTTAATTGAAACTATATTCAAACATAATAAAGTCAGGAACTGAGTAATCATGGGAACTAACCCTAAAAGTCAGTGTTTTAGCATTAAAATACAGAATGCGTAATAAGCTTTGCTAAGTAAAAATTAAACTACCTTTGATTATTTTATATTAATCCACAAAATTTAAGTTATTGGATCTACAGACAGTAGCTTCTCATTATAATTGCAACTTTTTCATAGAATATATAAGTTAGTGTAAATTTTTAAATTTTCTGCCTGTAATCATTGCATTAGAAAACTGATTATTGTTGTTAAAATCTGTGTTTACAAGTGTCCCAGTTTGAATGTTTGGGTGTATGATGACTGATGAATGGTCCTTCTCGTCATAATAGCAGTGTCTGACTGCTTTTTGGGGGGGAGAGAATTGATTCAAAGGACATTGATGGAGACTATTCATCACCAAATTCACTCATATTTCCAAGGCCACTCACTAAATACCCATTTCATATAAACCTGAATTTCCGTCTTTTAATAGAAATTTAAAACTTATATTTTTCTACGGCCTTAAAAATCAATACACTATAACAGGAATAACTTCAACGATCAGTCCCGTGAAGGAAATCGTCTACCTCAGGGAGGAAATGGACATTCATGGATGGGTAAAAAGTTATAAATAAAATAATGGCAAATACAATATGGTTTCAAGTACAAAATATCAGCCTAAACACAGATTATCTAGGGTTGAAGATTTCTCTCATTTGTTAGTTTGACCGACGACCAACTTTTCCTACGACCTAAGTACTGCGAGTGTTGGAACACTCCCTACTTTCCTGCTGGGCTCGTGATAAAACTCGTTGTCAATCTTGTTTTCCTGGAAAA
Organism: Begonia masoniana; assembly: GCA_022432975.1. NCBI lineage: Eukaryota > Viridiplantae > Streptophyta > Magnoliopsida > Cucurbitales > Begoniaceae > Begonia > Begonia masoniana. The sequence goes on from CM039510.1 coordinate 14,727,634, forward strand.
ATTAAGTGGAAAAATACTTGAATCTTTTGGAGTGAGAAGGATCTCACGTAAGAAAGTGAAACCCATTTTTGTGGGGCCAATTTTGGGAGGGTCGAGTCTGCAGTTGGAATCCTGATGATGCTGCAGCAGTTGCCAACATTTGAGAAGTAGGATCAGATTGAAAATTATGAGGCTTGGAAGAGAGAGAAAGTTCACTTCCTATGCGATCTGATCCGTTGCTGCTGCTGCTTGAAAACTGAATCTGCAACAGGGATTGTGATTAGCAAAAGATATTTCTCAGTTGATTAATGAAGAAAATGATGAAAACCCACTTGATAATTTGATGATGGAAGGTGAGGAGAGTAGTAGTTATGAAGAATAGGGTACCCCACTGGCCGGGATTGCCCATATCTTTGCCTTCCATCAGAGGCTGGGGAATGAAGATGAGTTTGGCTTAGAAGCTGCATGGTTTCTGTCTCAAGATATCTGCTTATTCCCTTTGATTCCTGCCCCAAATTTAGCAAATTCATAGAAAGATAAAAATAGAAAAGCCAAAACAACAATTCAGACGACGCAGCCAACAGCGATGGTTCAACAAAGGTCAACAGAATTTTTGCTGTACCTGAGGATTGATCACTTGAGTTCGCCACTCTCTCTCAAATGGTATTGACCCAGATGGACGATGTCTATCCTCATTAAAACATGCTGGATTAATTTGCTTTGAGCTCGAATTGCCTAAACTTAAATCAAGATTGTGATCACCGCCATTATTAGCTGAAGCATCTACCAAAGAGAAAAAACCACAAATCAATAATATCATTACTCAATATTGAGAGAAACACTCAAATAATTAAGAAAAACACATGATCACTTTTGTTCACCTGTTGGGTTGAGCTCATTTTCATAGATGCTTGCATCAAAATTAGTAACAGACTCTTTGCCATTGAATTTAATGGCAGCTTTGTCATATGCCCTAAATGATCAAGAACGAGAAAATTAAATTCTTCAGCTGTTTCACCTGATTCCATGTAAGAAAAAAGAAAAGAAAAAGAAAGAAATAACAATTAGTGTACAAACCTCGCAGCTTCAATCTCTGTATCAAACAAACCCAAGTAGATGTATCTGTTAATTCCAATGAAAGCCTAAGCTTTTAAAAGCATTCAATAAGCAACGAGGAAAAAGAAAAATAGAGATTGAGAGGTTACTTTCTTCCTAGAAATTGTCCCATTCGAGCCTCCCATCTTCCACACTTGTGCAATGTTACGCCCCTATACTTGGAGCTCCCTCTAGGAAATCCAGTGCTTTGTCGGCGTAGAACATGGACGAATTCTTCCTTGCTTAAATTGCTCATCTGTATAATAGAAAAACAATGGTCTGCTTCTGTTGTTTTGTTTGAAATTTAAAGTATACTTGGTTTCTCTCTCTAAACTAACCTGTTTTAAATCTTTTTCATAATCTTCAATGCTGAAATTTATGTCGGCTTCTACTCCCCGGAACTTAATGGCTGCCCTGTCATATGCACTGTGAGCAAAATCAATTAGAATCTGATTGTTTCTTTAGAAAATATTTTTCTTTTCCAGGAAAATTGTTAGTTCTTACCGAGCAGCTGCATGTGCAGTGTCAAATCCACCTGTATTTGTTGATTCGGACGAACCCCATCACAATAAAAAGGGAGAGTAAATTGACGCTCAAAGATCAATCACAGAAGGGAGATGTATTCACTTCGTATTAAGCATCAATATTTGAAATTAAAACATAAAGCTCACCCAGATAGACTTGCTTTCCACAATCCCTGGATCAGGCAGAAGCAGAGATGAAAAAGAAAAAGAAAAAGAAAAAGAAAACAAGAAAATTGTTATTTATCTGATAATTTGAATACCAAAAAAGGAAAAAAGTGATAAAAATAAGTTAGAGAGAGAGAAAGATGTGTTCATCCGTTGAAAATGGAGGAAATTTGTACTAACCATATATGAGATTCCCACCGGGCCTGTCCTCCGGTAGAAGGTGACACCCGAAAGAAAAAGAAAAAGAAAAAGAAAAAGAAAAAGAAAAAGAAAAAGAAAAAGAAAAAGAAAAAGAAAAAGAAAAAGAAAAAGAAAAAGAAAAAGAAAAAGAAAAAGAAAAAGAAAAAGAAAAAGAAAAAGAAAAAGAAAAAGAAAAAGAAAAAGAAAAAGAAAAAGAAAAAGAAAAAGAAAAAGAAAAAGAAAAAGAAAAAGAAAAAGAAAAAGAAAAAGAAAAAGAAAAAGAAAAAGAAAAAGAAAAAGAAAAAGAAAAAGAAAAAGAAAAAGAAAAAGAAAAAGAAAAAGAAAAAGAAAAAGAAAAAGAAAAAGAAAAAGAAAAAGAAAAAGAAAAAGAAAAAGAAAAAGAAAAAGAAAAAGAAAAAGAAAAAGAAAAAGAAAAAGAAAAAGAAAAAGAAAAAGAAAAAGAAAAAGAAAAAGAAAAAGAAAAAGAAAAAGAAAAAGAAAAAGAAAAAGAAAAAGAAAAAGAAAAAGAAAAAGAAAAAGAAAAAGAAAAAGAAAAAGAAAAAGAAAAAGAAAAAGAAAAAGAAAAAGAAAAAGAAAAAGAAAAAGAAAAAGAAAAAGAAAAAGAAAAAGAAAAAGAAAAAGAAAAAGAAAAAGAAAAAGAAAAAGAAAAAGAAAAAGAAAAAGAAAAAGAAAAAGAAAAAGAAAAAGAAAAAGAAAAAGAAAAAGAAAAAGAAAAAGAAAAAGAAAAAGAAAAAGAAAAAGAAAAAGAAAAAGAAAAAGAAAAAGAAAAAGAAAAAGAAAAAGAAAAAGAAAAAGAAAAAGAAAAAGAAAAAGAAAAAGAAAAAGAAAAAGAAAAAGAAAAAGAAAAAGAAAAAGAAAAAGAAAAAGAAAAAGAAAAAGAAAAAGAAAAAGAAAAAGAAAAAGAAAAAGAAAAAGAAAAAGAAAAAGAAAAAGAAAAAGAAAAAGAAAAAGAAAAAGAAAAAGAAAGAACCATCTCTTTCTTTCACAACTTTCCCACGTTAACCAAATCGAAAAAAGCTCAATGTCTTTTACTCTCTCTCTCTAGACACTTCTTCTAGTTTGCATCATTTAGCACATTATTTGTTGCAGTTAATTTATTGAGAATTTATGGACATGTCTTGGCTTCTGAAATAAGACCCACTTTGCGTTCTTTAAAGTTCCCCTACACTCTGCAGCTTTTACTCTGCTGCTCTCTCTCTCCTTCTTTCTCTCTCTACATTTTCCCTCTCTCAGTTTCCATTTTTCTCATAGGTGCGAAGAGTAACATCGAATGGGATAATGGGTAAACAAAGAAAGAACCATCTCTTTCTTTCACAACTTTCCCACGTTAACCAAATCGAAAAAAGCTCAATGTCTTTCTCTCTCCTCCTCCCTCTCTCCCTCTCTCTCGTACCATATTTAATATTATATAATATATTACCACTAATGGAAATAGACAACACAATGACTAAACAAGTTGGCCAAGTACTCAACTACCTTTATTAGCTCTACTTAATTATTCATCGTTCATCTCACAAGTCGCCTCTGCCCATCTTAAATCTTCGTCTTCCATTCTCACTCACTCGTTTATATTATTTTATCTTCTTCTTTCTTTTCAATTTCTCAAAGAGACAGAAACCCCTAATGCTCATTGAATATTTCTATTTAAGATCCATACAAAAATCTATGCTTTTTTAATATTATATTTTCTCAATATTTGTGATATAACTACACAATCGGTAATAAATGAAACCAACTTTTACTCATTTTCTAATTAAATTAGGTTAAAGTGAACCTTAGTGTTTAAATTCAAAAATTAATACCAAGTACGTCTTTTAATTTTAGGTAAATAACCCTCTACACTTGAAGGCTTTAAAACTAAGTTCTGGTAGTTGGGAATATCATCAAATATTTTTTTTTTTGTAATATTATATTTTATGTTGAGCGATTTAAAAAAATAGCCACTGATAAAATAATTTTACCAATTTTAGAAGTTGAGTTTTTTTAATTATTTCTCTCTAAAAATAATAAAAAAATATTGAAACTGTCTATGGATGGTTGTTTCTCTTTAGATGTCTGTCCAACAAATAAGATCATGTGAGCGAAAACATGATCTTTTTCACCGATACTTCTAATTATAGAGACTTAATTGTTAGTTCTAGAGGGTTATTTTCTTGAAAAAAAAAGTTTAAAGACCTACTTACACTATTTGTCTATAAATTTAATTATTTGTATTTTACCCAAACAATTACTAAAGACAATGAAAAAATTTACAAGAGAAGTATGAATAGGAGTTATCCATCTTAAAACTAATAATTAACAAAATATTTTTCATCAAACTATACAACACTCTTTTACTTTTTCTGGGATCAACAATTTCTTTCTTCGAGTTTTTGTCAGAAAAAATTTTATTGTAATCATAGATGATATTCTTATTTATAAATTATGATTTTCATATTTTAAAATGATGTGAAATTGTATATTTTAATTTTTCTTATTACCTCTTTTGACATTATATTTTAAGATATTTACCCTAAAACTCGAAGACATTCTTTTATTTTGGAGATAATACATGGCTAAGATTTTAATTAAAATTATTATTATTATTATTATTTGTATTTGTATTTGTATTTGTATTTGTATTGGTACATGCATAGGAGAAGGGATAAGGGTAAGAATGAAAGAGAAGGGATTGATGGGCGATGGCGATTAGACTGGAGAGAAAAAATGAAAATGGGAATAAAAAGGGTGAAACAGGAAACTCTCACTCGCCCAGAAAAGTCCAATCCAATCCTATGAGGTGGGACCCACGGTTTCCTTCTCTCCGTGTAGCAGCAGCCAATCGGATTGGCCCAATCCCCTCTCTTTTCTTTTCAACCTCTTCCTCGTATTAAATTGCCTTTATTCCAACCGAAGATTGCCAACGGCGCGTGCATTGCAAATTACCACTATTTCTTTGCATTATTATTAATCAAGTGTTCTGTGCTCGGCACTCGTTGATATGGGGCGTGAAGTGGAAGATACTTGACTTTGGATCAAACAAGGTTGAAATTTGGGCAGTACGGGTTAGGCTAGTAGTTCAGAATAGAGAGAATCGCCTAATAATATTTAACTGAATCCTAATATTATTAAAGGTATTTTCATAGAATGGTTTCGTCAAAATATCAATTAGTTGATTCTCATAATTGACAAATTCAAGATATACGACACATTTTTCAACGTAATCTCGGATGAAATGATATATAATCTTAATATGCTCAGTACAAGAATATTGAATTTGAATTTTTCAAATAAAAATGGCACTAGAATTATTGCACCAAATTGAGATCTTCTCATAAACTAGCCGAAGTGATATTCTCACTTTCATCCGTAGAAAGAGCCACATATGTTTCTTATAAAACCACCGTACTAAAGTTTCTCCAAAAATATAACATGGTTCACTTGTACTTTTTTTATCTACTAGATTTCTAATATTGTCACCATCCGGAAGTAAGCCAAGATAGAAACATCGGGTTGAACGACCATATTCTCGAAGAAAACCCGATCGTCATGCCATAAACTCGATTTATTATAGAAAACTAAAACAAAAAAAAAAAAAAAGCAAACCTAGGTGAGATGGGTGTCAAGTTCACGTAGTGATAAAAAAAGAATAAGATAGTGCAATAGATAATCTAAATAAATTATTGTGTGGAAAATAACATATTCAATATTCAATAATTTTTTAGACCCAAAGTAAATGAAGAAATTAAATAGGAAAATTCTCATTAAGGAGAAATTAAATATCTCACGAAGAACAATGGAGAAGACTCCTCAGTGGGCTACTCATAGACTCCATGATCTTTATTTGGGAAAAAAAGAAAATCTTTAGAATTAGCTACTAACTCAGTAGGAAATCATGTACTACACTCAAATGCATGATAAAATTATTTTACCATTTTACTTAAGAAAATGAAGCAAATGAGAAAAATATAATGATGGATTGACGGTCAATAAAAAATCTTTTGTCATTCTAAAAACAGCCTTTACAAGCCATCGATGGGGCAAGTCTAAAAACGTGCTATATACATAGGTACATAGGTGGCTGATGTGCTACAAGAACCATTCCTTCATCTTCAAGGATGAAGATTTTCTAATAAAATTTTTAGTGTTTATTTTGTAGGTGATTATGGAAGAACTAGCATCCAAGCTATCAAATACATAAAGAAAACTTCAAAATATGATATGGAGATTTTCAAGATAAAGCATAAGTGAAAATCAAAGCCAGAGTTAAGAGATTTATGGAGCATTACAAGTTTGCCTACAATTTGACCTCAAAAAGTATTTGACAAATTTGACAGGCTTCCTAACATTATCAAAATGTATCATTCATAAAGGTTGTAGCTAACATCTCAAGCTTTCTAGAATAAAATGTTTCGTTATAAGCAGACATTGTAGGCTACGTGAACTAGGCCAAAAACAAAGAGCTTTGTTTGAGCTCAAGAAGTTCATTCTCTCTTATCTGAACTTAAAGCCCAAATCCAATAAGCCTTGAAGATAATCTATTGGGCCATTGCTGCACTAAAGAATCAAGAGTTTATTAATGTCATATAAAGGAGCTTAGAAGATCTTCCGATACAAATAGATGAATGAAGCCCAAAATTCATGCTCAAAAGGGAAAACTGATCGCACTAGTTTGAAGACAAGGATAGCTAACAAAACAAGAAGAATCAAAAAAGGATTTATATAGATCAATGACGTAGATTGATGAATATTGGCGTGCAATATCAAGGACTTAATGACAATCCATTTAAATAAAGAAACAATAAAACTCATGCACCGAATTCTCTACTTTGTTTTATGACAAAGTGGTCGATTTGAATAATGATTACTTGATACAAAATCGAATTAAAAGGATCCGACCAACTGCTGAAAATTTGGTTGTATGGCCAAAAAGGTGTCAACTTGTGAGGGCTGCAACAATGTCCTTGGACGTTGTCTTTGGATGAGATTTAGATAGCAATATTCTCAAGGATTAGAGAGAATATGCTCCAAAATTGGCATGCTAAATCAATATGGAAAGTGAGATATGAATGGAAAGACACAAGTTGGTCCAAAAAAGTGCAACGATCGCACCCCTTGACTTCTTTGACTTCCTTTGCAAAAAAGAGAGCTCTCCAACATGTTTTTTAGGTGTGAGATGGATGCTGCTTCACTAAGAGGTTCAATACTTAAACAAAATAATGAGGAAGATGCACTCATAGAAGTGTTTGATCCAGCTCACAAGATGACACACCACTTGTGAGCAAGAACAAACAGTTTGATGTGCCTCAAGGAGCTATGACAAGGGCGCGAGCAAAGTGCCTCTCTAACATGCTTAGTTTGCTTTATTTTGCAAGTAAATATTTTTATGAATCCTTGAGGACACTCCTTTAGCAAGTGACAAGGAGAAGTCCATGCATGTGCTTATATGGAGGTCCATAGAGGAAGGAGATGGAGAGGGGATCACTGCGGCCACTTCATCGATGAGCCCTTGTTCATTATAGTTTGAAGATGTTTTTTACCTTTCTTTTATTTAGTTGGATTGGACTTGGACCTTTGTTTTAGTTTTTATTAGGTTTTTTTGGTTGTGATGGCCTTTTTATGGTTGCGATGCTCCAGCCTAATTATTTTGGCCGAGAGTTGCATATTACTCTTGCATTTATGTTTCCCTAATAGCATTTCTATGTTGTTTATTGGTTTTTTAGGGTCTTACGTTTCTTCGTGGAAGTTTATATTCTCCTATTTGGATCCTTAGCAGTTAGTTCACAAACCTAGAACATACACTTCTTTGTTTTTTGGGTTTTCCATTCACCATACTATCTCTTTGGATTTGTTCATTCGTAAGTGATTGTGCAAGTTGCATTTGATTGCTTAGCTCGTAAGTAGTGAATCTTGTAGGATCGTATTGTCTAAGAGGGGGGTGAATTAGACTTATTAAAAATTATTAACTTAATCTAAACCTTTTCTCTCTTCTATGCAATTACCAAATTAACTGCAAACACACAGGCAATAAATAAAGTAAAAGATAGAGAGAAATTTGACACCGTAATTTTTAACGTGGTTCGGTCAAACTTGCCTACGTCCACGCTCCAAGGCTCCCCCTTGAAGATTCTTTTCTTCTCCTCACGAGAAAACAAGATCTAACTTCCCGGGCATCGATCTAGAGCCTTACAACTTTGAATTGAACTTCACGGGCGTCAATCACAGCCTTTTACAATTTTACAAATAAGAATATTGAGCACAAATGCTACACTCTCTCAAAGAGATAAATCTCAAGTTCTAGGGCAGAGAGAGAGGTATATCAGAAAATACAGAGTAGTGCTTAGTATTTGCTCGTTAGGATTCGAAGATAAATTCAGCAAAAGTTCTTTCTCCCGAGCTTCTTTTTCCCTTATATACTATGTCTGTTATGGGCTTTAGTCCTTTAGGGCTTCTCATCTGAATATGAAAATATATCCATTGGAGAAGCATCCGTACATAGATAGCTAGCTGTTGCGTTCTGGAGTCGCTTTCGTTCTTCACCATTAATAATCTGGAATTAAGGCTCTGGATGAGTATCGCTATCGCTTCGCGGTCTTTTTAAATTTCTGGCGGAAGATACTGTTCACCGGTAGATGTAGGTGGTCAATGTCACTTTCCTCTATAGGTAGATGTAATTCTTTGTTATGCAGGCAGAAGATATTGTTCATCGGTAGACGTTGCCTTTGAAAACCGGCGGTGGATGTTGTCTTTGAAAATCCAGCGATGGATGTTGTCTTTGAAATTTCAGCGGTAGATGTCTTCAGAAGTTACTGTTCAGCGGTAGAAGTCTCCTTTAAAATACCAGCGGTAGAAGTAAGCTTTGGAAGACTCTGCCAGTGGTGGATGTAGAACTTTGTCATTTAGCTAGCGGTGGATGTAAACTTTGGAAGACTTTGTCGTTTAGCTAGCGGTGGATGTAAACTTTGGAAGACTTTGTCGTTTAGCTAGCGGTGGATGTAAACTTTGGAAGACTTTGTCGTTTAGCTAGCGGTGGATGTAAACTTTGGAAGACTTTGTCGTTTAGCTAGCGGTGGATGTAAACTTTGGAAGACTTTGTCGTTTAGCTAGCGGTGGATGTAAACTTTGGAAGACTTTGTCGTTTAGCTAGCGGTGGATGTAAACTTTGGAAGACTTTGTCGTTTAGCTAGCGGTGGATGTAAACTTTGGAAGACTTTGTCGTTTAGCTAGCGGTGGATGTAAACTTTGGAAGACTTTGTCGTTTAGCTAGCGGTGGATGTAAACTTTGGAAGACTTTGTCGTTTAGCTAGCGGTGGATGTAAACTTTGGAAGACTTTGTCGTTTAGCTAGCGGTGGATGTAAACTTTGGAAGACTTTGTCGTTTAGCTAGCGGTGGATGTAAACTTTGGAAGACTTTGTCGTTTAGCTAGCGGTGGATGTAAACTTTGGAAGACTTTGTCGTTTAGCTAGCGGTGGATGTAAACTTTGGAAGACTTTGTCGTTTAGCTAGCGGTGGATGTAAACTTTGGAAGACTTTGTCGTTTAGCTAGCGGTGGATGTAAACTTTGGAAGACTTTGTCGTTTAGCTAGCGGTGGATGTAAACTTTGGAAGACTTTGTCGTTTAGCTAGCGGTGGATGTAAACTTTGGAAGACTTTGTCGTTTAGCTAGCGGTGGATGTAAACTTTGGAAGACTTTGTCGTTTAGCTAGCGGTGGATGTAAACTTTGGAAGACTTTGTCGTTTAGCTAGCGGTGGATGTAAACTTTGGAAGACTTTGTCGTTTAGCTAGCGGTGGATGTAAACTTTGGAAGACTTTGTCGTTTAGCTAGCGGTGGATGTAAACTTTGGAAGACTTTGTCGTTTAGCTAGCGGTGGATGTAAACTTTGGAAGACTTTGTCGTTTAGCTAGCGGTGGATGTAAACTTTGGAAGACTTTGTCGTTTAGCTAGCGGTGGATGTAAACTTTGGAAGACTTTGTCGTTTAGCTAGCGGTGGATGTAAACTTTGGAAGACTTTGTCGTTTAGCTAGCGGTGGATGTAAACTTTGGAAGACTTTGTCGTTTAGCTAGCGGTGGATGTAAACTTTGGAAGACTTTGTCGTTTAGCTAGCGGTGGATGTAAACTTTGGAAGACTTTGTCATTTAGCTAGCGGTGGATGTAAACTTTGGAAGACTTTGTCGTTTAGCTAGCGGTGGAAGTTTTTTCTTCTACATCGGTGGATATGCAATACTTTATCAGTTTTAGCCCTATTTTGCTATCACACCCTGAACACTTAACATATTTGTTAAACAACTAAAATACCTTTTTCAAAGGATATTTCCACTGAAAATTTAGAGACATATATATGGAGGTCAATATTTAATTTATTAATCAATTTATCAATCTCATATATTAAACTCAATCAAATTACAAATCATCAAAAACATCGTTAGATTTAAACATTATTTAAGTCAACAAATCTCTTCAGCAAAAGAACATCATACTTACAATCATCCAAGTTGGAGAAGCTACTTAAAACAAAGAGTGACCATAGTAGTCAATAGTCACCTCTATAGTGCCGATTCGGACCAACTTGTGACTTTCCATCTTTAACTCCCTTTCCTTTTCTCTCCTCAGCGTTTGAAGCCACAAATTTTGGAGGATTCCCTCATCACTTGTTGAAGATGTTACTGCCCAAAAACCTCCCACCATTATAAGCAAGGCGACCATTTTGGCAAGATCCATTTCTGTAACACCCGGTTTATTAGAATTAAAATAACCAATTAATCTTCTAAGTGTGAATTTTATAGAATGAAATAGGGAGAAATAGCAATTAGGTTAATGAGTAACTAAGTGAGGGCATAAGGGTAATTGTCAATTTATATTGTGGATAACGTATTTAAGGAAAGAGTAAATGAGGTATAGCCGTCAATGCTCATTTCACTCTCGATTTTTCAGCTCAAGCAGCCGAGCTCTCTAGGCGATTCTCCTCGCTCGGTTCTCCTTCGACTTAGGTAAGTTTCTTTTCCTTATTTCTCTTGTGGTATAGTGGTGAAATGCCTGGAGGATTGCAATGTGAGGATTTTGAGGATGCTGAGATTGAGTGTAGATTCGGGTTTTAGCGATAAGTAGGAATGCTCGGGTAGTAGAGTTTCTAACTAGATTTCTCGAACCGCTGTTTGATATTTTGAAAGGTTTAGTGAAGCCTTGATTTATATTCTGTATGAACTTAGGTGAACAGACCTCCGAAGTAGCTAGCAACCAGACAGATTTCCAGGAGCCAGGTAAGTAAAGTATTGCTTGTGCCTTCGGGCCTACATCACAAAACAGTAGGTTTATGTATGCTTGAATGTTTCTATTGTCCATGCATCATGTTTTGTTAAAAGTTACGAAAATGAATTTCATGTAAGGAATGGTAAGGTATGAACTGTATGCGACAGACAAGCTATTAAGGGAACTAATCCACCCCTTAACTTATGAAGGGATTTAGACATTGGGAGAATTGATCCCACTCCCAAGGGAACCATGGGATCAGATCAAGTGTTAAGGGAATTCATCTGCCCCTTAATTAAGTAGGAGGATGTAGACATTGGGAGAATTGATCCCACTCCCAAGGGAACCATGGGATCAGATCATGTTATGAACGAATGCGTATGCCACTGAGATGAGAAAAATAGAAAACTGCATTTTAGGAGTATAAGTTCAGCATTTTACTTCATTCATATACTGCTTTACTTACTTAGCATTAGGCTAATAGATGAGTTTTGTGATGTAGGTGAAGAAGTGTTAGCAGGTGTGTCTCCTGATCGTGTTGAGGAATAGTGGACGTTGGAGGAGAGCATTCAGGCTTCGGCATGGTAACTGATGGGGCGGTTTAGCATGTTGTCTACAGATGTGGAGGTTTAGTGGATAATGATTTAATCGAGTATATGAAGTTTTTAGTAAATGAGATTACAGCTATTTGACTTTGTTTTCGAGAATTTTCTGATTTTCATGTTTTTACTGAATTTGATCAATACAATGACTTGGAGTGTTATGAATGGATTTTTGTAAAATGTTTTAAGTCTGTTAGATAGTCGAAGCTTTCTCGGGTTATAGACAGGTTGTTTAGTCCATTGGTAGGAATTGAATAATTTTTTTGTATCAGTGGATATGTGTAGAGGTTTATTGCGTTCTGTGGAAGGAAATCGTGTTGATGTATATCGGAGGAAGGAAGTCTATCGGTAGATGTGGTGTGTCAGTGAATCGAAAGATGTAGAGTAATCTGTTTGTCGTTTAGTGAATCGGAAGATGTAGAGTAATCTGTTTTGTCGTTTAGTGAATCGGAAGATGTAGAGTAATCTGTTTGTCGTTTAGTGAATCAGAAGATGTAGAGTAATCTGTTTTGTCGTTTAGTGAATCGGAAGATGTAGAGTAATCTGTTTTGTCGTTTAGTGAATCGGAAGATGTAGAGTAATCTGTTTTGTCGTTTAGTGAATCGGAAGATGTAGAGTAATCTGTTTTGTCGTTTAGTGAATCGGAAGATGTAGAGTAATCTGTTTTGTCGTTTAGTGAATCGGAAGATGTAGAGTAATCTGTTTTGTCGTTTAGTGAATCGGAAGATGTAGAGTAATCTGTTTTGTCGTTTAGTGAATCGGAAGATGTAGAGTAATCTGTTTTGTCGTTTAGTGAATCGGAAGATGTAGAGTAATCTGTTTTGTCGTTTAGTGAATCGGAAGATGTAGAGTAATCTGTTTTGTCGTTTAGTGAATCGGAAGATGTAGAGTAATCTGTTTTGTCGTTTAGTGAATCGGAAGATGTAGAGTAATCTGTTTTGTCGTTTAGTGAATCGGAAGATGTAGAGTAATCTGTTTTGTCGTTTAGTGAATCGGAAGATGTAGAGTAATCTGTTTTGTCGTTTAGTGAATCGGAAGATGTAGAGTAATCTGTTTTGTCGTTTAGTGAATCGGAAGATGTAGAGTAATCTGTTTTGTCGTTTAGTGAATCGGAAGATGTAGAGTAATCTGTTTTGTCGTTTAGTGAATCGGAAGATGTAGAGTAATCTGTTTTGTCGTTTAGTGAATCGGAAGATGTAGAGTAATCTGTTTTGTCGTTTAGTGAATCGGAAGATGTAGAGTAATCTGTTTTGTCGTTTAGTGAATCGGAAGATGTAGAGTAATCTGTTTTGTCGTTTAGTGAATCGGAAGATGTAGAGTAATCTGTTTTGTCGTTTAGTGAATCGGAAGATGTAGAGTAATCTGTTTTGTCGTTTAGTGAATCGGAAGATGTAGAGTAATCTGTTTTGTCGTTTAGTGAATCGGAAGATGTAGAGTAATCTGTTTTGTCGTTTAGTGAATCGGAAGATGTAGAGTAATCTGTTTTGTCGTTTAGTGAATCGGAAGATGTAGAGTAATCTGTTTTGTCGTTTAGTGAATCGGAAGATGTAGAGTAATCTGTTTTGTCGTTTAGTGAATCGGAAGATGTAGAGTAATCTGTTTTGTCGTTTAGTGAATCGGAAGATGTAGAGTAATCTGTTTTGTCGTTTAGTGAATCGGAAGATGTAGAGTAATCTGTTTTGTCGTTTAGTGAATCGGAAGATGTAGAGTAATCTGTTTTGTCGTTTAGTGAATCGGAAGATGTAGAGTAATCTGTTTTGTCGTTTAGTGAATCGGAAGATGTAGAGTAATCTGTTTTGTCGTTTAGTGAATCGGAAGATGTAGAGTAATCTGTTTTGTCGTTTAGTGAATCGGAAGATGTAGAGTAATCTGTTTTGTCGTTTAGTGAATCGGAAGATGTAGAGTAATCTGTTTTGTCGTTTAGTGAATCGGAAGATGTAGAGTAATCTGTTTTGTCGTTTAGTGAATCGGAAGATGTAGAGTAATCTGTTTTGTCGTTTAGTGAATCGGAAGATGTAGAGTAATCTGTTTTGTCGTTTAGTGAATCGGAAGATGTAGAGTAATCTGTTTTGTCGTTTAGTGAATCGGAAGATGTAGAGTAATCTGTTTTGTCGTTTAGTGAATCGGAAGATGTAGAGTAATCTGTTTTGTCGTTTAGTGAATCGGAAGATGTAGAGTAATCTGTTTTGTCGTTTAGTGAATCGGAAGATGTAGAGTAATCTGTTTTGTCGTTTAGTGAATCGGAAGTACTCCAACAACTGTAAGTGTTTATGTTAGCTTCAGTTATAAGATGTTTATGAGTATAGATAACTTTGTGCAGAACCTTAGACAAAGGATAGACGACAGGGAGACAAAGAGTACCTAGGAGATGCCAAACTTGAGGAATGAAGAAGATTCAAGTGTAATTAGACAGCTGACGAGTTGAGGCGTCAGCAGACAAATATGTGCGCCAGCAATCTGACCAGTTAAGGGTTTATTGAGTCGGGACAAAACAAGGAAGTGCCAATTCAGGTCACGTCAATGAGCATCAGGCTAGATTGTAGGCTGCAAACGCCCACATTTGATGGAATCATCTAACCGAGTGTGCTGAGGAATGGCTTCGAAGATAGAGAGCATGTTCAGGTGTGCCAATGTTGGGGAAAGGGAGAAGGTCATTTTTGGAACGGTTTCATCTAGCAGGGGATGCACAACTTTGGTGGGATCGCTGGAGATCACCACCGATATTGCACCATGTCCTGGTCGCAATTCAAGGAATGTCTTCTATGAGAAAGATTTTAGAACACGTCCAGAACGCAAAGAAGGCTGAGTTTTTGAGTTTGAAGCAGACTGGGTTCGGTGGCCGAGTACAATAGGCAATTTCGAGTATTGTAAGGTTTGCTGGGTTACCTCGTCCATAGAAATGAGGATAAAGTGTTCAATACCGCAAGGTCTAAAGCCAGAGATTTACAGAGGAGTTGAAGTACTCAGGCATTAAAGGCTTGTCATTGAGCGAAGTAGTGTCTACTGATTGGAGGCAGAAGAAGCTGAACATGAAGTTGTGGGGACCATAGGAAGCCCGGCGAAAGTTCTTCCAGCCCCACCAACAGAGGGGAATAAAGAGACCCGCTGATGGTCAGAGTGCCAAGGTTATGGAAAAGGAAGGTAACGGACAACCAAGAAGTTTCCTAAGTGCATGAAATGATGAAGAGCCAAACGGGCGAGGTAAGTTTGGGACTGGTAAGTGTTAAACTGGAGGGAGTTGGGCATTGTTAAGATTGCCCGACGCCAGGGGCCCGTGTTTCAAATGTAATAAGATGGCCCGTCAGCAGAGACTGCACAAAGTGGAAGAATGGACGGGCTAAGATAAAAACGAGAATATTTTCCATGATGGAGTCGGGCGAAGAGGGGGAAAAAAACTAAAAAGGCCGCTGTTGTGTCAGGTACTATATTGGTTAATTCTATGCCTGCGTTTACTGGCTAGATTCGGAGCAACCCATTCTTTTGTTGCGTTGCTTTTGCGATAACTTAGAGACAATCCACACCTTTAGCATGTATTCAATGCTTGCTTTACCCTCTGGTGAACATTTACATTCCAACCAAGTGTGCATGATTGCATGGTATTAGTAGGGGACAAAAAAATCGCTCTGCTGATTTAATTGTTATGGGATAATGGGATTTGATGTAATCTTAGGAGGATTGGTTTTAGTTCAAAAACACGCCATAATTGATTGGAGGACTGGGATGTTAGTTGCCAACCCCCTGGTGGTTTGAAAACAGACATTCCAAGCGTAGAGAAGAGGTGAAGGAAATGTTGTTGATCTTTAAAATTTCAACCTCACCAGAGAGTACTTGTGTTCTTGGCAGGTTCTAGAGACAACAACTTGTAGGTCGGGCAATCCTCAAAATATCCTTGCGGTCCAAGACTTTCAGAAGTGTTTTGGTGACCTTCACGGTTTGCAACAGGATAGAGAAATTGAGTTTGTTGTAGATGTCTACCCTGGAGCAGAACCGTGTCAAAAAGCCTATAGACTAGCACCAACAGAACGTAAGGAGTTAAAGAAACAGGTGGAGGACTGTGGAAAGGGATCATAAGCCCTAGCTTCTCACCGTGGGGTGCACCGTCCTCTTTTGTCAAGAGGAAAGAGGGATCGTGGTAGTGCATAGACTATAGAGATTAAACAAGCTTTGGGGGGGGGGGGGGGGGGGGGGGGGGGGGGGGGGGGGGGGGGGGGGGGGGGGTTTTTTTTTTGGGGGGGGGGGGGGGGGGGGGGGGGGGGGGGGGGGGGGGGGGGGGGGGGGTTTTTTTTTTTTTTTTTTTTTTGGGGGGGGGGGGGGGGGGGGGGGGGGGGGGGGGGGGGGGGGGGGGGGGGGGGGGGGGGGGGGGGGGGGGGGGGGGGGGGTTTTTTTTTTTTTTTTTTTTTTTTTTTTGGGGGGGGGGGGGGGGGGGGGGGGGGGGGGGGGGGGGGGGGGGGGGGGGGGGGGGGGGGGGGGGGGGGGTTTTTTTTTTTTTTTTTTTTTTTTTTTTTTTTGGGGGGGGGGGGGGGGGGGGGGGGGGGGGGGGTCCATCAAAAAACGTATCCCCTGACTAGATTGATGATTTATTTGACCAGCTCAATGGGCAAGAGTTTCCTAAGATTGACGAAGGTCTGGTGATGATCAGTTGAAGGTTAAATCTGAAGATATCCCAAAGACGGCATTCGCACAAGGTATGGCTTATGAGCTGTTGGTATGTCTTGGTTTGACAAATCACAGCGCATTCATGACCTTATGAATAGGGGTTTCAAGAGTATTGACAAGTTGTTATTGTATTCATAGACACATTGATCTATTCTAGAACGAAGGAGGATTATGCTAGGCACTTGAATTTGGTGTTAGGAGTACTTAAGCGACAGCTTTATGCTAAGTTCTCCAAGTGGGCGGTGGCGTGAGTTTGGTTGGTAGAGTCACTGTCTGGGTATGTGATCTCGGAGATGAATATCGGTCGATCCAGCCAAGGTTCAAGCAGTTCAGGAATGGCCCCAACCGAAGAATGCTACTGATATTAGAAGGTTTTCTTGGATTAGCAGGGTATTATGAAGTTCATTGAGGAGTTTCAAAGATGGCTTACACCTTACTAACGTTAACAAGACAAAATGGGAATACTATGGCGCGGAATGGTGAGCATAGTTCCAAGCATTGAAACAGAAATGACAATATGCCAATCCTGGCCCCTTCTTGCTGAGAAGGTAATTTAGTATTTACTGGGAGCATCCAAGATTGTCTTGGCTGGGTCTTGATGCAAGAAGGAAAAGTGATAGCCTATGCTTCCAGACAGTGAAAACGCATGAGAAGAATTACCCTACACAGACTTAGAAGTAGCTGCTGTGGTATTTGCACGTAAAATTGGAGATTATGAGTTGTATGGACAATCTTGTGAAATATTTTCCGACATAAGAGCATGAGTACATTTTAACACAGAAGGAAATAAACAGTTTGAGGCAACGTAGAGGTTGGAAATTGGAAAAGACTATGACCTTGAGATTAAGTACCACCCTGGTAAGGCACATGTTGTGGCAGTGCCTTGAGTAGAGTAACAACATCAACCAAACCTCTGAATTTCAGTATGCCATAACTCTAGAGTCAGAATTCCAAAAGTGTAATTAGAACAGTAAAAATGATGTGACAGCCATGACTTTCGGCCATACTTTAAAGCCTACCATTCTCGAGAAATAAAGGAAGCTCAGATAACTGATGAGAGTGTGCAAGTACAGTCAAACATGGATCTACGGACAAGTCAGATTTTAACCATTCTACAATGGGGTCCTTAAGTTTAGAAATAGATGGTTTGTTCCAGCTGATACCGAACTTAGAAAGGAAATTCTTTGAGGCACACTCTTCCAGGTTCTCTGTCACCCTGGAAGTACCAAGATGTACAGAGATCTCAAGCAGCATTTTGGTGGCCAGGTATGAAAAAATGTGTGGCGAAGCATGTGGAGTCATGTTTGGTCTGCCAACAGATTAAGGCTGAACATCAAAGACCTGCAGGAACATTACAACCCCTACCGGTTCCGGAATGGAAGTGGGATCAAGTGGCAATGGATTTTGTTACAGGATTGCCCTAGAACAACAAACGGACATGATGCAATTTGGGTAATAGTTGGACCGTTTGACCAAATCCACCCATTTCCTGCCGATAAGATACATATTCGATGGATCAACTTGCTGAGTTGTATGTGCAAGAGGATCATTAGATTACATGGAGTTCCAAGCACTATAGTTTCAGACCGAGACTCTAGATTTACATCTAAGTTTTGGAAAGTTTGCATAAGGCTATGGGAACGCAACTAACTCAGCACAGCCTTTCACCCTCAAACAGATGGACAATCCGAGAGAACTATTCAGACCTTAGAGGATATGCTCCGAGCGTGCATATTAGATTTTCAAGGATCTTGGAGTAAGTATTTACCATTGGTAGAGTTCTCTTACAACAACAGTTTTCAGGCGACAATAGGAATGGCACCGTATGAGGCATTATATGGACGAAAATGCAGATCACCGTTGTACTGGGATGAAGTTGGTGAAGCACAACTACTAGGTCCTGATATCGTGCAGCAAACAGTGGAGAAGATTGCCCTCATCCGACAGAAAATTTTGACAGCTCAAAGCCGACAGAAAAGCTATGCAGACAAGAGGAGAAGAGAACTGGAATTTGAAGTAGAGGATGAAGTTTTTCTTAAGATATCACCATTCAAAGGAGTTGTGAGGTTTGGAAAGAGGGCAAACTAAATCCTAGATTTATTGGACCGTTCCCAATTCTGAAGAAGATCGGGAAAACAGCTTATCAGTTACAGCTACCAGCCTCTATGGGAGGAATACATAACGTGTTTCATGTCTCTATGTTAAAGAAGTGTGTGCGGGATCCAGCTCAAGTTGTCGAACAGCAAAGCATTGAAATTCAACCTACACTTACCTATGAAGAAAAGCCAGTAAAGATTTTAGATTTTGCAGTAAAGGTATTACGCAACAAGGAGGTACCATTGGTAAAAGTCTTGTGGCACAATCAGAATACAGAGGAAGCAACATGGGAACGCCAGCAAGACATGATGGACCAGCATCCAAGATTGTTCAGGTACTGAATTTTGAGGACAAAATTCTTTTAAGGAGGGTAGATTGTAACACCCGGTTTATTAGAATTAAAATAAACCAATTAATCTTCTAAGTGTGAATTTTATAGAATGAAATAGGGAGAAATAGCAATTAGGTTAATGAGTAACTAAGTGAGGGCATAAGGGTAATTGTCAATTTATATTGTGGATAACGTATTTAAGGAAAGAGTAAATGAGGTATAGCCGTCAATGCTCATTTCACTCTCGATTTTTCAGCTCAAGCAGCCGAGCTCTCTAGGCGATTCTCCTCGCTCGGTTCTCCTTCGACTTAGGTAAGTTTCTTTTCCTTATTTCTCTTGTGGTATAGTGGTGAAATGCCTGGAGGATTGCAATGTGAGGATTTTGAGGATGCTGAGATTGAGTGTAGATTCGGGTTTTTAGCGATAAGTAGGAATGCTCGGTAGTAGAGTTTCTAACTAGATTTCTCGAACCGCTGTTTGATATTTTGAAAGGTTTAGTGAAGCCTTGATTTATATTCTGTATGAACTTAGGTGAACAGACCTCCGAAGTAGCTAGCAACCAGACAGATTTCCAGGAGCCAGGGTAAGTAAAGTATTGCTTGTGCCTTCGGGCCTACATCACAAAACAGTAGGTTTATGTATGCTTGAATGTTTCTATTGTCCATGCATCATGTTTTGTTAAAAGTTACGAAATGAATTTCATGTAAGGAATGGTAAGGTATGAACTGTATGCGACAGACAAGCTATTAAGGGAACTAATCCACCCCTTAACTTATGAAGGGATTTAGACATTGGGAGAATTGATCCCACTCCCAAGGGAACCATGGGATCAGATCAAGTGTAAGGGAATTCATCTGCCCCTTAATTAAGTAGGAGGATGTAGACATTGGGAGAATTGATCCCACTCCCAAGGGAACCATGGGATCAGATCATGTTATGAACGAATGCGTATGCCACTGAGATGAGAAAATAGAAACTGCATTTTAGGAGTATAAGTTCAGCATTTTACTTCATTCATATACTGCTTTACTTACCTTAGCATTAGGCTAATAGATGAGTTTTGTGATGTAGGTGAAGAAGTGTTAGCAGGTGTGTCTCCTGATCGTGTGAGGAATAGTGGACGTTGGAGGAGGCATTCAGGCTTCGGCATGGTAACTGATGGGGCGGTTTAGCATGTTGTCTACAGATGTGGAGGTTTAGTGGATAATGATTTAATCGAGTATATGAAGTTTTTAGTAAATGAGATTACAGCTATTTGACTTTGTTTTCGAGAATTTCTGATTTTCATGTTTTTACTGAATTTGATCAATACAATGACTTGGAGTGTTATGAATGGATTTTTGGTAAAATGTTTTAAGTCTGTTAGATAGTCGAAGCTTTCTCGGGTTATAGACAGGTTGTTTAGTCCATTGGTAGGAATTGAATCATTTTTTGTATCAGTGGATATGGTGTAGAGGTTTATTGCGTTCTGTGGAAGGAAATCGTGTTGATGTATATCGGAGGAAGGAAGTCTATCGGTAGATGTGGTGTGTCAGTGAATCGGAAGATGTAGAGTAATCTGTTTGTCGTTTGAGTGAATCGGAAGATGTAGAGTAATCTGTTTTGTCGTTTAGTGAATCGGAAGATGTAGAGTATCTGTTTTGGCGTTTAGTGAATCGGACAGATGTTTAGAGTAATCTGTTTTGTCGTTAGTGAATCGGAAGATGTAGAGTATCTGTTTTGTCGTTTTAGTGAATCGGAAGATGTAGAGTAATCTGTTTGTCGTTTAGTGAATCGGAAGATGTAGAGTAATCTGTTTGTCGTTTAGTGAATCGGAAGATGTAGAGTAATCTGTTTGTCGTTTAGTGAATCGGAAGATGTAGAGTAATCTGTTTGTCGTTTAGTGAATCGGAAGATGTAGAGTAATCTGTTTGTCGTTTAGTGAATCGGAAGATGTAGAGTAATCTGTTTGTCGTTTAGTGAATCGGAAGATGTAGAGTAATCTGTTTGTCGTTTAGTGAATCGGAAGATGTAGAGTAATCTGTTTGTCGTTTAGTGAATCGGAAGATGTAGAGTAATCTGTTTGTCGTTTAGTGAATCGGAAGATGTAGAGTAATCTGTTTGTCGTTTAGTGAATCGGAAGATGTAGAGTAATCTGTTTGTCGTTTAGTGAATCGGAAGATGTAGAGTAATCTGTTTGTCGTTTAGTGAATCGGAAGATGTAGAGTAATCTGTTTGTCGTTTAGTGAATCGGAAGATGTAGAGTAATCTGTTTGTCGTTTAGTGAATCGGAAGATGTAGAGTAATCTGTTTGTCGTTTAGTGAATCGGAAGATGTAGAGTAATCTGTTTGTCGTTTAGTGAATCGGAAGATGTAGAGTAATCTGTTTGTCGTTTAGTGAATCGGAAGATGTAGAGTAATCTGTTTGTCGTTTAGTGAATCGGAAGATGTAGAGTAATCTGTTTGTCGTTTAGTGAATCGGAAGATGTAGAGTAATCTGTTTGTCGTTTAGTGAATCGGAAGATGTAGAGTAATCTGTTTGTCGTTTAGTGAATCGGAAGATGTAGAGTAATCTGTTTGTCGTTTAGTGAATCGGAAGATGTAGAGTAATCTGTTTGTCGTTTAGTGAATCGGAAGATGTAGAGTAATCTGTTTGTCGTTTAGTGAATCGGAAGATGTAGAGTAATCTGTTTGTCGTTTAGTGAATCGGAAGATGTAGAGTAATCTGTTTGTCGTTTAGTGAATCGGAAGATGTAGAGTAATCTGTTTGTCGTTTAGTGAATCGGAAGATGTAGAGTAATCTGTTTGTCGTTTAGTGAATCGGAAGATGTAGAGTAATCTGTTTGTCGTTTAGTGAATCGGAAGATGTAGAGTAATCTGTTTGTCGTTTAGTGAATCGGAAGATGTAGAGTAATCTGTTTGTCGTTTAGTGAATCGGAAGATGTAGAGTAATCTGTTTGTCGTTTAGTGAATCGGAAGATGTAGAGTAATCTGTTTGTCGTTTAGTGAATCGGAAGATGTAGAGTAATCTGTTTGTCGTTTAGTGAATCGGAAGATGTAGAGTAATCTGTTTGTCGTTTAGTGAATCGGAAGATGTAGAGTAATCTGTTTGTCGTTTAGTGAATCGGAAGATGTAGAGTAATCTGTTTGTCGTTTAGTGAATCGGAAGATGTAGAGTAATCTGTTTGTCGTTTAGTGAATCGGAAGATGTAGAGTAATCTGTTTGTCGTTTAGTGAATCGGAAGATGTAGAGTAATCTGTTTGTCGTTTAGTGAATCGGAAGATGTAGAGTAATCTGGTTTCGACTTTGCTTCTCTGTGACGTAGGACAGATGAATTCGCCTTTTGTAATTCCTTGAGTAGTCCATCACTTAAAACCTTAATTCTTTTGACCGGACACTCGAAATATTTCCATTAATCTTTCCAACAATATTTCACCGCTAGTTAACCCATTGTAGTCTTAAATAATTTTTCCGCTGCAAAGTTTTCAAATGTTTTGAACGTTTAGTAAACGTCAAATTTTGTATGTCGAATGAAGTTTTAAATTTATTTGAAATTTCTTAGTCATGGTCAAGTAATGAGTAGCGAACCGGGTTCAGATAACTCGGGGCGTTACAATTTCACCGTGCGCGCTAAGAGAATTTCTTTCCTTGTTGGTGTTGCATCATTTGGTATCAGAGCATTGTGTTCTCTTTCCTAAAGATTGGTGTACTTCTCCCTCAAGAATGATGATTAGAAGCAAAGCACAAGCCACCAAAACAAAGGAGCAAATCAACAAAATGGACAAGCACCCGAGCAATTGCATGCCAAGGATTTCGAGCATTTTTTGAGAGAACAAATGGCCAAACTTTGTGAGATGGTTGTGATTTTGTAGTAGCGTCTGTAAGAGCCAAAAAATCAGCCAATTAGACCTCCACCCCTAGACCTAGTGGAAGAGAAGATTATGAAATGAAACATATTGATCAAGCAAACACCATCGAAGAAGATGAAGGAGAAGAGGCCACCAAATTTGAATTCCCTTATAGTTTGAGAAGAAGAAATGCTCTTATAGATGAGTTGAGGCATGTCAAGCTTACCATCCCTCCTTTCAAGGGCTCTTGCAATGGAGATGGCTACTTGGATTGGGTGGAGAAGGTTTATAAAGTGTTCGAGTGCTATGACTACTCGGAGAGGACATAAATCCAACTGGTTGCACTTGAGCTCTCTGGTTTTGCAAGCTTGTGGTGGGAGAGTGTCAAGTCATAAAGGAGGCATGATGAAGAGGATGAGATAAGAACTTGAAGACAAATGAAGGCATTGATAAAGAATAAGTTTGTTCCCTTACATTACAAACAAGAATTGTTCCTCCAAATTCAAAACCTTAGACAAGGAAAAAGATATATGGAAAAGTACTTGCTAAATTTGATTTCTTGAAGAGGAGCAAACAATTGCTCATTTCATAAGGGGCTAAATCAAGAAATCAATGATGTAGTTGAGTTACAGCCGTATGAAACCATGGAGAGTGGAAACCATGGAGAGTGTTTGCAATTGACCATGAAAATAAAAAGGCAGCGCAGAGAAGTTTCAAGCCATTTGCTAGTCGGCCAAATACAAAACCTACAAGTTCCTAGATGCCTCTGGTCAAAGATGAAGACGATGGTGCCTTTTCTAGAGCCACTTCTTCTAAGGTGGTGGAGGAGAGGAAAAATATTGTTGACACTTCAAGGCCAAAGTCTAGAGATGCAAAATGTTTCAAATATCTCGGATTTTGCCACATTGCTTCTTAATTCCTAATAAAAGAGTAATGGTGGTTTGAGAGGACACACTTGAGATTGTAAGTGAAGATGAAGTTGAAGAGTCATTCTACAAGCTAAGGAAGATTGCCAAGAAGAGGTTATGTTTGCACAAGAGGGGCCATTATTTAAGTGCTCAAATCCGAGAAGAAGATTGTCAAAGATCAAACTTCTTCCATAGTCAATGTTTGACCAAAGACAATGAATAATGAGAACCTGAGACTCTTCAATAATGCTGAATAAGAATGAGGAACGTCTTATAATCAAGTACAAGAAACTTGACCACGATCAAAATTTGCCGATGAAACTAAAATTATCAAGCAAGAGGAGCTTGACCAAAACCAAACTTGTTGGTAAGAATCAAAGCTATCAAGTGATTTTCCAACCTTTGACTTGAAGAAGATATAGTTCTTCACAAAGAATCAAAGATAAAATTCTAAAAAAAAAACCAAAAAGAAAATTCACTAGCAAAAATCTTGTGTCCTTTTTAGAGTACATCCATGGTTTTTAAATAGTCTTAAGGCAGCTAGGAATAAACACACTTAACCTAATTATGAAATAAAAAACTTAACATGCTAAAAAATTAGATAAAAAACACAAAAGGGAAGGTTTGGCCGTGAAAGGGTGCACACTAGGCTGGACGGTGCATGCGTTGGACTTGTGGTGCATGTGACACGATTCCGCCTCCAAAGGGGTCGTGTTTCTACCCACAACAACTGATTAGCAAAGAAATAGAAAAACAGAAAAATAGAAAAACCAGCAAATACGAACAGCGATTTCACTAACCAAACGATATCCAAATTCAAAGAAATTTTAAGGGGTTCTTTCGAATATAAATTAAGATTATGTCCTTAAATACTCAGGTTTAGATGATAAGTAAATCAAAAGTTACAAGAAGAACACCAGATGCTGTCCGATACGCAATATTTTGTAAGCTTTCGGCATACACTCTTCCGTCGAAGAATGGCAGCAAATGGAACGGGTTAATGGCCACCTTCTTCGTGTATCCTACTCTGAAACGAGAGGGAAGAAGCGTGGAACAATAGCTATTCAAGCAATCGTGGGCTTGAAAGCGTAAAGGAGAGAACTCCTCTCGGTTCTTGACCAAACCGAGCATTACCGTTCACCGGTCTTCAAGCTCCAAGCACTCAGCCGAAATTAGGTTATTCTTATAGCATCAAAAACCATTACAAACACCAATAACCATGCTTTTATAGACTAGGGTAGCTGGAAAAGTGGGCTTCGAAATGGGCTTCAAAGGGGCTTTAAAATGGGCCAAAGCCTTGGCCTAGTGTAACAACACACTCTTCATTTGATCCATCTTCCAAACCACCATCTAAGCTAGCATACATCTAATCCTAATGCCTAAGGATGCATGCAACTATAAAATATTACATGAAAAGACAATGTTTGCCAGCAAAATACAAGGCTAGTTTGCCAAAACAACAAGAAAAAAGATAAGCGTTCGGTTACAATTTTACTCCCAAGGAAGACAAATCCCTTCTTCAAGTGCCTCCGTCTTCAAGTGCCTCCATCGTTGTTTCCCAAGTTAGCAAGTGCACAGGTTGATCCAGGTCCCTTGTGCTCGTCTCCCAATCCAAATCCGTGAAGAGGCCTTCAAGTCCTGCAAAAGAATTGGGCTTGTTAGTAAATAAATTAGATAATGCTTGGGCCTTGGTTTGTGATCGAGTGACGGCCCTCTGGGGCACATCAGCATGTGCTAGGTTGGGCTGGACACTGCCCGGGCGAATGCTAATAAGGCAGGTGTGGGCGGGTGCTGACAAGGCAAGCGCGCGGTGCGTAAGTGAGTGCATTGGCGGGGAGCAGGAACTGGTGGACGTGCAGGTAGGCTGCAGCGAGGCGCAGGTGGGTGCGCGGATGATCCTATGTGAGCTCGTGGTGTGCTGTCATACGTTACACGCGGCGCTCGCTCTAGCTGTGCGAGTGCATGTTGGCTGCGCATGGTGGGTGCTCTGACTGTTGTTGGGCACGCGCTCTTGCTGATCTTTTTTACTTCCAAGCAACATCTTTTTGATTGTTATGTTTTCTTGGTCTTTTGCATGTATTTCCCTCATTGGTTGCTCATCAATACTTAGCATAATCATTGGTCTTTGCTCTTGATGTGATGACCATTTCTCTTGGGTTTCCATGATAATATTATGTAAAGCATTGTGCATCTTCTTGGTTCTTTACCTTGTCATTGGTCTTCCTATGTCTTGTAATAGATCATAGTCTTTGATTTGGGGCTTGGACTGCACCTTGATTCGCATCATTCCCTCCTTCTTTGAAATGATTCGTCCTCGAATCTCCTACATCATACAAAGATAAGTCACTAACATTAAAAGAAGGGCTTACATTACCATATTCACTCGGTAAATCGATCTTGTAAGCGTTGTCATTGATGTTTTCTAAGACTTGGAAGGAGTTGTCTCCTCTCCTCTTGGTTGCAACTTGTTCATTTGTTGTTCGGTAAATCTTTTCTTTCTTAAGTGAATCCAAACTCAAGCTTCAGGTTCAAAGGTGAATTTCACTCAGATTTTGTTAGCTTGCCTTGCGTAGTGCTCATTCCTTTTCTCAATCTTATCTCGTACCTTTCCATTTAAATCCTTTATGATATGCTTCAAACTTGGGGAGCAAATAAAAGCACAATAGCAAAACAAATTCTGCTCGGTAAAATAACAGTTTTGGTCCAAAAATACCCTAACTTCCAAAAAGTGTAACTTCTTCAATTTAAATCCAAATTAGTTGTAAATTTAACACGAACTTACTTTATGGATGAATGAAACACCCTTAAATTTTAAGGGTTAACTCACAGTGGGTCGAAAGATATGGGTGGAGGAAGGCTTGCTGGTCGAAAAGGTGATAAACAACACCTTTTTAGATTTGACTCTCTTTTGAAGAAGAGACACTCCAACTTGCTCTTGAAAGGGATGAAATAGAGCTTTGCTGGGGAGTCTCCATGCCAATGAAGGGAGGAGGAAGCCTGCAACAAGGAAGCTGCCATTTTGGTTCTCACAAGTTGGCTACTAAGTCATTCAACTCTCGAATTTTACTCACCAAAGACGAGAAATGAGGGAGACTCAATGGAGCCAAAAATGCTGCTGTAAATGACATTCAAAATTGTGGGAGAAGACGAGTTTAAGGATTACTTTTATACCTCCACCTATTCAGCTCATTTAGGGTTTACAAGGATTCAAAACCTAGCTGAAGAAAGGTGAGGCAAAAGGGTAAGGGCTCGGCCACCACCTAGTCGAGTACCACCCTTCTTTAGCCAATTAAGGTAACGTTCTTCTCCCTAAGTGTCATTTTCTTCAACTTGTTTTTCCCTCCAAAACCACTACCAAGAGGCCATGTGATATGCCACAATGTTCGGTCAATACAACATGCAAAGAAAATAAAGTCTAAAGTGCTAAAGTAAAATTGGTTACAAAAATAATGCTCCAAGGAGACATGCCTCCCTCTTCAAATTAAGTGGCCGATTGCATGCTCCCTTCTCCTAGATGGGCTTGATCAAGTTGTTGTTCCCATGCCACAAGTGGAAGGCCCTTGTTGGCTAGGGCTCAAGTCCACCTTGGCTCCCCTATCTCGTCACCTACACGTAGAACAATTAACTTAGAAGGAGGCCTCGGCGATGGGCTTGCCGAGGTTGGTTGATGCCCTTCCCTGACACATTACTTTACAACAACCTCGACTTTTTTCTTTCCATTAACATTAGCAAACTCTTTAGTGGGCAAAGGTTAAATATCAAGTGAAGTTAAATGATTCGAACCATAAACAATTTCAAATTGTGAATAAGAAGTAGTAGAATGAACAACCCTATTATATGCAAATTCTAAATGTGGTAAAAATTTCTCACAATATTTTAAATTTTTTGAAATAAATGCTCTTAACGAAGTAGAAATTATCTCTACTTTGGTTTGTCCATCCATTTGAGGGTATGCCATGGTAGAGAATAAGGGTTTAATACCTAGTTTATTCCTTAAAGTCCTCCAAAAGTGATTTAAACACTTAATGTCTATATCACTCACAATGGTTCTAGGTAATCCGTATAGATATACAATTTCTCTAAAGAATAAATCTGTCACATTCGTAGCATCTTTAGTTTTTGAACACGCAATAAAGTGAGTCATTTTACTAAACCAATCAACAACCACAAATATGCTATCTTTACCTCCTTAAGTTCTCGGCAATCCTAATACAAATTTTATTGAAATGTCAACACAATGTTGGTTAGAAATAGGAAGGGGAGTGTATTATCCATGAGGTCTAATCTTTACTTTGACTTTTCAGCACTCAATGCACTTATCACAAATAGTTTGTACGTCATGCCTCATTCTGGGCAAGTGAAAATGTTTACAAAGCACACTCAACGTTTTAATTACTCAAAATTGTCTCATTAATCCTCCTCTATGAGTTTCTCTAACAAGCAATTCTCTTAAAGTGTAACACCCCCGAACCCACCTCGGCTCGGTGCGCTACTTGGCTCACACTTTCTACGTTTAAAACGATGTTTGAAATTATTTTCGATAAAAGTTTGACTCGATTTTTGAGTTTTTTGAACCCTCAAAATTTGTTGGAAAATGTGCCCAAAATACTTGTAAAACATGTTGGAAAATATCAGGTTAAAACATATTTAAAAAAAAATCAAATTAAAAAAAAATCAGGTTGGCACCCTATGGGCGCCGCGCGCGCAGCAGCGCACCGTGCGCGCCACAACGCACGCGCAGGCGCCGATCGATCAGCACCCTCTCGGGTGCGCGATCGAGGAATAGTGCCAATAGCCGATCGATCGGCACTGCGCACCACCGCTGCACCCCTGCGCGCCTCCGGCGCCCTGCGCGCCACCACTTCGGCCACTAGCGCACTCCTTCCTCTTTTTCCATTTTTCTTCAAACCACTCACCTCCAAATCACCCAAATTTACCCCACATTTTCCTAACACTCCCGACTCCTTGACACGTAAAAATCCTGGAAATCTGACTCCCAAATGTCAGCGAAAATGATAAGACAATTGAAAACCTGACGTCGTTTACTCTATGAAAAAACTGAGCAGCATAACCGCTAAAGTTTTTAAATCCACAAACCTGAAAATCAAACATTTTATAAAACCCATTCGAAACCATTCCAAAACAACAGTTACAACGTTATAAAACCATCCTCATTTACACAACAAAATTCAATAAAACAACCAACTCCTACTATTATCCAAAATAATAAAAAAACTATATACAACCCAAAATATCAATTTCTACATATCTCCCCGAAGACCATAGTCGAGACGCCCTGACAACTATCTGCACCGGCGTGCCCCGTGCGTCTTCGACTGCTCCCTAATCCTGGGCTCCCTCGTCTATCACACCTGTAACTACGCCGTCACCTACACCACAGAACACAAAACGTAAGCTTAATGCTTAATAAGTAGGGATTAACGAATGCAAACAAGCACACAATGCAAACCAATTCTATCACATGCAGTTTCTAACTCTCAGTTGTGCTCATTTCATATTTGTTCCATTACTCTTATCATAAGCCGTGTGGATCAAGTAGGCACACATCCCATAACTATCTAGGACGGCCATACATTAACCCAACCAAGTAAAACCAGATGGTACCCATCCCATAACTGTCTAGGATGGCCATACGCGATTTTACTCCCCTACATCGATCGTAGAATCCTATCACTGTTTAGGAATTCATACTCACGATGCCTTAAGTATTTTAGATAAGCCATGTAGATCAAGTAGGCACACATCCTATAACCAGTCTAGGATGGCCAAAAATTGATCCAACCAAGCAAAACTGTATGGAATGCTTCCTATAACCATCTACGAAGGCCATACACGATTTTACTCCCCCACATCGATCGTAGAATCCTATCACTGTCTAGGAATTCACTCACGATGCCTTAAATATTTTAGATACATTTCACGCTTACAATTCAAAACATGCATAAAATAATTTTCATAGCGTCATAGCGTAAAACATGATGCATGTCACACAGTGCTCAACACAAAACAAAACACAACAAACAAACAAACAACCAAACATCCCTACCGTTCCGTGGTGTAGGCCCGAAGGCAAAAGTCACACATCCGCTACTTACCTAGTTGCGCTGCACGTTTTCGTTCACTTCATTCAGGGAAATTACTCGCTCGACAACCTATCAATTAGAGAAAATTACTTAGCAATCATTCTAAGGGATTCTAAGAACTTATCTAACTCAAAACTAACAATAATTCAACCAAATTCACAACATAACACTAAAACCTGATTTTTTTAACAAAGTTTAACGTCCAACTTCAAACGGCCATGACATATTTGTTTTTCAACGGATTTTGACGTGCCACCTCAGTCCGTAAACCTCTGCACATCTACTATCCATTGAAACACTCAAATTAAGCAACCAAACAACTTGGCCAATTCGAAACTCACAAAATAGGACCGGTTCACATAACACAAAATCTAGTTTTTCCATAACTCTCACCTATTCTCCAATCTATCTCTAAAAATAACCTAAACCAACCTATTCTAAGTTTAAACCATCAAATTAGAAAGAAAACTAGCAAGAGAATGAGAATTTTTTGAATACACATTTAGGGTTTTCCAAACCCTAATCAAACTTCCACAAAACACCAAAAATCAACACCTAATTGCATCAAACTCAAAACCCACTTAATTCTTATCTTCAAACCTTGAGAAATCTTGAAGAATGGAGGTGGAGAATGCTCAACAATGGAGGAAAAGGAGTTCGTGGAAGATGAAGAAGAAAACCCCTCAAAAGCCACTTAATTCTTACCTTCAAACCTTGAGAAATCTTGAAGAATGGAGGTGGAGAATGCTCAGCAATGGAGGAGAGGGAGTTCGTGGAAGATGAAGAAGAAAACCCCACCTTTTTCTCTTTTTAACCTAACCAAATTTTCTCTTTTGAATTTCCACCAAAATTTCTCTCTTTTTATAAAAATAACCATCATTTTTCTTTAAACTTTCAACCAACGTGAATTCTACCCTTAATTCACTTTTCTTCAATCATTCTATTGGCTTTTCAATTCTATTGACTTTTCAACATTCCCTTTTTGACTTTTCGACACTCTTACTCCTTTTCTTTTCAATTCTTATCACTTTTATTCACTTACTTTTTCTTTCCATTAATTACTATAACCCTTCAACACTACCACCCTTCCTTACTTTAAATTGCCAACGTGACATACTCCCATTCAATCATTTTTTATTCACTACTTTTTACCTTTACATAAATTCAACTTAACAAAAGTTCTAACCACACCACTCCTAGGTTTTCTCTCAAATTTCTCTTTCAATTGCACTTTCTAGTTCAATAGTTTAGGAAAACTCTAGGACTATCGTTAAACCCTCATGACATCCCTAACCTAGGGCTACGTACTTTATGAAAATAATTTTGGGTGTCACATAAAGAATATTTAGAGATACAAAGTTTATCTTTTTTAAAAAACAAACCCCTCATGTCAATAATGGTCATCACATGCATGTTTCTCACAATCTTTCCAAACTAGTTTAAAATCAATATTCATTTCACATAAATCTTTTATAAAATCGAATCCTAACAACTTACATTGTAGCAAGGTTATGAGTACGTACCTTCTTGAGAATGTATCAAAAACCACATTTTCTTTACCTTTTTTTTTATAATGGACGACGCAAGGAAAAGTCTCTATGAACTTCATCAATTTTGTTTGTCTTTTGTATAGTTTTTCTTACGACTTCAAGTGTTTCAAACTTTTGTGATCGGAGTGAATGATAAACTCTCTTGGCCACAAGTAATGTTGCCACGCTTGTAACGTCCTCACCAAGACATATAATTTCTTGTAGTATGTGGAGTAATTCAATGCCGCTCCATTAAACTTTTCACTAAAATAAGCTATCGACTTCATTTCTTGTGTAAAAACACCTCCAATTCCCTTTGCCAACGCGTCACATTCAATTTCAAAAGTTTTATCAAAAGTCAAGCACAAAGGCGTGCTAGTTAACTTCTTCTTTAAAAGATTAAACGATTTATCATGTACCTCGGTCCACTTAAATTCTATATTCTTTTTAACCAAATCATTTAAAGGTGCCGCGATGGTACTAAAGTCCCTAACGAATCTTCTATAAAAGCTAGCTAAACTATGAAAACTACATACCTCATTAGCATTTTTAGGTCTCAATCATTCCTTGATTGCTTTGACTTTTTCTTCGTCTGTCGTTACTTCCTTCAAGCTCACTACAAAAATAAGAAATACTAAAAAGATTTCATTCAAAATATGCACTTAAAACATATTTTAGATGTTTGTTGTGAAAAATAGTTTGTAAGTGTATGAGTCACAACAAGTAATAAAGTGATAATTAGAGTGTCGAACCCACAAAGACTTGTTAATTAATAATCAAATTTATTAATCTTAATTCTAAATCGAACACACGTTTTATGGTTTTAAGAATTGAAATTAAATTGAATGACCAAAACAAGTAAAGTAAACTAATGTAAAATAATAAAACAGATAGCATAAGATTAAATTTGATTAATAAAAGCCTAGGTACTACGATTTCCACAAGACAACATTTATTTCATTCCTTCCTAATCATATTCATCAGTATTCTTCCTATGTTGATGATCGATTTTGCTAAATTCTAATACAATCTCTCTC
The DNA here is from genome assembly GCA_022432975.1 of Begonia masoniana. Classification (NCBI taxonomy): domain Eukaryota; kingdom Viridiplantae; phylum Streptophyta; class Magnoliopsida; order Cucurbitales; family Begoniaceae; genus Begonia; species Begonia masoniana. The sequence goes on from CM039510.1 coordinate 14,759,919, forward strand.
GAGCATTGCTTAGTTTATCTGATTAACGAGTTATCACTTCTCAGTCTCAAATCCTAGCATTAATCAAATATAATTAAATTGAGAAATCACAATGATCACATCAATACCGTAACTATCTCTAGCCTACGCATATTTATGACATTATTTCCATTGCTCGGGTGTTTATTACCTTTCAGTCTCAAAACACCCTAAAAATCAAGTAAAGATTGGCCAGAAATTTACAAGCTTTAAGAACGAGAATTAAATGCATCAATAATATTGGAAGAAATACTTATTGAATTTAATTAAACAAAGAAACAGAAAATAAACATCGTCTGGCTACATCGTAGCCCTAGAAGAGAAATTTAGTTCATACTAGAAGAAAAAGAAACAACAATAATAAAGATGTTGATAAGTAATTATCGAAGGAGAGGAGAAAAACTATGCTGATATCCAAACTCTCGCTTTTTTGTTCCCCAGCTTTTTCAACGTCAATTCTGCAGTCTCTTCTCCTCTTTTCTATGCATAGTCTCTTCCGCTTTTTTTGTCAATAATCTCTTCGTTCCTCTGTTGCTTTTAGGTTTGGCTTCCGTACTCTCATCAAATCAACGACTGAGATTAGCTAAATTAAAATTTCTAAATTTGCGTAAAGACTTTTCAGCGGTTGCCGATCGATCGACAATGTTTCTGCCCTTGTAATACAATCGTTTCTTCAGCCGATTGATTGCCACATTTGGCCGATCGATTGGCTTTTGTTCTATCTCATGCAACTTATTTTCTCTTCCGCCGATCGATCGCCAATTTTGGCGATCGATCGGCTTTTGTTCTGTCTCCCTGCTCCCAATTCTCCTATTTTCTCCAACTTCACCTTTTCTTCTTTTCTTCCTCTCGATCTTCTTCCATTCGTTGTATTTCAAGCTCCAACCTGGTTTATATAAATTATCTGTACACTTACACAAATGACATCAAATTCGTTCAAACACTTCAGAATAACTTATCGAATCAAGTGTCAAAAGTATAAATAAGTGTGTAAAATATGCACTTATCACACCCCCAAATTTGAATGAAAGCTTGTCCTCAAGCAAACAAAATGAAGCTCAATTAAAACAAAGATATAATCTCAATCACATTTAAAATGCTTAACATAATACAATGGTAAAACTATCTTAATCAAGGTTTTTGGTAATTCGTCTCAGCTTGAAAAATTTATACTAAAACCACCAAGTTTAACACTTTGCGAAAGAAATAACTCATATTAGCACATTGACAATAGCTTACTTAGAAATCTTCGTGTGTGTGTGTGTTTATTCTTATTTTCTTCTAATTGTTGGTTCAAGTAATGTAGCTATAGGTAAGGACTGCATTCTCATTTCACTCGGGATCACTCCATCCACTCTAATCATTCATCAGCTTTGCCCAATATCCAACTAGTAGCTAATATCAGTAAATCAAAACAAAAGTTGATAGGTCTTTTAAAAGCATGTAATGAAAGGTTGGGCTGAAGGGGAGAAATTTTATGGGTTCAAGCGAATTTTTGGAGCACAACTCATCCTTCCTTATTTCACCCACTCAAAATTACTCACTCATTTAAACTCACTCAACTTACTTTCAATCTCTCACTCACCCCCCAAACTTATATTGTTCAACATCACTCACATTTACTCCTTTATCATTATTACACAATAGACTTAATACAATCATAGATAAACAGAAATATACATTTACTCTTTTTTTTGAAAGAAATACCTACAAGTAACTAAGAGAAATAAAAACAACACACGATAAAGGAGTCTCTAATAAATCTCATTACCACCGTCTCCTCTTCTCCCCTAACTGTATTGATAAAACCTAGTGCTCATTAGATAGGGTAAGTCAATATATATGAGGTTAGGTAGAAATAGGTGACAATTGAACTGTAAATATTAGGTTCAAAAGGGTGACTAAGGTTGTCATTAATTGACTCAACAGGTAAGTTAAGAAAGCTCAAACTATTCAATGATGGCCTAAGTCATTCTCTTATTTGTGACAAACTTTAATATGCATTCGTGAATGTTGGGCAAAACCAAGAAGGATTTTCCTCACAATGTCCTCATTCTCAATACATTTGACTGGAGTTACACTCCCTTACCGTGTTTATTCTCGTTCACTCCCTTACAGTGTTTGGGTTTCACTCTTAGTAGACTACACAAATATATAACCAGCAAATAGGTTCAAACAAGAATAAAACGTGTTCAGATTTTTGAAGATAACTATGTAAGCTCTAATCAATGCAAACTAAAACAAATCAATCTTTTACTCAGCATTTCTCAAGGAGTTAAAGCATGAATTTATTTCCATTTAAATCATCATTGACACCTCAACCAAGATTTTAGAATGCATAACCATATAATATATAGTAGAGCAACATAGCAGATAAATAAGTCAGCTGAAAGATATCCACCCCCAAACTAGAAATAAAAACATTGTCCTCAATGTTACCAAAGCAATCAAGAAAGACATTAAAGGGAATCGGTACCTCATGTAGAGCTGGGCATGTCATCGTCCTCATCCTCTGGTGGAGGGTTATACGGCTGAAGTAAATGCTCTGGATAATAAGGAAATGGTGGACTCGATTGTGTCGAGTAGCCCTGGTGAGCATTGAATGCGTCTAGGTATTGAGCCATAAATTGAGCATGCTCCAGCTGGCGTGACTGGAGGTCCGTCAGTCGTTGCTCTATTTGGGCCTGCTGGGTGTTTATCTGCTCTTGTTGGATAGTCAGGTGCACAACTATTTGTCCCACATCATCAATGGTATAAGAGCCAGGGGACATGGAGGAAGAGAAAGCGCCTAGAGTAGGGTGGTGCAGCCGACTGACTTTTATAACGCTGCTTAAGACGAGCCTCTCTGTGAGCTTGTCGTTCTAGTGCCATGGCAGCTTGTGCAAATGTGAAGTATCGAGAATTATTAATACGCCGTACGCGAGGTAGAGGCACTGGTTGAGGAGGAATTTGCGTATTGATATCATGTTCATCGAACCCTAATCCATTATCTCGGACTATCCCATAGGGCCAATTCACTATTCGTTCAATATTCGGCGAGCTGTACACCATCTACTGGATCCATGGCTCATTTGTGGAGCTCATAGGGACATTGGCTGCAACACATAGGTGGGTGATCAGCACTGGATGGATGTGGCTGGCTGTGGACCCTTGTTGATAGGCTAGAATGTTTTGGTGGATAATCTGTCTGACATTTATAGAGCGCCCTGTGAGAATGCAGTAGAGCAACACCGCTCGCTCCTTGGTCAGGTCAGATTTCTGAGATGTGGGCATCAAATTACCTCGAATGAATTTACACCATGCTTGAGCTTAGCGATTGAGGCAGCTTGAGATGAGGTGTAACGTTTGTGCGGGGTTGACCGAAGAATAAATCCATGTTGACCCCCGGTGGCCCATCTCTCGTAAAATCATGTTCTAATCCGGCCCGGCATCCATCATGGTTTGATATTCGTTAGCCACTAAATTGTCAAGGCCGAGGTGGGTGTTGATAGCTTCAGCAGAGAAGTCGATGAATTTGTTCCTAACTTTGACAGGCCCATCATTATTTGCGGCCCTGAGGTTTGCATACAATTTACGAACGATAGTTACGTTCGCATCACCACTGAGCACTGCAATAGTCTCCCACCGTCTTTCTCAAAGCATGGCCAAGATGTTGCCATCAGTCACTGCAGGCTGGAATTGAACTTCACAGATAATTGCCTTGTCGTTGGTCATAAACTCCTTAAAATAGTTGGCCGCTGTGGGGCTGAGGAATGAGTGTTGGATGGGGCTGAATGATACTAAACTGGTCTTGGCTCTTGATCATTTAGGCGGCAATCTTGCAATGTCACACGATTTAGATAACCTGTTACTGTTACTGAGCACACAAAGCAAACACAGCCAACACAACATACACACGCACGACATTTAAGCACATGAGAGAAGCAAATAATAAGTGTGGAGTAAACACAATGCACATTTGGAAGTTCCTCTTGACTTAGACATTTAATCAAACACCTGGTGGCCATGCAGAATAGACGTTCAATCACAACTGGACTATCACCCTAACCACCCTAAAAAATAACAATCAATGGTTCGATTGACGATCACAGCATGAAGACAGTGAACACACTTGAAATAATTTAAAAGTATAACCAAAACTAGAGCCTTGAAGATAAAGTTCGAAAATTCGAAACTGTCCAAGTGCTAGAAAGAAAAGTGCTCAGTAGGAGGGGTTACCTTTGTCGTGGGAGAGCTCGGTGATGCATCACTGACGAAGGTGTTGGAAAGTAAGGTTTGTGGACGCCAATCGATTGGAGGTGAGAAAGGGAGAAAGGGGTGTGTATTTCAAAGGGTAGGGTTTTAACAGCGAGAAGGGATAACTGTGAGATGCGATCGATCACCTGGTATTAAAATCAGAAGCGTCAATCGATCGCCACATTTAGCCGATCGATCGGCGACTCCTCTGTTGTAAACAAAATTGCGGTGCTTCGCCGATCGATCGCCACATTTAGCCGATCGATCGGCGCCTCTTTTGTTCCAAAAAATAATGCGAGTCACCAATCGATCGCCAGATGAGCCGATGGATCGGCGACTTCTCTGTTTCAGAGAAGGTCGAAATATTTTTATTTTTATTTTACTTAAAACACCAAAAACAATTAAACATTCCAAATAATAATAAAACAACTTCTATCAAAATGACATTACGAAATTAGAACTTAAAACAAAAATGATAAGTAAATAAATAAAAATAGAAATAAATAAATAAATAAATAAAACTAAACTTAGAAATTTAATCGAAATGTTAACAGAGCAAATCAATACTAAAAAAAATAATGATAAATGGGTTACCTCCCCACCAAGTGAGTGTTTTAACGTCATCAGCTTGACACTGTGCTGCTTCACATTTTGTTTAAAAGGAGAACGGATTTGGCAATGTCGAATGTATCTCCCCAATACGGTTTTAATCTTTGACCGTTAACCTTGAATGTAGATTGATCTTCACCTTGAATTTCAACAGCCCCATGAGGAAGCACTTTAATTACCGTGAATGGTCCTGACCATCGTGACTTGAGTTTTTCGGGAAATAACCAAAGTCGAGAATTAAATAATAAGACTTGCTGTCCTGGTGCAAATTCCTTTGGCACAATATGTTTATCATGCCACACCTTCGTCTTTTCTTTACAAATTCTGGAGTTTTCATAAGCTTCTCTTCTAAATTCATCAAGCTCGTTTAACTGTAACATTCTCACTTCGCCAGCTGCTTGTGACTCCATATTTCTTTTTTTAATGGCCCATAAAGCTTGATGCTCTAATTCCACTGGAAAATGGCATGCTTTACCAAAAACCAAACGATATGGTTACATTCCTAATGGTGTTTTGAATGCTGTTCGATATGCCCAAAGAGAATCATCTAGCCTTCGTGACCAAATCTTTGCGAGATGAGCTTATCGTCTTTTCCAGAATTAGCTTGATCTCTCTATTCGAAACCTCGGTTTGACCATTAGATTGCGGATGATACTCGAGAGCCTTGCGATGCTTTACACCATATTTCAACAATAAGGCTTCAAATTGCTTATTACAAAAATGCGTACCTTCATCACTGATAATAGCCCGAGGAGTGCCGAATCGTGTAAAAATATTTTTACGGAGAAAATTTAGCACCACTTTACCGTCATTGGTTGGGGTAGCAGATGCCTCCACCTATTTTGACACATAATCGACTGCCAGGAGAATATATTAATGATTGAAAGAAGTAGGAAACGGACCCATGAAATCGATCCCCCAAACATCAAATAATTCTATTTCCAGAATATTGGTCAATGGCATCTCATCTCAGCGTGAAATATTGCCGGTATGTTGGCAATGGTCACATGACATAGCAAATAAATGAGTATCTTTGAAAAGGGTAGGCCAAAAAAATCATATTGTAATACCTTTGCAGCCGTTCTCTTGCCACCAAAATGGCCCCCACACTCTAGTGAATGACAATGCTTTAATATATTTTTCATCTCGTCTTTCGGAATACACTACCTTAGGACCTGATTCACACAGTGCTTGTAAAAAAAATGGATCATTCCAATAATATCTTTTAACTTCGGCAAAAAATTTCTTTCTTTTATAAGCTGAAGGCTCTATGGGTAAAACACCGCTAGCCAAAAAATTGACGATATCTGCGTACCATGATGTATTGTTGACACTAAAGAGTTGTTCATCTGGAAAGGTATCAACAATTGGTACTCCATCCTCTTGCATGTGTTCTTGAGGTTGTAGTCTTGACAGGTGATCTGCCACTAGATTTTTCGTGCCCTTTTTATCTCTAATTTCTAGATCGAACTCTTGGAGTAGTAAAACCCAACGAATGAGGAGCGATTTTGCATTTTTTTAACCATAAGGTATTTAATGGTTGAATGATCAGTACAAACTATTTCCTTATTGCCGATAAGATAAGGACAAAATTTGTCGAAGGCAAATACCACTGCCAGTAGTTCTTTTTCTGTTGTAGTGTTATTCAACTGGGCTTCATTAAGGACTCGACTGGCATAATAAATAGTGCGGAAGGTCTTATCTTTGCGTTGCCCTAACACTGCTCCAATTGAAAAATCACTTGCATCGCTCCTAATTTCGAATGGATGGTTCCAGTCTAGTGCTACTACAATTGGTACTGAAGTGAGCTTTTCTTTTAAAAAATTGAATGCATTTAAGCATTCAGTATCAAACTTAAATTCCACACTCTTTTCCAGTAGGTTACATAATGGCCTGGTGATCTTGCTGAACTCTTGGATGAATCTACGATAAAATCCTGCGTGTCTCAAAAAACTCATCACGCTCTTAACTGAGATAGGTGGTGGTAACTGCTCAATCGTATCAATCTTGGCACGATCCACTTCTATCCCTTTGGATGATACCCGATGGCCTAATACAATACTTTCACGTACCATAAAATGACATTTTTTCCAATTGAGTACCAAATTTGTCTCAGCACAACGTTGAAGCACCATATTCAGATTCTCCAGACAAGGATCAAAAGAAGACCCAATAACATAAAAATCATCCATGAATACCTCAATAATACGTTTGACCATGTCAGAAAATATTGCTATCATACATCGTTGAAAAGTGGCAGGAGCGTTACAAAGACCAAAGGGCATTTGTCGAAATGCAATGGTGCCGTAAGGGTAGGTAAATGTGGTTTTCTCTTGGTCTTCGGGGGCTATGGCTATTTGATTGTACTTGGAGTATCTATCAAGAAAACAATAAAATTCGTGTCTTGCGAGCCTGTCAAGCATCTGATCAATAAACGGAAGCGGGAAGTGATCTTTCCTTGTAGCTTTGTTTAATTTCCTACAGTCCATATATATGCGCCAAACGGTGACATGCGAGTAGGAATGAGCTCATTATTTTTATTTTGCACAATTGTCATTCCTCCCTTTTTCGGTACAACTTGGACGGGGCTAACTCATGAACTGTCAGAAATTGGGTATATCACCCCCGCATCTAACCACTTTAAGATTTCTTTGCGCACTACTTCTTTCATGGTGGGGTTGAGACGTCGTTGGTATTCCACTGATGGTTTGTGATCTTCTTCCATAAGAATTCGATGCATACAAAATGACGAGCTTATCCCCTTTAAATCTGCCAAAGTCCAACCAATTGCTGCTTTGAATTTTTGAAGAACTCATAGTAATTTATCTTCTTCTTCTAAAGGGTCGTCTAGTCGACGTGCAACTTCATCTGCCGTGGACTCTGTAACTTCAACGCGAAAAACATCATTATCCTCCTCGGGATATTTCATGGCTCTGAATACGTTAAAGGTGACTTCTTCATCATGAACTCTCAAGCTCAACGCACCTTTTTGTACATCAATAAGAGCACGACCCGTAGCAAGGAATGGTCTACCCAAAATAAATGGCACATCTCTGTCTTCTTCCATATCAAGCACAATAAAATCAACAGGAAATATGAATTTATCTACCTTTACAAGTACGTCTTCAATGATTTCCCTCGAGTGTTTAATAGAACGATCTGCCATCAGTAATGTAACCCTTGTCGGATTTGCTTCGCCTAGATCAAGTTTTCGGAATATAGATAGAGGCATTAAGCTAATGCTCGCCCCCAAGTGTCACAGTGCCCTGGTAAATACAGAATTTCCAATCTCGCAAGGCACAGTAAAACTTCTCGGATCTTTTAGTTTTTGAGAAAGCTTCTTCTGAATAATAGCACTGCATTATTCTGAAAGAGCAATAATACTACACTCCTCTAACTTCTGCTTGTGAGATAGAATATCTTTCATAAATTTGGCATAACTCGCCATTTGTTCCAACACGTCGGCAAATGGAACATTAATGTGGAGCTTCTTTAAGATATCAAGGAATTGAGAATTTTGTTTATCAAGCTTCACATTTTTCAATCTTTGCGGAAACGGCACTGGAGGTGAGTTTTCTTGAATTGGAGAATGATGAAATGGTGATGACTTTTGCACTTCATCTGCATTTGACTCCTTATTAACAACTTTAGGCACTTGTGTCCCTTTTTGCACTGGTTCAATTACGGTTCCCTTGCGAGTGGTGATTGCATTACAATGACCTTTGGGGTTCACCTCTGTGTTACTTGGTAGTGAGCCTTGAGACCTTCCATTTATGACACTCGCAAATTGACCAAGTTGATTTTTAAAAGTTCAAATTTAGGTTGATTGATTTTGCATCGCAGTACGAGTTTCGGTCATAAACTGCATAAAAGCTGTTTCAAGATCATTTTTCTTTTCAACTTGTTGAGAAGGACCGGGTTGAGCTGCTTGAGGCATTTTCATTGCATTTTGAAAATTCCACCATGAAAAATTCGGGTGTTGTCGCCATTCTGAATTATAGGTGTTGGAATTGGGATTACCTTGCCGATTAAAATTACACATATAGTTAGCTTGCTCTGCGGGTTCACTCAACATGGGATTGCCCTCTTGACATTCTTCACTCAAATGCGGTCCTTGACACCATTGACAACTAACTTTCGATGTTTTCCCTACACTCGCTGCCATATGAGACTCCTGTAGTTGTTTAGCTAATGAGGCAATTTGTAGAGTTAAAGCTTTCATAGCCTCGAGTTCTGGAGTACCCGTTGTGCGCTTCATAATTGAGCGCTCCACTAGTCATTGGTCATTGTTAAGCGCTAATTCCTCTAATAGATCATATGCGGCTTCTTCAGTTTTTCTCATTAAAGCACCACCTGCAGCTGCATTGACCAGAGTTTTAGTAGATGCAAACAATCCCACATAGAAAGTTTGAATATGCATCCACTTCGGTAGGCCATGGTTTGGACACTTTCTTAACATATCCTTAAAGCGTACCCATGCCTCGTATAATGTTTCTCCATCGAATTGATTGAAGTTGATTATCTCGTTGCGAAGTTTAGCAGTCTTCTCAAAGGGAAAAAACTTGGACAGAAATTTCTGGCATTACTCTTCCCAAGTATTAATAGAATTAGCTGGCAGAGAGTTAAGCCAATTCTTTGCACAATCCCGTAATGAGAATGGAAATAGACGTAACCTAACTGCATCATCCCCCACATTGTGATATCTGAAAGTGTCGCATACTTCTAAAAAATTTGCAATATGATTTTTGGGGTCCTCATAAGATAATCCACTATACTGAGATTGTTGAATCATGTGCAAGGTGCCCGACTTAATTTGAAAATTAGCAGCGATGGCTGGTTTCTGAATAGCTGAATGCACTTCGGATACAGTAGGTATAATATAATCCAGCAAGGTCCGGTTCTCAGTATTATCTTTCCCGTTATCTCCCATAATGACACTCGCTGGTTGAATAACTTATCTTCTCTCTTTACGATGTTGTCGACACGTACGCTCAATGTCAAGATTAAGCGGGAGAAGATTAGTATTTCCTTCTTTACACATGCACCTGAAAATAACACGAAAATAAAGAAATAAAATAAAAAGAATTCAAAATAAAACTAAAAATAATTAATTCGATATTAATAATAAAGTCCCCAGCAACGGTACCAAAAACTTGTTGTGAAAAATAGTTCGCAAGTGTACGAGTTGCAACAAGTAATAAAATGATAATTAGAGTGTCGAACTCACAAGGACTTGTTAATTAATAATCAAATTTATTAATCTTAATTCTAAATTGAATACGTTTTATGGTTTCAAGATTTGAAATTAAATTGAATGACTAAAACAAGTAAAGTAAACTAATGTAAAATAATAAAACAGATAGAATGAGATTAAATTTGATTAATAAAAGCCTAGGTACTACGATTTCACCAAGACAACATTTATTTCATTCCTTCCTAATCATCATATTCATCAGTATTCTTCCTATGTTGATGATCGATTTCACAAAATTCTAATACAATCTCTCTCGATCATTGCTTAGTTTATCTGATTAATGGGTTATCACTTCTCAGTCTCAAATCCTAACATTAATCTAATACAATTAAATTGAGAAATCACAATGATCACATCAATACCGTAACTATCTCTAGCCTACGCATATTTATGACATTATTTCCATTGCTCGGGTGTTTATTACCTTTCAGTCTCAAAACACCCTAAAAATCAAGTAAAGATTGGCCAGAAATTTACAAGCTTTAAGAACGGGAATTAAATGCATCAACAACATAGGAAGAAATACTTATTGAATTTAATTAAACAAAGAAACAGAAAATAAACATCGTCTGGCTACATTGTAGCCTAGAAGAGAAATTTAGTTCATGCTAGAAGAAAAAGAAACAACAATAATAAAGATGTTCATAAGTAATTATCGAAGGAGAGGAGAACAATTTAGGTCTCAATCATTCCTTGATTGCTTTGACTTTTTCTTCGTCTGTCGTTACTTCCTTCAAGCTCACTACAAAAATAAGAAATACTAAAAAGATTTCATTCAAAATATGCACTTAAAACATATTTTAGATGTTTGTTGTGAAAAATAGTTTGTAAGTGTATGAGTCACAACAAGTAATAAAGTGATAATTAGAGTGTCGAACCCACAAAGACTTGTTAATTAATAATCAAATTTATTAATCTTAATTCTAAATCGAACACACGTTTTATGGTTTTAAGAATTGAAATTAAATTGAATGACCAAAACAAGTAAAGTAAACTAATGTAAAATAATAAAACAGATAGCATAAGATTAAATTTGATTAATAAAAGCCTAGGTACTACGATTTCCACAAGACAACATTTATTTCATTCCTTCATAATCATATTCATTAGTATTCTTCCTATGTTGATGATCGATTTTGCTAAATTCTAATACAATCTCTCTCGAGCATTGCTTAGTTTATCTGATTAACGAGTTATCACTTCTCAGTCTCAAATCCTAGCATTAATCAAATATAATTAAATTGAGAAATCACAATGATCACATCAATACCGTAACTATCTCTAGCCTACGCATATTTATGACATTATTTCCATTGCTCGGGTGTTTATTACCTTTCAGTCTCAAAACACCCTAAAAATCAAGTAAAGATTGGCCAGAAATTTACAAGCTTTAAGAACGAGAATTAAATGCATCAATAATATTGGAAGAAATACTTATTGAATTTAATTAAACAAAGAAACAGAAAATAAACATCGTCTGGCTACATTGTAGCCTAGAAAAGAAATTTAGTTCATGCTAGAAGAAAAAGAAACAACAATAATAAAGATGTTCATAAGTAATTATCGAAGGAGAGGAGAAATACTATGCTGATATCCAAACTCTCGCTTGTTCCCCAGCTTTTTCGTCGTCAATTCTGCAGTCTCTTCTCCTCTTTTCTCTGCATAATCTCCTCCGCTTTTTTTGTCAATAATCTCTTCGTTCCTCTGTTGTTTTTAGGTTTGGCTTCCTTACTCTCATTAGATCAACAGCTGAGATTAGATAAATTAAAATTTCCAAATTTATGTAAAGACTTTTCCGCGGTAGCCGATCGATCGCTTGAAAATGGCCGATCGATCGACAATGTTTCTGCCCTTGTAACGCAATCATTTTTTTAGCCGATCGATCGCCACATTTGGCCGATTGATCAGCTTTTGTTTTGTCTCGTACAAGCAACTTATTTTCTCTTCCCCCGATCGATTGCCAAAATGGCCGATCGATCGTCCTTTGTTCTGTCTCCCTGCTCCCAATTCTCTTGTTTTCTCCAACTTAACCTTTTCTTCTTTTCTTCCTCTTGATCTTCTTCCATCCGTTGTATTCAAGCTCCAACCTGGTTTATATAAATTATCTGCAAAAGACGTCAAATTCCTTCAAACACTTGAGAATAACTTATCGAATCAAGTGTCAAAAGTATAAATAAGTGTGCAAAATACACACTTATCAATGTTCAACATATTCTGAAAACTCATAAACATACTAGGCACGTTTGATAAATCAAAGGGCATGACTAACCACTAGAAAGACTATATTTTATTTTGAAAGCAGTTTTTCATTCACCGCTTTCTTTCATGCAAATTTGATAGTACTCGTTCTTTAAATCAACCTTTGAAAATAAGAATGTGTCATATAACTCATCAAGCATTATCATCTAACATTGGCATTGGATGTCGATATTTTATCGTAATGTTATTGATCGCTCTACTGTCCACGTACATCCTCCACATTTCGTCCTTCTTTGGAACTAAAATCACGGGTACTAAATACGAGCTTAGGCTTCCCTTCAGTAACCTATTTTCCACCAATTCCTCCACTTGCTTTTGGATCTCCTTAGTCTCTTTGGGATTTTCTCGATACGCCGGTCGATTAGGAATTGACGCTCCCAGCATGAAATCTATTTGATGCTCGATTCCCCTTAGAGAAGGTGATCCACTTGGTAATTCCTCAGGAAATACATCCTTAAATTCTTACAAAAGAGAATAAACAATACATTGGAAGAGAAGCGGTTAGTTCACTAGATAAAAAATAAACATCTTTGTAGAAAAGTAAAAGCGCTTGTTGTTTTGCTAACATTGCACTTTTCACCTTAATTTTTCTTGTCATTCCACTCATTTTTCACTCCCCTCTTGTTTTCTCTCAGCTCATTTTTTCTCTCCTTTTCCACTTTCTTTTCTCCTATTTTCTTCTTTTCTTCCTCTTGATCTTCTTCCATCCGTTGTATTCCAAGCTCCAACCTGGTTTATATAAATTATCTGCAAAAGACGTCAATTCCTTCAAACACTTGAGAATAACTTATCGAATCAAGTGTCAAAAGTATAAATAAGTGTGCAAAATACACACTTATCAATGTTCAACATATTCTGAAAACTCATAACATACTAGGCACGTTTGATAAATCAAAGGGCATGACTAACCACTAGAAAGACTATATTTTATTTTGAAAGCAGTTTTTCATTCACCGCTTTCTTTCATGCAAATTTGATAGTACTCGTTCTTTAAATCAACCTTTGAAAATAAGAATGTGTCATATAACTCATCAAGCATTATCATCTAACATTGGCATTGGATGTCGATATTTTATCGTAATGTTATTGATCGCTCTACTGTCCACGTACATCCTCCACATTTCGTCCTTCTTTGGAACTAAAATCACGGGTACTAAATACGAGCTTAGGCTTCCCTTCAGTAACCTATTTTCCACCAATTCCTCCACTTGCTTTTGGATCTCCTTAGTCTCTTTGGGATTTTCTCGATACGCCGGTCGATTAGGAATTGACGCTCCCAGCATGAAATCTATTTGATGCTCGATTCCCCTTAGAGAAGGTGATCCACTTGGTAATTCCTCAGGAAATACATCCTTAAATTCTTACAAAAGAGAATAAACAATACATTGGAAGAGAAGCGGTTAGTTCACTAGATAAAAAATAAACATCTTTGTAGAAAAGTAAAAGCGCTTGTTGTTTTGCTAACATTGCACTTTTCACCTAATTTTTCTTGTCATTCCACTCATTTTTTCACTCCCCTCTTGTTTTCTCTCAAGCTCATTTTTTCTCTCCTTTTCCACTTTCTTTTCTCCTATTTTCTTTTCACTCGTATCATTCTCTTTTTCACTTGTGTCTTGTTCACTCATTGGATTTTCTCTCTTTCTGAATTTGTTCGCAATCATCTCTTGATCCTCACAATCCTCCCAAAGTGTTAATTGTGTTAGGACTACCATTCTTCTATTTTGAAAAAATAATTATTCGTTCTTGAAGCTATGGTGCTTGACTTTTCTATCGAATTGCCAAGGTCTTTCCAAAAGAATATGAGTTGCTTGGATAGGTACTACATCACAAAGAATCTTGTCTTTATACCTTCCAATTGATAGTGCCACTTTTACTTGCTTGGTGACGTTTACTTCCCTACAATAACTTAACCATTGAAACTTATACGGTTTCAGATGTTTCTCAATTTCTTAGCTCAATTTTTCTGCTAATTAGCAACGTTAGTACAACTTCCACCATCAATTATCAAGCTACATACCTTATTGTTCACATGGCACATAGTATGAAAGACGTGCTCTCTTTGCACTTCGACTCCACTATCCTTGGGTTGAATGTTGAGTGCTCTTATTGTGACCAATAATTCACCTCTAATAGGTTCTTCCACATCCATATCGCTACAATCTTCCAATCGTGGCATTCATCGTCACTTGAGCTAATACTTGCCATATCACCATCATCCAATATAATCATAGCTCTCTTGTTTGGACAATTAGAAGAAATATGTCTAAATCCTTGACATCTAAATAACTTGATTTCATGAGTCCTAGTAGGCATGGAGAATTCAGCCTTATCTTTTGTGCTTGATGTCGTTTCATTTCCTTTGAATTTTTCCTTTGGCTTTGAGATTGACTTTTCATTCTTTCAATTTCATTTCCAAGGAGAATTTGAGACCGATACGATCTTTTAATTTAACTTATCTTTTAGTTGCCTTTCAATCTTGATGGATTTATGTAACATCTCCTCTATATCCATATAATGTTGTAGATTCGCTATATCCATGATATTTCTATTTAATCCTACAATAAATCTTGTTATCATGGCTTCCACATCCTTCTCTACCCTATCCCTTATCATGACTACTTTTAACTTTTTGTGATATTTCTCCACACTCTTAGCTCCTTGAGTCAAACCTTGTAACTTTCGGAATAAACTCAATAATAGTGGCTAGGGATAAATCAGTTTCACTTAGTTACCTTTATTTCCTCCCATGTACAAATGAGTTGCTCACAATATATCCTCTGGTTCCTTATTAATTGATCCCACCATATACTTGTGTAATTCGTGAACTCCATCGTGGCTAGCTTAATCTTTTTCTTCTAGGTGAAGTTATGACAATCAAACATATTACCGACTTTTCTTTCCCATTCCAAATATAACTCAGGATCTATTTTACCTTGAAAGGAGATATTACCAATTTGATGTTGCTTATGTGTAATATCCGGCTTGTACGGACTACGGATTTAATATGTTATATTCATATTTTACTATATAGTGGCATTTTTGGTAAACATGTCAAATCAGGTCCGTTTCACGAAAAGAAAGCGTCATTACGATCCTAACGATTAATAGGAATTTTAGGGAAATTATGGAAATTTTCGGAGATTAAACGCTATATTCCGAGCAATTAAGCTTTTCGTAAATATGAAGGACGTTCTCGTAAATATAGCAAACGAAGTCCGTTTTGCGAACGGATAGTTTTGTTAGGTCCCAAATAATAAGTTGGACTTATTGGTGAAATATGGAAGTTTGGAGAACCCGAGTATTTGGACGATTAACGAACCGTAAGACGAAACGAAATAGAAATAAGAGCTAAGGGCATTTTGGTCTTTTGACAAATCATTTTTTATTAAAAGGCAAAGCCTTCTTTCTCCTTCGACAGAATGCATTTCTTCATTCTGTTTCTTCTTTTCTCTCGCGAAACCTTCTCTGCCAGCCATCGACGATCCGCCATTCCGACTCCGTTTTTCCTCCCGTTCGTCTTCCGTCCTTCACGTTTTCTCCTCCAATCGACGTTCTAGGTATGTCTCTGTAGATTTAGAACGTTTATTTCGAGTTTTACGGAATTATACGTTTAGGGTTTTCGTTAGGTCTTCGATTAAAAACGCGAATTAGGGTTCGTAATTAATAGGTTAGCCGTGATTAAGTGTATATTAAACGTATTTGACGTTATTGGACGAAGTTATATCAATTTGTGAAAATGTTAAAAATTAGGGATTTTCGAGATTTTAGGAAAAACTCGTAAATTGAGAATTTAGGTGCTGAGCGTAAAATTATCGATTTAATAGCTCAATGAATTGGAACTTAGTTTCCTTAGTTAAGGTTTTGTGAATTTGGACGATCGATAGTTTAAACTCGTTTAACATCGATATTGCGATTTGCTTCAGACAAACAACGCTCGTGGACGGAGCTTGAGCTGCTTTGGACGCGAGGTAAGTTCTCGTGATTCTTCTCTGGCCGATTGGCCTACACCATACGTCGTGGTCTCGAGGAGTTTGGTGATGCACTATGTTTATTTGTTTTGGTTGGGTAGACAGGTTTAATTGTTTTATAGGTTATAGGTTGTGTGTTTTATAGTCTTGATGGTATATATGTTATTGTTTACCTTATGGCATATTGAACTGTTCACGCATCACGTGTTTTAAAGAAAAGCATAGAAAATGAATTTCCGCACATTGTATAAAGATAATGCAAAGAATAAAAACGGTCTAAAGGCTTATAGTATTTCGGCCGAAAGGCTTACAGTATAGCGGCCTAAAGACTTATAGTATGTCGGCCGAAAGGCTTACAGATTATTGGTCATGCGAGGTGGGGCTCAGGCACGGCTGTACGTTTTGTAAGCGTGCACCCCCCGCCTCTAGCTGGAAAGAGTAGTCCGCCCGCTGGATGAGCTCTCTCCGGTTAGAGGGATAGGATCTCGGTGACACCTACAGTGCATAGCATGACATAGCACAGCATAGCATGGCATAGCACCGCATAGCATAGCATGGCATAGTACTTGCATTTACGAGTCTTACTGAGATTTTATCTCATAGTGTGTTGTATGGTGTAGGTGACATAGATTTCGAGAAACCAGGTGAGGATGGGATTCCTTCTCCTGAGGCATGAGTCCGGTTGATCGAGGATGGCTGCGGTGGTGTGCTGGCGCAGTCGAGGCTTTACCGACCCGTGGGGACAGTATGTATAGATTTTGGGAGTGTTTTGGGATAATTGATAGAATATGTATAGGATGTTATCGTTTTTGAGATTCTGGAACTGTTTGGTTTTAAATTGTATTTAACGTTATATAGAAATGTTTTGACACGTTGTAGGTTTGTTACGGGTAGTCTCGATATTTAGATATATCCACGCAGTTGGGTTTCGCAAAGTCCGCTGTAAGTTAGTTGGGTTTAAGTTATAGTTTCTTGGTGATTATGGGTAAGAAAATTGGTAAAAGATATCAAGTTCACTCTCTGGAATTGGATTCCAGAGAGTTGCATTGATGTATTTTGCTCTCTGGAATCGGATTCCAGAGAGCATAAAAATGTAAAGTGTTGATGCATAAAAGGTAAAGTGAAATGTGAAGTGTGAAGCGTAGGTGATCAGGCGACTGGGCGCTGGGGTGACCAGCGATCGTGCGCTGCACGCGGCGATCGACGCAGCGATCGCGCGCTGCATGCCGCGACCAACGCAGCGCTCGGGCGCTTGCATGCTGCAGCGATCGTGCGCCGCGATTGCTGCAGCGTGCAGCGACCGTGCGCCGTGATCACTGCGGCACACAGCGATCGGGCGCTGCCCTTTGGCTTCGGCTGAAGGACAGTTTTGCCCTTTCTTTTATTTTAGTTTTAAATTGTTTTAAATTGAGTTTTTATTAATAGTTTTAAATGTTTTTAAAGTTAGATTTAAATTCCGATTTCGATTCTGGTTTCGATTTCGGATTAGGTTCCGCTTAGAGTTTAATAAAAGTTATTAGGATAAAAAAAAAAAAATATATTACGGGAAATACAGGTACAGTATTAGGGTCGTGACAGTTATGGTATCAGAGCCCCCGGGTTTTAAAATCGGTTCTGTAGACTGCTCGACTGCACAGCCACTACGCGGACATTCTTCATCAACTGTAAGTATGTTTATAGCTTTATTTGATTTCTAGTTTCTTAGAATATTTGTTTAACTTTTATATAGGAATTACATAATTATGGTGCGTCCACGAAACGAACGAGATGACAGAGACGATACGATAGACCAATTGAGAGAGTTGATAGCACAACAGTCCCAACATCTTGACCAACAGGCCCGACTTATAGATAGCCAATCTCGTCAACTAGAGGCATTGATAAATCGAGAAATGCCTAGGACCCAAGGGATGGTTGCTCCTGATGACCATGGTGCAAAGAGGAAGGACAAGGAAGAAATAGAACAAAGCCGATCGAAGCGCGCACAAGGGACTTATCGAGGACCACTATGTCCTAATTGCCAGAAGGAGCATTATGGAAAATGCAGATTAGGCACAGAAATGTGCTATAAATGTGGAGTGATTGGCCACTACGTCAGGAGGTGCCCGAAACTGGGTAGGGATCAGAAAAAGGTTGCACCAAGGATAATTGCCCCGAACAAGGGCGAGAATGATGGCCAACCCTCAGCTGTTTCAGGTATAGTTTTATTTCGGTAGTTAATAAAATAAAGAATATTAGAGTTTAAATTCTGGGAATATAACTGTGTGATAGGTTGACCTAAGTTTAAAAACAACAACAAACAAACATAAACTTCGAATATAGGAGGGGTAGAGTTATGCGTTAAAGTCCATGACTCGGTGTAACCGAGAGAGTTGAACACTCGAGGTTCATATTTCCAAGGGTGGAGTACAATTTATGACAAATAAGGTTTAAATAAATGAGAACTAAACCCTAATTGATAGACCCTTAGATTTTAGAATGTGATCAATCAATGAGAAATTTGTAGTTTAGGGAATGTTCTAGATTGTCAAGGTATCGTCAGTACGCACAAGTAGACAAGAAAATATCGAAGGAAAAAAAATTAGTAACTTGGATCCACGGGAAGCAAGGAACACCTGGACATGGGTGGTACCCGAAAGTTTAATTTAAGTAGATTGTTGAAGGGGTATACGATACGTTGACTTCTTTTGTAAAGGGGTGGTGGAACAACGCAACGTTGAAGACGCGAATACAAAGGAGTGTTCGTATCGACAAGTATCGATGAAGAGAATAAAGGAATTTGCTTGGAACTGTGAGGTTAATAAATCTCGAAGCAATAGAGAGATGATGGTTATACAAAAAGGTAATGCTCGAGTTCCGAGTTTGGTCAATCCTTAGAAAATAAGTATATAGTCTTAGAAGACTAACCGACGATGATCGACTACTCAATTTGTGAGTGGGATTTTGTCCAACTTTCTATAAGAGGGAGACGTAGTAAAGTAGAGAGTGATTAGTAAATAGTAGACACTTCGTGCATTAGGAAGTGTTGAGTGGAGGTTATGAAGCGGAGGCCTAAGAACTACGAAGAACTTAGGAACACAAACGTGATACCTACTTGAGAGAAAAGTTTAGTACTTTGAATCAGATGTCGTATTTCCAGGTTTAAAGTAACTAGAATGACTGTAGAGGGAGTCAGTGGTGATTTAACTAGAGTCAGGATGTAGGAACGTCAGTGTTCGAGGAACTAGAAAGGGTGGCTTTAACGAAGAGATGTTTCAAATTATTGGAGAATTATATGGTAGAGTTTGAGGATTTGGGGAGAATTTAGGGAAGAAGTGAAGGAGACTGTTAGATTAAGATCAGAGGTCTAATCTAGGGTTTAATGTTGCGTGATTTGGGGGAAATTAACAAATTTTCGAATAAGGAAAATGAGAGACTTCACAGAGACTATTAAGTAGACTTAGAGACGAGGTTACGTTAGAACATTTCAATGATTCGACTCGTACTTGACAAGTCGATACCAATAAGTACACAAATGACCTACGGTTAGAAGGAATAGTTTAGAGCAAATCCATGACAAGACTTAGGGACTTGACTGTGCTCGAAGTTGATGGAAATTCTAGTTGAGAAGCTCACCTGGAAAACAGTTATTAAGACCTGCGAAGTGTCCACGAAAGAGTACAATTTGGATACTGATTGACAAAGAAGATATACGGAAGCATTACTAGAGAAATGTAGACTCTGATGGGTGTGGTAGTGACCAAGGTTAAGGACAACGAACTTTTACGCAATTAGTTTGCAACTCCGAGGTATATATATATATGTGTATAAATTGTTATGCCCGATGGATGGATAAGGGTGTAGTGTAGTTGAGATCTAGCGTGAGAGTAAGTAATTTAAGAAGGCTTCGATAGCGTGAGGTAGTTAGGTAAGTATTTGATAGACACGAGGTTAAGAAAGTAGAAACTAAAGAAAACTCAATTCGAGGAGTTGAAGTTAAAATAAGGGAGAATTCAGATTGCAGCTTGGGTGTTGTTAGGAGTCCTTGAACGGTAGTCAGCCTAAATGACGTCGGGAAGTCGAAGTTATTTCGAGGATTGAGGATAAGAGACAATCTTTAGTAGAGACCAATTGATAAGTTAGAGAGAGTTTAACGTTTTGGGTGACTGAATGTAAACCAATGTGTGCTTGAAACGTTAGGTGTCAAGTACACAGTTAGTGGTCGTCTAGTTAAGACCTAGAGATTTGGTAAGATTTGATGCGTGAACTGAAAATGAGGACTACGATTAGAAAGTTAATATAGAAATTCGGTTGGTGTGTATCCCGATTGTGAGTAAGATCGAGAGAATTGCGTTGAGGTATGAGTTGCAGCCCAGAAATTGGATGAAATTGTAGGCATTCAATCTGACTGGCGTTAGAAAGCTTGCGTATAGTATTGACCTGAAGGGACAGCGGAGGAAAGACGATGATGAAAGAAAACTTTGAAGCTAGTATTAATGAGAAGTTTAATGAGCGAGTTATTAATTAAAGGTTGAAAGTTGAGACATGCACAAATATTAAGGTAGCAGATAGGGCGCAAGGTTGACTGATTTGAGAATTTCCGTTTTAAATTGTGCTCAACACTTTAGAAAGAAAGTATATGATCGAGTCGAAAGTAGTGAATGCAGATTAGGGCCAATGTTGGAGGATATAGTAGGGTTTTGGTTTAGAATCACGAAGTATAGCCGTAAGTACAGATGATTGATCGAAGTATAAGGACGCAAGACGTGAGGCGTTAATATCATGGACTATGAGTGATGACAAATTTTGAGGACAAAATTCTGAATAAGGAGGGTGGAATGTAATATCCGGCTTGTACGGACTACGGATTTAATATGTTATATTCATATTTTACTATATAGTGGCATTTTTGGTAAACATGTCAAATCAGGTCCGTTTCACGAAAAGAAAGCGTCATTACGATCCTAACGATTAATAGGAATTTTAGGGAAATTATGGAAATTTTCGGAGATTAAACGCTATATTCCGAGCAATTAAGCTTTTCGTAAATATGAAGGACGTTCTCGTAAATATAGCAAACGAAGTCCGTTTTGCGAACGGATAGTTTTGTTAGGTCCCAAATAATAAGTTGGACTTATTGGTGAAATATGGAAGTTTGGAGAACCCGAGTATTTGGACGATTAACGAACCGTAAGACGAAACGAAATAGAAATAAGAGCTAAGGGCATTTTGGTCTTTTGACAAATCATTTTTTATTAAAAGGCAAAGCCTTCTTTCTCCTTCGACAGAATGCATTTCTTCATTCTGTTTCTTCTTTTCTCTCGCGAAACCTTCTCTGCCAGCCATCGACGATCCGCCATTCCGACTCCGTTTTTCCTCCCGTTCGTCTTCCGTCCTTCACGTTTTCTCCTCCAATCGACGTTCTAGGTATGTCTCTGTAGATTTAGAACGTTTATTTCGAGTTTTACGGAATTATACGTTTAGGGTTTTCGTTAGGTCTTCGATTAAAAACGCGAATTAGGGTTCGTAATTAATAGGTTAGCCGTGATTAAGTGTATATTAAACGTATTTGACGTTATTGGACGAAGTTATATCAATTTGTGAAAATGTTAAAAATTAGGGATTTTCGAGATTTTAGGAAAAACTCGTAAATTGAGAATTTAGGTGCTGAGCGTAAAATTATCGATTTAATAGCTCAATGAATTGGAACTTAGTTTCCTTAGTTAAGGTTTTGTGAATTTGGACGATCGATAGTTTAAACTCGTTTAACATCGATATTGCGATTTGCTTCAGACAAACAACGCTCGTGGACGGAGCTTGAGCTGCTTTGGACGCGAGGTAAGTTCTCGTGATTCTTCTCTGGCCGATTGGCCTACACCATACGTCGTGGTCTCGAGGAGTTTGGTGATGCACTATGTTTATTTGTTTTGGTTGGGTAGACAGGTTTAATTGTTTTATAGGTTATAGGTTGTGTGTTTTATAGTCTTGATGGTATATATGTTATTGTTTACCTTATGGCATATTGAACTGTTCACGCATCACGTGTTTTAAAGAAAAGCATAGAAAATGAATTTCCGCACATTGTATAAAGATAATGCAAAGAATAAAAACGGTCTAAAGGCTTATAGTATTTCGGCCGAAAGGCTTACAGTATAGCGGCCTAAAGACTTATAGTATGTCGGCCGAAAGGCTTACAGATTATTGGTCATGCGAGGTGGGGCTCAGGCACGGCTGTACGTTTTGTAAGCGTGCACCCCCCGCCTCTAGCTGGAAAGAGTAGTCCGCCCGCTGGATGAGCTCTCTCCGGTTAGAGGGATAGGATCTCGGTGACACCTACAGTGCATAGCATGACATAGCACAGCATAGCATGGCATAGCACCGCATAGCATAGCATGGCGTAGTACTTTGCATTTACGAGTCTTACTGAGATTTTATCTCATAGTGTGTTTTATGGTGTAGGTGACATAGATTTCGAGAAACCAGGTGAGGATGGGATTCCTTCTCCTGAGGCATGAGTCCGGTTGATCGAGGATGGCTGCGGTGGTGTGCTGGCGCAGTCGAGGCTTTACCGACCCGTGGGGACAGTATGTATAGATTTTGGGAGTGTTTTGGGATAATTGATAGAATATGTATAGGATGTTATCGTTTTTGAGATTCTGGAACTGTTTGGTTTTAAATTGTATTTAACGTTATATAGAAATGTTTTGACACGTTGTAGGTTTGTTACGGGTAGTCTCGATATTTAGATATATCCACGCAGTTGGGTTTCGCAAAGTCCGCTGTAAGTTAGTTGGGTTTAAGTTATAGTTTCTTGGTGATTATGGGTAAGAAAATTGGTAAAAGATATCAAGTTCACTCTCTGGAATTGGATTCCAGAGAGTTGCATTGATGTATTTTGCTCTCTGGAATCGGATTCCAGAGAGCATAAAAATGTAAAGTGTTGATGCATAAAAGGTAAAGTGAAATGTGAAGTGTGAAGCGTAGGTGATCAGGCGACTGGGCGCTGGGGTGACCAGCGATCGTGCGCTGCACGCGGCGATCGACGCAGCGATCGCGCGCTGCATGCCGCGACCAACGCAGCGCTCGGGCGCTTGCATGCTGCAGCGATCGTGCGCCGCGATTGCTGCAGCGTGCAGCGACCGTGCGCCGTGATCACTGCGGCACACAGCGATCGGGCGCTGCCCTTTGGCTTCGGCTGAAGGACAGTTTTGCCCTTTCTTTTATTTTAGTTTTAAATTGTTTTAAATTGAGTTTTTATTAATAGTTTTAAATGTTTTTAAAGTTAGATTTAAATTCCGATTTCGATTCTGGTTTCGATTTCGGATTAGGTTCCGCTTAGAGTTTAATAAAAGTTATTAGGATAAAAAAAAAAAATATATATTACGGGAAATACAGGTACAGTATTAGGGTCGTGACATTATGTTTCCATCTTCCCGATCGGTTTTTTAATTCCTCTTCCTCATACATAATTAAAGGGCGTGTGTAAGGCACGTGCTAGGATGGTCGGCGCATGCACTAGGCTTGACAAGACGCATTCTGGGATGGTCGGTGCGCGCACTAGGCCTAGTAGGGCTTATGCTAGGATGGGCTGTGCGCGTGCTGGACTAATGACGTGCACACTAGACTGATGGCTTTGGTGCTAGGTTGTGCTGGACGCTGCACAGGTGGGCACGTGATACGCATGGGAAAATGTTGATGAGGCAGGCACGCGGGTGGGTGATGATGAGGTGAGCATGCAATGCTCGTAGGTAGGGTGCGTGCAGTGCGTGGGCAGTTACGTTGGTGAGTCGCGTGCGCAGGTAGGCTATGCCGTGGGTGCAATTCAGAGAGCAGATGATTTGGTGCGCGTGTGTGGTGTGTCATGACTCGTTGCATGCATTGGCTGTGCGTAGTGCTGGCTGCTCCTTTTTCCTTCTAAGCAACACCTTTTTAATTGCTATGTTTTCTTGGTCTTTTGCAGACATTTCCCCCATTGGTTACTCATTAATACTTTTAATACTCGTTGATCTTTGCTCGTTTTGTGATTACTCTTTCGGTTAGGTCTCCATGATCAAATTATGTAAGGATTTGTACATCTTGGTTCTTGACCTTGTCATTTGTCCTCATATGTCTTGTAATGGATCATGGTTCTTCATTTCGGTAGCTTCACCTTGATTTGCATAATTTGCTCTCTAATAGTAGATGGTGCAAGTTGCACCAATGTAGCATCCTTAGATTTGGTGAAAAAACTCAAGTTAGAGACCACTTAACATCCTCAACCATATAGTTGAGATGACTTAATGACCGAGATAATTTGAAAGTCACCAAGCAAGTTAGTATACCTTTCTCCATTGGTGGTTATGTGGCCATGATGGTTTGTGACGTAGTGTCGATGAGTGCAAACCACCTTTTTTTTAGAAGACCATGACAATTTGATAGGAAGGTTACTCATGATGGTTTCTTTAATTGCTACTCATTCAAGTTTGGTGGTAAGTCTATAAAGCTAGTACCTTAGTCCATAGCAAGTAGCTGCAGATTACGAGAGATAAGGGAAAATATGGACTAGTCTATCATTTTCTTGTCCAAGAATGATTCGAAGCTCCCTTTGTTGGGAGAAGGTCCATAGGTCCTTTGGTATTAATGGTGTTTCGAGAAAGAATCGAGGAGTTGGGCAAGATTCCGAATATTGTAACAAGCCTCGTAAAACATTTCCAAGATATTTTTCCATGAAATTGAAATGGTTATTCTATAGCTTGGTTATTGTTTGGCCACTAGAATTATATTTTTCACTGGGCTTTGCTCTAGTTTTTATTTAAAGCTCGGTAGAATAAGTCTTTTAGTAAGGTCCAAAAATTATTTTTGTTTTAAAGTTATTAAGTTAGGTCCATTAAAACACAAATATAATGGTGTCTAAACCTAGTTATGAAAATAAAAAAAATTATGATCAACTGAATTAGTTGGAGAAATATGGAGGTTCTACAAATAATTCAAACTTATCAAGATTTTTTTAATGACATTTAAATCTAACTTATTACTCCTTATCTATGTCTTGAGTGTGATGCCTACACTTTTAGTTCTATTTTTCATATTCTAAAATATGGATAAAGATTTCTTATTTTGAATATGATCAGGGGTCAATATTGTTTCCCTTTTAAAATTGTTAAGGGTGTCATGGACAATTTAATTTCTTAGTGGGTTCACGTCTAATTGATCTCTCGTATGAGGTCAGCATCATCATTTAGGTTGATTTTTAGGGGTTTTTTTTTTTTTTTTGTACATCCCCAATTGGGTTATATGCCCTTTATGAGATCTAAATATTTAAGAGTTCAAGAAGTGTGTTGATGAGAGTACAACTATGAGCACCGAAGATTTAGTGTTTGATGGGATTTTGAGGGTATTCATTTTATGTATTATATTTGAGCGTACAGTTCATTTAGTGTTTGTCAAATGGAATTTTGAGATATTTGTCAAACACTTGATCACATGTCTCGTCATATAGCATACAGCCTTTATTTATAAATACTTGTTTTCCTGACTATTTATTTTGTGCATGAATTTTATAATTTTTTGTTATGGGCAATGATATTGGATTTGCTCGACCTACAAGTGTGGCCATTGTTTATTTTTCAAATACGATCATTTTAATATGTATTTTCATGTGACGTGAGTATGTGATAGGCAACTTATGATATCGTGTCCTCTTATGAAAATCTCTAAACATGATTTGCATTATTGATATTAAGTAAGATCCTTCAAGATGATTGTCTTCTCTCACTTGTACACAAATGATTGATTCTTCAGATCACAAGTGACATCCTTTTCACTAATGATTTTACACTTTCACACTGACTAAATTATTTTATTACTTACAACACTATTCTATGTTGTTTTCTTGTGACCTCACTAATGATTCGTTGAATCTGACTTTAATACTAGTTTTTGTCATAATTTGGAAGAGGATCATGGCAGAAATAAAGAATGATCCGGCCCTTGACATGATGCCATCAAATGATAGGTATAATTACGTGGCTTGTAGCAAAAAACTTAAAACTCATTAATTAATCTTAGAGAAGCCGAAGCTAAAAGACGTAAAGTTAAAATAAAGCTCCAATAGTGAATATCATAAAGTATAATGATAAAATTTCATAAATAAAAAATTTTGTGCAACCAATCATAGTATATAGTGCTCCAATAAAGAAATAAGTGAAGTAAATATAAGGAGACCCAGCCCGTTACGTATAGCCGTCAGTTCGGCCTGCGGACGCACCGTCATCGACTGTTGGGTCTGGGTTTGAGTGGTGGGGAAGACAAAAACTCCATTTCCAGGGGAGAGAAGGTCATGAGTGAAACCCAACGGTCGATGGCAAGGCATCCGCGGGCCGGGCTAACGGCGATACGTAACAGGCTGAGTCTCCATAAAAAAAGTGCCTTTTTTGTAAGGACCTGGGCCCGCAGACGCACAGCCATTTGCCCGGCCTAACTCATGAACTTCTCCATCCATGAGGTAGGAGTTTTATGCCTCTCAAGTGATTTGAACTCTGACCTCCAGAGCTTATGACCAAAAGTTCTCCATCACTTGTACCACTTGAACTAGTAGCCCAAGTGGTACTATCACTTGTAGCCCATGAATTATATCCTGGAGGTCTTTGGTTCGAGTGGTAGGGAAGACAAAAACGATGGCGGTGCGTCTGCAGGCCGGGCTGACGGCGATACGTAACGGACTGAGTCTCCACAAAAAAAAGCGTCTTTTTTGTAAGGACCCGGCCCGCAGACGCACCGCCATCGTCCCGGCCCAAACTCAAGAACTTCTCCATCTCTGGGGTAAGAGTTTTATGTCTCCCAAGTAATTTGAACCCTGGCCTCCAGAGCTTATGACCAAGAGTTCCCCATCACTTGTACCACTTGAGATAGTAAGTTCATGAATTTGAGCTGGGCTGATGGCTGTGCGTCCGCGGGCCGGGTCCTTACAAAATAAGCAAATCTCAATCTACTGTGCTAAATCTTCCTAACTATAACCTAAAAATGAGACTCAGTTGAGGTCAATTGACGAAACTTAGTAGTCAAGTACTGTATCTAGTGTTTTAAAAATATTAAGTGTGCATTTAATAGTGAAATCAATGTCTGACATCAAGGATAAAATGTTATCAAAAAACACGTTGCCAAGAATCATCAGTACGATCAAGTGTCAAAACAATACTTTATATTGTGGTACATAATAAAAATAAAGACACTACTGTATTAGTATAATAACTATCAATGACGGTGGAGTCAGTCATGGTCTACCAACATCGGTGCCATACGAGCAAATAGGGAGAAAGCGATTTCAGATACTCGTGACATAAAAATACAACTCAAATCAGGTTTAAGGATTTTCACCCAACGACACGACACGATTTGTAATGCCTTAAATTAGAATTAACCACAACTTGTATAATAAATTGTGATTAGAAACAATAATAAGCTCGTATTTTATCTTTGTTATCTTTCCTTAATCATGAAAAATAATTTGAAGGAGGCAAAGGTATCACTAGAACTATTGAATTATGGTACAATGGAAATTTTGATAGAAATAATAACTTTGTTATTATATTTAAATATATCATTAGATATCTGTTAGATTATATAATCTATTTCTCCAGCACTTAACAATGCGTAACTAAATTAAATAAGTTTTCTAAATTGTAAGAGAAAACATTTACACAATAACAACTCTTAACAATTAATACAAAGCTATATAAATATTTCAATCAATTTTTTTATAAAAAATACTTATAGATTAGTGGTAGGCCATACATGGAGAACTCATCGGGTGAGATTATTTTGGGAACAAAATTAATTGAAAAACTAAGTAAATTTGATTAAAATGGAAAATTTACCCAATTTGAATGTGGAGACCTAAATTTAGAATAATTGAAGGTTCATTTTTGACTTTGAAAGGTTGAAAGGGTTTGTGCTCGAAATTGTAGAGCATAAAGCATGTGAAATAATTTTGTGCTAATGTTGACCCGTAGTTAAAAACTTTCGAACAATTAAACGTTGACACGTGGTTAAATATGGTATTTTTGTGATTTAAAAAATTCCACATGTCAACTTGTTCATTTTTTACAGCTAACATGACTTGTTTTCTCGTTTCGTGACCACGTTGAATTTTTCGATCAATTGGTTAAAATGGTGAATTGAAAAATTATCGTGGGATTAAATTGGAGGAAAATAAAGTATGGTAATTTAAAATTTTACCAGGTGGAAATTTAACAACGTTCAGATTTTTGGTATCATGGAACTTACATATTTTGTTTAATATGTAAAAAATATTAATTTATATTTTATATATTAAATTAATTTTTTTAAGAGAAAGGAAGGAAACCCACCCTTCCTCCCTTTTCTATTCGTGAGCTTCAAGATGAGAGAGAGAGAGAGAGAGAGAGAGAGAGAGAGAGAGAGAGAGAGATTCATCTATTGTGCAAATCGTTATGTTGTGAATCAAAAATCGTGTTAACGGGACTTGGTGCACACACTCTCTTTCTTCTATTTTTAGATTTAAAGTTTAGTATTTTTAATGAATTCGAGTTTGAAAAATCAAATCTCGGAGTTATTTATGGATTATCTGTGTGAGTTTAAGTTTTATTAAGTTCATTGGTCGATCAGAAGCGAGAAACGACAGAGGGAGCTGATTTTTGTCATTTTTTCTTTAAAAATCGCCTGAGTGTTGACCACTATGGAAGGTCGTCGGTCAACAATTCAAACCCTACTACTGGAAAGAGAGCAATCGAGATGTCGAACTCTTTGAGAGGTCAGTAAACACCTAAAAGTGTCGACTGCTTGGGTGGAAGTGTCAATCATGGGCTTAAGCCAGAGTTTCAGGTGTTGACTGCTAGATAGACCGGTCAACACCCGCTCAAGGGTCGACCACAAGGGTCGATCCTTGCTTGGGGCCGATCAATGCATTACGGATTTGTCTGATTGCTTGTAGGTTCTACTCGATCGAACGACCTTTATTTTTGGAAAAAAACATTTTTCTCCTCGTCGCTACGCACCTCGACAATGTTTGCGACCATTCAAAGTGTTGCCAGATTGGGTTCTTAGTCTCGGTAAAAGACCCATCCATATCTTCCCTTAGTGTTGCGTAGGATATTCATGACTTTGGTTTTCTAGGCTCCCATTAGTTCGCAAAATTCATGCCAGTGCCAGAGGTTTCACTCTTGTGTGTAAGAAGAGTGTTATCATCGATGTAGAGATTTTATGCTTTATGTATTGCATTGCACGGTTTTTCTCAAAAAAAATATTATTTTAGTGGTTTGCCACCTGTAAAAATATGACAGGGCTTTGTCACCAATACGTCGATCTTATACGTATATGTATTTATACTTTTCTCATGTTTATTTTCAGAATACATGATACATGGTTTTGTTGTGATCTGTTAAGAGGATGAATCATCTTGATGGTTTGAACAATTTTGGTATCAATGCATCACGATGGTATCATGTGACACCTTCTATTGCATGAAGGTTGTGTTGTTTGCAAGAATGAAAAATAGCAGTAGGGTTGACACACTTCTTGAGTTTCTAATCTCTAAAACTTATTAGGGTGATGATTGTGTGAGTGGTGTTGTGGTTGACCATCGATCACGGGTCACTCAAGTGACATGCTGGATCTTTAGATCGCCGTCACGGTTTTCCTTCAGTGTCATTAGACATTGTCGGGTCTTTATTTGACTATTCTTTTTCACTTGGTTCATTTTCTTAGGAAAATTGTAGGAACTTATTTTTGTATATCTATCTATGTATGTGGCAAAGTTTTGTAACTACCTCACTAATAGCTCGTGAAGCCGTGTTTGTTAAAAAGAATGAAAGAAGTTTCCTTAATAGATTTGTAAATTCATGCATGGTTTAAAATGAAGATAATGTAACGCCCCTAGTTTTCTAAACTCAGTTCGTTGCTCATAAACCCGAACATAACTAGGAAATTTTGGACCAAACTTAAAATTTCACTTCAAAGTCAAAACTCGATGTTCACTGAAACCACAACGTTAAAATTCACAGCGGAAAAATCATTTGAAAACAAGCAGAGATTAAATGGGGTTGTAAATCAATGTTTGGAAATATCAATTGAAATAGTAGGAATTGGTTCGACCAAGTTTTAAGCGTGGAAACGTGAAAATCGTAAAAGTCAAACGTATCTGCCGCTAGACAAGGTCAACAAAAAGAAATAAACTGAAGACTTCCACCGATGACGTCAGTCGGAAGAATCACTCTTCCAACTTCAGCCGATGACGTCAGCCGGAAGAATCAGTCTTTCAACTTCAGCCGATCGCAAAACGACAAGTTTTTGTTACTCGCATCTACCGGTGACGTCAGCCGGATGATTTGTTCATCCAGCCTCTGCCGAAGACGACAAAACTTTTACTCCGTCTTCCGATAGAACAAACTACATATACTGATAACAAAATGACAAAGTTCTACTACATCATCCGATAGGTTTAATACCCGACATCCACCGATCGCTAAACGACAAAAGACTTTTACCTTCATCATCCGATGAATAAAATACTCGACATCATCCGGTGACTTTACTGAAGACATCATCTGATGGCTTTACTGAAGACATCATCTGATAGTCAACAGAACAACAACTCTACGTCTGCCAATAGACATCATCTATCGATAGATCAAAAATACTCAACGAAAACAGCGTAGCAACAATTTCACTCTAACAAGAAAACTCTACCAGTAGAACATGAACATTTTACTAAAAACCATTCGAAACTATTTAAATCAGTGTATTACTCCGAAATATGGTAAGACCACTATTAAACTGACAGAGTATCATCAACAGAAAGTCTCAAGATGTATTCCAAAAAAAAAAACATTAAAACTACTACTGTCATAAAAACTCAACGTACTTAAATTGAAACATTGTCAACTAAACCTTCACGACTCCTAACATTAGTTAAACTGCCCCGTCAGCTGCCAGTTCGATGCTTGAATGTACCCCCTCCAACCTGCATAGCTCTCAACAAACTCAGAGAACACACCTGCTTTCTTTTCTTCACCTACATCACGAAACTCATCTATTAGCCTAATGCTAAATAAGTGAAGCAATCATGAAATGAAATGCTTAAATGTAAATCTTAATCATGCAGTTTCTACTTTCTCAGCTCAGTTGCATTCACATTCATCGTAATCTGATCTCAATATTCCATTGGGAGTGAGATCAACTCTCCCAAAGTCATAAATCCTCTTCATCAATTAAGGGGCAGATTAATTCTCTTAACAGCTATAATGATCCCCAGGTTCCCTAGGGAGTGGAATCAACTCTCCCACTGTTATAAATCCTTTTATAAGTTAAGGGGTGGATTAGTTCCCTTAATAGTTTGTCTGTCACATTCAGTTCATGCCTTACCATTCCTTACATGGAAATTCATTTTCATAATCTTAAAAAAAAATATGATGCATGACATACAAACTCATTCACACAATACATAATCCTACTGTTTTGTAATGTAGGCCCGAAGGCACATGCATAATTCACTTACCTGGCTCTCCTAGAAATGCTCGGTGTGCAAACTACTTTAGGAGCTTACTCAACCTAAAACCATGGACAGATTATCGATTAGATTTTATTAAACCTCATTCTACACTATCCAGAAGTCTAAGGAAACTAGTTTAGGAGCTTAGTTCGTTATATATCGCCGATTACCCCAAAACCCGAACTAGTTCGCTCACAGCATTCTCGAAACTCACATTTATCCACTACCCAAATCATCGATAGTTACCAATACAGCAAGGAATTGAAATAGAACTCACCTAGTTTGGAGAAAATCGGATGGAAGAATCGCCTAGAGAGCTCTACTGCTTGAGCTGATTACCGAGAGAGGAGAGTAGGGAAAGAGTGGCGGCTACAGTGCATTTAATCACAAAGCCTCTTTCCTTAAATAGGTTATCCATTATAAGTTCTCAATTTACCATTATGCCCTTACTTAGTCACTCATTAACCTAATTAATACTTTCCTCAATTTCCTCCACAACATGCTTACTATTAAATAACGGAATAGAAATTGGTTTAATAGAACCGGGTGCTACAATCTACCCTCTTTAAAAGAATTTTGTACTCAAAATTCAATACCTGAACAGTTCTGGATGTTGGTCCATCATGTCTTGCAGACGTTCCCAGGTTGTCTCCTCTATGTTCTAGTTATGCAACAAGACTTTCACTAAAGGAATCTTTTTGTTACGCAACACCTTCACTGCATAGTCCAGGATCCTTACTGGTTTCTCCTCATAGGTAAGGGTAGGATGAACTTCAATGTCCTGTTGCTCCACAACTTGATATGGATCCCTTATGTACTTCTTCAACATAGAAACATGGAACACACTGTGTATCCCCTCCATAGAAGCCGGTAGCTGCAACTGATAGGCTGCTCTCCCAACTCTCTTCAGAATAGTGAATGGTCCAATAAATCTGGGGTTCAACTTGCCTCTCTTCCCGAATCTCACAACTCCTTTAAATGGTGATATCTTTAGGAAAACTTCATCACCTACTTCAAACTCTAGTTCCTCTGCGTCTTCTGTCGGCATAACTTTTCTGCCGGCTTTGAGCTGTTAAGATCTCTAGCGGATGAGGGCAACCTTCTTAATAGTTTGTTGCACAATGTCAGGACCAAGCAACTGTGCCTCACCAACTTCGTCCCTAGTACAAAGGAGATCTGCACTTTCGTCCATACAGTGCTTCATACGGTGTCATACCAATAGTTGCCTGAAAACTTTTATTATAAGAGAATTCTACTAAGGATAGGTACTTGCTCCAGGAACCTTGAAAATCCAATATGCATGCACGAAGCATATCCTCTAGTGTTTGGATGGTCCTTTCGGACTGTCCATCTGTTTGAGGGTGAAATACTGTGCTAAAGTTGAGCTGTGTACCCATAGCCTTGTGCAAACTTTTCCAAAACTTAGATGTAAATCTAGAGTCTCGGTCTGAAACTATGGTATCTGGAACTCCATGTAACCTAACGATTTCTTGCATATACAATTCAGCAAGTTGATCCATCGAGTAAGTTACCTTTATTGGTAGGAAATGAGCTGATTTGGTTAGACGGTCAACTATCACCCAAATTGCATCATGTCCTTTAGTCGTTCTAGGCAATCCTACCACAAAGTCCATCGTTATTTGCTCCCATTTCCTATTTGGGAACTGGTAAAGGTTGTAACTTTCCAGCAGGTCTCTGATGCTCAGCTTTAACCTGCTGACAACAGAAACATGATCCTACATATTATGCCACACTTCGTTTCATACCTGGCCACCAATAATACTGTTTAAGATCCTTGTATATCTTTGTACTCCCAGGGTGAACAGAGAACCTGGAAGAGTGTGCTTCAGAAAGAATCTCATCACGAAGTCCTTTAACGGCAAGGACAAACCATCTATTTCTAAACTTAAGGATTTCATCAGCAGAATAGTTAAAATCTGTTTTGTCCGTAGAATTCATGCTTAACTTGTACTTGTTACATTCGTCATCATTCGTTTGAGCCTCCTTTATTTTCTCTATAATGGTAGGCCTTAAGGTTATGGCTGAAAGTATAGCTGATACACTGGATACTGCTTCTAAATTAAACATTTGGAATTCTGACTCTAAGGCTAATGACATGTTGAAAACCATAGTTGGAGTTGGTGTTGTCACTCTACTCAAGGCATCAGCCACAACATTGGCTTTGCCTGGATGGTATTTAATCTCAAAATCATAATCCTTTACAAATTCCAACCATCGACGTTGCCTCATATTTAATTCCTTCTGTGTGAAAATATACTTCAGGCTCTTGTGATCTGAAAATATCTCACAAGGTTGTCCATACAAATAATGCCTCCAAATCTTAAGTGCAAATACCATTGCAGCTAATTCCAAGTCATGTGTAGGGTAATTCTTCTCATGTGTTTTCAACTGTCTAGAAGCATAGGCTATTACCTTACCAGCTTGCATCAACACACATCCGAGACCAATCTTGGAAGCGTCACAATAAATGCTAAATTTACCATCTTCAACTGGAAGGGTTAATATTGGGGCATCGGTCAATTTCTGTTTCAAGGTCTGAAAACTATGCTCACATTCATCAGTCCATATATACTTCACATTTTTCCTTGTTAACTTAGTAAGGGGTGTAGCAATCTTCGAAAATCCTTCAATGAACTTTCTATAGTATCCTGCAAGTCCAAGAAAACTCTTAATATCAGTAGCATTCTTCGGCTGGGGCCACTCCTTAACTGCTTGGACCTTGGCTGGATCGACAGATATCCCATCACCGGAGATCACATGACCAAGAAAGTGAACTCTGTCCAACCAAAACTCACACTTGGAAAACTTGGCATAAAGTTGGTGCTGTCTAAGTACTCCTAACACCAAACTCAAATGCCTTACATGCTCATCCCTAGTACGTGAATAGATCAGAATATCATCAATAAACACTATGACGAATTTATCTAAGTATTCATGAAACACCCTATTCATAAGATCTATGAATGCTGCTGGTGCATTTGTCAAACCAAAAGACATAACCAAAAACTCATAATGTCTATATCTTGTGCGAAAGGCTGTCTTAGGGATATCCTCAGATTTGACTTTTAATTGGTAATAGCCGGACCTAAGGTCAATCTTAGAGAAAACACGTGCACCATTTAGCTGGTTAAATAAATCATCGATTCTAGGCAGTGAATATTTGTTCTTGACAGTTAACTTGTTCAATTCCCTATAATCAATGCACATACGCATTGATCTGTCTTTCTTTTTGACAAAAAGGACGGGTGCACCCCACGGTGAAAAGCTTGGGCGTATGAACTCTTTTTCCAATAAATCCTCCAACTGTTTCTTTAATTCCTTAAGTTCTGTTGGTACTAACCTATATGAATTTTTAGACACAGACTCGGCGCCGGGGTAAACATCTACAACAAATTCAATTTCCCTATCTGGTGGTAAACCTGGAAGGTCATCTAAAAATACTTCAGGAAAGTCTTGGACAATTAAGACATTTTGAGGATTTGCTTTTTCTACATGCTGTGTGTCTAAAACGCTAGCTAAGAAGCACAAGTACTCTCCATATAGGGAAGGTCTAGTGTTAATAGAAGTCATCACAGACATTTCCTTAATTTTCTTTGAAGCTTGAAAGGTATGTTTCAAATTACCAGGGGGTTGGAAACTAACTATTCCAGTCCTACAGTCGATCGTGGCATAATGCTTGAACAACCAATCCATTCCTAGGATTACATCAAATCCCGTTATATCCATAATAATGAGGTCAGCATGCAGATTCATGCTTCCTACTAATACAACGCTATCCGGTATCACTTGGTTAGAGTACATGCGCCCACCAGAGGGTAATGCTACGTTAAACACATGCTCAGTGGGGGTAAACTGTACATCTAGTTTATCAGCAAATATAGAGGCTATAAAAGAATGTGTTGCACCTGAATCTATTAAAGTAAAAGCGGGGGTAGAGTTGATCAATATGGTACCTGACACCACAGCAGGCTGTTCATCATCGCCAGTCTCCATAATGGAGAATATCCTTGGCTTTACTGGGCCACTCTTCAAGGCTGGGCAGTCCCTGTTGATATGGCTGACTTTGTTACAATGAAAACATCGAATGATTCTGGGCTTTGGGCAATCCTTGAACGAGTGTCCAACCTCTTCACAGTTGAAACACTTTCCCGATCCGAACCTACATTCACCCAGGTGACTTTTTAGACACTTCAGGCACTGAGGATACTTCTTGGTGTCCTGTACCTTCTTCCCCGTTCCTTGACTGTTCTGGCTTTCACTAGGCCTTTTTGTTCCACTCTATTGATGTGGTTGGAAAAATTTCCGTGGGGTTTCCCTTGCTCTAGTACACTTCATTTCTGCATCCTCCACTTCCAACGCAGTAGACACAACCTCGCTGAAGGACAAGCCTTTGATGCCAGTAAACTTGACTCCTCGGAAAATCTCTGGCTTTAGTCTATTCATAAACTGAAACACTTTATCTTCATTCCTATGGACGAGATGTCCGGCAAATCTTGACAGGGACTCGAATTGTTTGCTGTACTCAGCCACTGACCTCGTCTGTTTCAAGCTAAAAAATTCAACTTTCTTAGCGGCTTGAACAGTGCTGTTGAAATACTTCTCATAGAAAACTTCTCTGAATTGTGTCCAAGACATAGGCAGGGCATCAGCGGCGGTTTCCATCGACTCCCACCAGAGTTGAGCTTCGTCAGCCAGATGGAATGTTGCTAGAGTGACCTTGTCTCCTTCCTCAATATTGACATACCTAAACATACTCTCAACTTTTCTGAGCCACTCTTCAGCAACAGTGAGATTAGTTGACTTCCCATCAAATGTAGGCGGCTGAAGTCTCTGAAATCTGTCTCCAGTGTGCTCACCGCTAGAACTCGAGTTAGCACTTCCTTGTACATCTCGGTTCAAAAACACACCCAACTGATCGGACTGTTGGCGCACTAAATCAGTTTGCTGACGCACTAAATCTGTCAGCTGCCTAATCACACTAGGCTCCTCTTCACTTCTCACATCCGGCATTTCTCTTGGTACTCTAGGCCTCCTTGGGCGTTTGGCCATAATACTAAATTCCTGCACAGGGTTAACTACTCTCATAATCATCTTATAGTTAAAGCTAACATAAACACTTACAGTTGTTGGAGTACTCCTATGCAGCGATTTGAATTGATGAGTAATCTTTTGAACGGTTTAACTGAATGTCTCTGATACCATACTGTAATGCCCCGAGTTTTCTAAACTCAGTTCGTCACTCATAAACCAGAACATAACTAGGAAATTTTGGACCAAACTTAAAATTTCACTTGAAAGTAAAAACTTGATGTTCACTAAAACCACAACGTTAAAATTCACAGCGGAAAAATCATTTGAAAACAAGCAGAGATTAAACGGGGTTGTAAATCAATGTTTGGAAATATCAATTGAAATAGTAGGAATTGGTTCGACCAAGTCTTAAGCGTGGAAACGTGAAAATCGTAAAAGTCAAACGCATCTGCCG
The DNA here is from genome assembly GCA_022432975.1 of Begonia masoniana. Classification (NCBI taxonomy): domain Eukaryota; kingdom Viridiplantae; phylum Streptophyta; class Magnoliopsida; order Cucurbitales; family Begoniaceae; genus Begonia; species Begonia masoniana. The sequence goes on from CM039510.1 coordinate 14,797,253, forward strand.
CTAGACAAGGTCAACAAAAAGAAATAAACTAAAGACTTCCACCGATGACGTCAGTCGGAAGAATCACTCTTCCAACTTCAGCCGATGACGTCAGCCGGAAGAATCATTCTTTCAACTTCAGTCGATCGCAAAACGACAAGTTTTTGCTACTCGCATCTACCGGTGACGTCAGCCGGATGATTTGTTCATCCAGCCTCTGCCGACTACAAGACGACAAAACTTTTACTCACGTCTTCCAATATAACAAACTACATATACTGATCACAAAACGACAAACTTCTACTATATCATCCGATAGGTTTAATACCCGACATCCACTGATCGCTAAACGAACAAAAGACTTTTATCTTCATCATCCGATGAATAAAATACTCGACATCATCCGGTGACTTTACTGAAGACATCATCCGATGGCTTTACTGAAGACATCATCCGATAGTCAACAGAACAACAACTCTACGTCTGCCAATAGACATCATCTATCGATAGATCAAAAATACTCAACGAAAACAGCATAGCAACAATTTCGCTCTAACAAGAAAACTCTACTAGTAGAACATGAACATTTTACTAAAAACCATTCGAAACTATTTAAATCAGTGTATTACTCCGAAATATGGTAAGACCACTATTAAACTGACAGAGTATCATTAACAGAAAGTCTCAAGATGTATTCCAAAAAAAAAAAAACAAAAACTACTACTGTCATAAAAACTCAACGTACTTAAATTGAAACATTGTCAACTAAACCTTCACGACTCTTGACATTAGTTAAACCGCCCCGTTAGCTGCCAGTTCGATGCATGAATGTACCCCCTCCAACCTGCCTAGCTCTCAACAAATTAAGAGAACACACCTGCTGTCTTTTCTTCACCTACATCACAAAACTCATCTATTAGCCTAATGCTAAATAAGTGAAGCAATCATGAAATGAAATGCTGAAATGTAAATCTTAATAATGCAATTTCTACTTTCTCAGCTCAGTTGCATTCACATTCATCGTAATCTGATCTCAATATTCCATTGGGAGTGAGATCAACTCTCCCAAAGTCATAAATCCTCTTCATCAATTAAGGGGCAGTTTAATTCCCTTAACTGCTATATTGATCCCCAGGTTCCCTTGGGAGTGGAATCAACTCTCATAATGTTATAAATCCCTTCATAAGTTAAGGGGTGGATTAGTTCCCTTAATAGTTTGTCTGTCACATTCAGTTCATGCCTTACCATTCCTTACATGGAAATTCATTTTCGTAATCTTAAAAAAAAAACATGATGCATGACATACAAACTCACTCACACAATACATAATCCTACTGTTTTGTGATGTAGGCCCAAAGGTACATGCATACTTCACTTACCTGGCTCTCCTGGAAATGCTCGGTGTTGCAAACTACTTTAGGAGCTTACTCAACCTAAAACTATGGACAGATTATCGATTAGATTTTATTAAACCTCATTCTACACTATCCAGAAGTCTAAGGAAACTAGTTTAGGAGCTTAGTTCGTTATACATCGCCGATTACCACAAAACCCGAACTAGTTCGCTCACAGCATTCTCGAAACTCACATTTATCCACTACCCAAATCATCGATAGTTATCAATGCAGCAAGGAATCAAAATAGAACTCACCTAGTTTGGAGAAAATCGGATGGAAGAATCGCCTAGAGAGCTCTACTGCTTGAGCTGATTACCGAGAGAGGAGAGTAGGGAAAGAGTGGCGGCTACAGTGCATTTAATCACAAAGCCTCTTTCCTTAAATAGGTTATCCATTATAAGTTCTCAATTTACCACTATGCCCTTACTTAGTCACTCATTAACTTAATTAATACTTTCCTCAATTTTCTCCACAACATGCTTACTATTAAATAACGGAATAAAAATTGGTTTAATAGAATCGGGTGCTACAGATAAAGTCCCGTTTTTAAATTAATATATCTTTTGTATAACATTGCTAGTGAGTTAGTCACTCAACCAAACGATCTCGTCCCAATATAGGTAAAGAGAAGAGTAATTAACTTAAGTGGAGATTTAGAAGAGGCTGCTACTTATTTCACCCCTTGTTAGAACTATATTTGTTTTCCTTCCATAAGAATTTAGTTGTTTAACAAGGATGTGTAAACCTATTTGGCAGATTGTATTTCTTTATTTCCTGCACGGTTGAATGCTTTTAAGAATTTATTGTATTACACTATCTGTTTGTGATTTCACAATGTAGGCTTTGACTTTGTAATTTCCTAAAGACTTTTGCTGTAAATCTAGCATTGGACTGAGTGATTGGGTTCCCTTACCAAGAATTGAGTCGCTCGACTCGACGTTTCAGCTCTAGCCAATCCCCGAGTCATGACACGTGGCCTTAATTAATTAAACTTAATTTAAATTGATTATGGTATTTTAGTAATTTTGCTGGCAAGTAAGGGCAAAATAGTAAGTTAATATAGATAGATTATTAAATAAAAAGATCAAATAAATATAAAGAATTAAATTATAACTAAAAGATAAAAAATTAAAATGAAACAAAATAAAACTTCCTTGGGAGTATACACAATTACTTTTAAGTTTAGAAAAAAAATTATATAAATGAGATAGTTATCTCATTTTTTTCAAACACAACATAAGGAAGCAAAGAAAGAGAGAAAAAAAACAGAGAAAAAGGAAGAGAGGAGAGAAAAATAGAAGGAAGGGTTTGAAACCCTTTTTGTAAGGTTTTAAATCGTGAAGGAGTCGTTGTTTGCAAAAATGTCCAATACAAAAATTATTCCTTGCATTGAAAGAAACATGTTGATGTAAAAATCTCGAAGTGACACTGAGATTTTGAGTAAGTTTCCTCGTTCTTCCTCTTTTTTATAAATATATACAAAAACATATTGAAATCGATGGATATATACATATGTTACTGACATCAAAACAAATATGTTTTAGTGTTTTGGAACTATCAAAGACAAAAATAGTTGAGAATTGAAGAAACCCGATTCAAAATCGGTGTTTTCCCCAATCTCTGTTGAAAAAAAGTAAACACCATGGATTTGTATGAGTATTGGAACTCTCGACAATCTGAAGTGTCATGCCTCGACATTGTGTGAGGTTTATGCCTTAGCGTTCGATATCATGATGTTTAGGTGGTAATCGTTGACCAATGTCATGTTGTGGTTGGGGCTTATGCCATTGCGTTGTTTTTGAATTGGGATTATAGGTAAGCATTGTGCACGCCTAGTTATGCACATTTTCATATCAAAGATAAATGAGATTAATAGAAATTAAAATATGCATAAAAAGATTTAATAAAAAATAATAAAATAATATTACATTTGCATTGTTGCGCGGGTTTGTGTTTGACATGGGTGTGTGTTCATAAATTAATAATTGCATGACATGGAACTCACAAATTACAATTTGACTAACATGTAGGTCGAATGCATTTTCTTAGTAGACGAAGTAGATGCATGTTGGTTGACCTTGGGTGATTAGATGAGTACTTTCGTTGCAAGAGTCTTACAAATTCGTGACAGAAAATGATTTGAAATCAAGTTGAAGATCATCTTTCAAGCTTAGAAACTTGTGCCCAAAGTAAAAGTCTATTGAACATTACTAATTAGTCATTTCTGGATGAGACACTCTTCGTGGTGACTAAAAGAGAAGTACCTGTTGACTATAATGTAGCCAACAAGTAAATCTTATGAACATTTTTATTGCATATAATTAATAAATAATTTTTATGATTAATTTTTTATATTTGCATTATACGATATACTTTATAAATTCAAAGAAAAATCATTAATTATTTATGTAATTTTAAATTTATATATATGTTGATATATTTGAAATTAAATTTAAAAAGAAATAATCATATTAGTCCATGACTTATATTTGAAGTATATGATCTTCAAATTAATAAAGTCATAAATACAGATCACTTCGTTAATTTAATAACCCGAAAATTTTACCTAGTAAATTAAAAATCTTGTTAGAATTTCCGTGAGAGATTTTAACGGGTTAGCTAGTTTATTAAAACTTAAGATTTTATTTGGAAGAGGATTTCTAAAATTTTAGGTCCAGAGGGGGGACGCGAACTTAACGGAAATACGAGAGTTCAAACAATGTGAGGGCGGTTTAGTAATTAAGTTAACTAAAAATAAAATAAATAAATTAAATTAATAAAAAAAATATATAGAAAACTGAATGGCTTCACGAAGAAGCCATTCAGTTTCTACTACCCGAGCGCCTGAACAGAGGAGCCCGAGCGACGATTCTCCTCCGGCGACCACGCAGTTCTGGCCGCCGTTCAGACGATCGAGCTCCGGCGAGAAGAAATCTCTTTCTCCCTCTTTGATTGCGTGCTCCAGTCTTGACGAAAAGAGGTGAGTTCTCCTCCCTGTTTTCCCCTCTTATGCGCGGCCTCGGTGTGGTCTTACGGGTGGAGCATGTTGGCCGTGTTTTTCTTGTGGTTTTGGCGACGAAAATAAGGGGGGAATTGGGGTGTGCGATGGGCGATTCTCAGTGGCTGAGATACCCCTATTTCAGGGGTGAAACCGAGAGGAAAGGGAGGGGAGTGGGGGCTGTGGTCCGGGTTCTGGAATTTGGAACCTTGGAATTGTTTAAATTATGCTTAATATGTTAGAATGTGATGAATTGGTGATAGATTGAAAGAGTTTGTTGAAAAACCGAAAATGGAAAATTGGAATTTCCTAAAAACCGGTTCTGTTTTCTTGAGTTTTGACCTTGCTATGATTATTCGTTTTAAATTCTCTCATGGTATGTTAAACTAGGTTGTTAGAGGAGTGCGTGGTCACTGGAATCGTTCGATTCCGATAACCGACGCAAAAATTAGGTGCGATCGAAGTTTCGGGTTGGTTTTTAATCGGACCAAATTAATGACCCGTTTAGTTAGTTGTGAGTTGGGTTAAGTTAGAAATGTTAGTTTTAGGATAAATTGGCGAGTTTAAGCCTATGTACTAACGTGGATGTTGAATTGTGCTAGGTGAAGCCGTAGGTGACGTGACATGCCAAAACCGAGCTCGCTAGGACGCCAAGTAAGTAGTAGTGTGGGTGTAAATGATTGAGAGTCACCCAGAAGGGCCTACACCTCAGTTGTTTGCTTGTTGTGAGTCGTGTGTATGCGATGAGTGGTCTGTATGCGATGTGTTTGTGTGTGGTGGCCATAGGTACGTTTGTGATGTGATGTGGAGGTGAAGTCATCGTTTGTTGGTCATGGTATGCAGGTTGTGAGTCGTAGGTACGTGTGTGAAGTTATGTAGATGTGAAGTCATCGTTAGTTGGTCATGGTATGCAGGTTGTGAGTCGTAGGTGCGTGTGTGATGTGATGTGGAGATGAAGTCGCGTTAGTTGGTCATGGAATGCAGGTTGGGGTTCGTAGGTACGTGCGTGACGTGATGTGGATGTGAAGTCGTTGTTAGTGGGTAGGTTGTGAGTCATGTGCAGGTTGTGGGCCAGTTTTGCATAGGTTGTGAGTCCTGTGTGGGTTGTGGGCTAGTTGTGTGTATGTTATGAGTCTTGTGCAGGCTGTAGGTGGGTTGTACGTAGGTTATGAGTATCGTGTAGGCTGTCGGTCAGTTGTTCGTAGGTGGTGAGTCTGGTGGGGTTGTGGGTAAGTTGTGCGTAAGTGGAGAGTCATTCGTGCGTAGGTTATGGGTTGGGTGAGTCTTATGTGTGTTGTGGCCATATTTACGTATGTGTATGTGTAGTCATTGTTAGTTGTATGTTGTGAGTTTTGCATACGTGGTGGGTTGTGGGTACGGGTGTGGACGAGAAGCCGTCGATAGTTGGTCATAGTGTGTAGGATGTGAGTCTTGTGTGTGTTGTGGCCATATGTACGTATGTGTATGTGTAGACATTGTTCGTTGTATGTTGTGAGTTTTGCATATGTGGCGGGTTGTGGGTACGGATGTGGACTAGAAGTTGTCGTTAGTTGGGCACGTTGTGTAGGTTGTGAGTCCTGTGTAGGTTGTGGGATAGTTTTGTGTAGGTTGTGAATCTTGTGTGGGTTGTGGGCTAGTTGTGTGTATGTTATGAGTCTTGTGCAGGTTATGGGTTAATGATAAATATGTTACAAGTCTTGTACTGGTTGTGGGTTAGTGGCACGTATGTTATGAGTCTTATGCAGGCAGTGGGTGAGTTGTACGTCAGTTGTGAGCTTTGTGCACATTATGGGTGGTAGGCACGTTTGTGATGTGATGCGCATGTGGAGTCGTTGTTAGTTGATTGTGATGCGTATGTGAAGTTGTAATTAGTTGATTATGGTCAGTATGCATCATGTTTTAAAAGCTACGCAAAATGTTTTGAACATGTTTTCAAGCACGGAGGGAGAGTAGTGGAGGTGAGGTATGGTGTGGACAAGAGATAGGGGCTTTGGTGTGACTGTGGGCCCCGTTTCCGGGATGAGCTGGGACGGTGGCGACGTGCCGATGGCAGCGCGATGTATCGACCGACTGTCCTCGGGCGGTTGCACTTCGAGTCGAGACAGGGGCTGGAGTGTGACTGTGGGCCCCGTTTCCGGGATGAGCTGGGACGGTGGCGACGTGCCGATGGCAGCGCGGTGTATCGTCCGACTGTCTCGGGCGGTTGCACTTCGAGTCGAGGCAGGGGCTGGAATGCGACTGTGGGCCCCGTTTCCAGGATGAGCTGGGACGGTGGCGACGTGCCGATGGCAGCGCGGTGTATTGACCGACTGTCTCGGGCGGTTGCATTTCGAGTCGGGATAGGGGAGGAGGTTTGGGCGTGACTTTAGGCCCCGTTCCTGGAGGAACCGGGACGGTGGCGACGTGCCGGTAAACAGTGCGGTGTACAGACCGACTGCCCGGTGTGGTTACATTCCAAACCTCGGTGTGAGGCGATGCGATGAGATGATGACAACGTGTGTAGAGACCTGCATGTGTTAGGATTGCATAAACAGTTTTCATGCTTCACGTTTATCTTTCAGCACTATATTTGCTAAGCTTTGAGCTTACGGTGTGTTCTGTGGTGTAGGTACTGCTGAGCTGGTGGGTGTGTACTGAGAATCTGACTAGGCATAGGTGGCAGTTGGTGGCGTGCGACCAGGGCCCCGGTTGATGACAGTGTTAGGGCAACCCGACCCAGGAAGAGCTGTAGCATGGTGTTGATGGGGAGTAGGACTTTTGTCTTTTGTGGGGGTATTTGTATTTGTTGTATATAGTTATAGTTAAGGGTGATATGTCACCCTATGCTGTGGACTTTCTTCGTTTTGGTCGATAGCATTGCCGTTCTGTTATGATGATTGTTTGGAGATTTCGTAGACTGGATAGTTTTGTAGGAGTATTCTGGATAGGTTGGGATTTATTCGTTTGCAGGTACTTGGCATTTTGGAGGCGCCATTTTCAGGCGTTACTCTGCCGAAATTTTCGGGGAGAACGCCGTGGTGCTTATTGGTTAGGAATAAGGAAAATTAGTGAGTCGTTTAGCTCAGAGTAGTCCCTGTAGCGAACCGAGAATCCGGGTGGGTTTTCGGGGCGTTACAGTTAAAACATATAGTGATATCCTAACTATATATATAGTGACATAAAGTGATTGTATTTTATAGGAATGGACTAGATGAAATTATATTGTCCTTATAATATCTGTTAAATGAATAACAATTAATTTTATCATAATGATACTCATATATATATGATCTTAATTCATTGTATTTAGTAGACTCCTATTTCATTTCAATTTATTCTTTGATTTACTTGGTATACTTTTGTACGTGCTACATTATATAAACCTTGTATTTTGGGAATAAATTCAATGAGTAGCTGATACATAGCTGGCAAATTCATAAAAGTTATGAATTAATTATTTAATTAAAAACTAATGGTAGTCAAGGATAAAAATATAATATGACAGGTTAATAGATTTTATACCTAGCTATATTACGAATCTGAATAGAGAATTAATACATATGTAATGACTATATCAATGAATATTACTTTGAGTAAATATACTCTATAGTTCTAAGAGTGCAACTTTAGGTATTTAGTTGAATTACTATAAAGTTAATAATTGTGTTAATTAATATAAAGAGTTTATATTAATTAATAAATATTATTGGAGTTTAGAATTATAGATCCGTTAGTCTCTCTGTCATCTTATATCGCTATTCAAATTTTCAAGTTACAAGAATAGATATATAAATAATTAATTACGATTAATCATTTATAAGTACTCAAATGAATATATTATGATTCAAAATATATAAATAGTTTTTATATTTTGAATTCAAAATAAAATGTCTCATTAGATGAGATTATTTTAAGGGATTTAAATTAGATTTGAAGAGTCTCATCGAATGATATTTCATCTTCAAATTTAAATCAAAATCAGATGTTTGAAATTTGATTGAAAAGTAAATCTAAAGAATCTGATCAGATAGATTTGATCTACAATTGACTTATAATTCTTTTAAAAACTTGAAATAGATCTAGAAAATCTCATAAGATAAGATTATCTTGAAAAGTTATTTTCATAAATATATTCTAATTTTTTTTAGATTTTATAATTAATCGATAAATTTGATTTATTAGATTAATCAACTGCGAATGAAATTTAGTAGATTTGATTAGTTAATATTTATTTTTAAAAATTAGATTTATTAAAATAAATCTGAAAAATTTGTTGAAGAGAGATCTATAAAAATGTCAAATGTGATTTGACAAAGAGGTGAGAGATCTAATCTCGTTTTTTAAAATCGAAGAGAGACGTCTCATGTGTTGAGAACACGTCTCTTCACAAATGTAAAAGTGTGTTACTCTCATAAGTTTGTTGCCCACATGTCAGAAATTTGAGTGAAAGTTTTTTCAGAGAATACTCGATGGTTTCAAAGTCTTCGAAAAATATTTGTTCCTAAGTTAAGACTGTTAAGATCAGACGAGAGTACTTAACTAAAAAGTATGTCTTAAAAATGTATTTTCTTTTATTCTTCTATTATCTAAATCTAATATTTTTTAACGTAAATTGTTTATATTTTGAAAAATACACATTTCTAAAAAATATTTTATTTTACACTAACGATTTTATTTATGATTTATTTGTGATTTTAAAATCATGATGGTAACACATGTCATTATTATTATGAATAACGGTGAATTCTGCCATGCGTGAGAACCATCAAAACCAACAGTTGGTATCAGAGCCATTGTGTGGCAACCCCAATCCCGTTAGTGTCACGACCCGAAACCCAACGGGCCGCGACTTTCATAATCGTGTTCGTGTTCCTTTTATTGACTTATATATATATATATATTTAAACATAAAGAGAAAACTACTCGAAGAAAATTTTACAAAAGCGATTGAGAATCATACTTAAAAACTCATTCGAAATCCCTTGAAATAACTCAAAATATTGGTAGAAATTGAAGAGGAAGTGAGAGAAAGGATAGTATCGGTTTTAAGGAAAAAGAAAAGGTGCAGAAGGGGAAAAACATAAGGGGCCGATCGTTCGCCCCACCCGAAATATGCACAGTCGATCGATCGGCCAATTCAGCCGATCGTTCGGCTAGATCTCTGGTTTTGGAATTTCACAGAACAAATTGCCGATCGATCGTAGCTTCTGCCGATCGATCGGCTACCTCTCGGCTTTCATTGTTTCACCAAACAATACCATGCCGATTGATCGGCCCTCTGGCTGATCGATCGGCCACGTCTCTGGCCGAATTTTCCTTGCAAAGTTTCTTCTTCCTCATTTAAATAAACGTACTATAACCCAATTAAAACTTCTCCCAAATTCATTAGCCTAGATTCAATTTAAACCATTCAAACGAGAATCCTTAAATTTCTATACTATCCATCATTAAAATCATAAGAGAACAAACGAGCAAACCATAGTGGAAGTCAAAACAGATAGAAATCCTTAGTTATACAATCTACATTAAAATCATAGAAATCCTTAGTCATAAAATACTCATTAAAATCATGAAAGAAAAGAAACGTCAACTATTCTAATACTTGTCATCACATGAAAATCCTATGAAAAACCTTTTCTACTTATCCTTCCAAAATCAGTAAACCTATACCAATTCATGCTAGGAGCACCACCTCGGGTCAAATTGCCGCCCAGCCACAAAACCCCACCATGAGCACCTTTCAGCAACTCGACTTAGACTTCATCGTTAGGTTTGAGGTCCTCACCTTCAATTCGTCACCTACATCAAAAGGTTTAAACTATAAGTCTAATGCTTAGTAAGGGGTGTAAACATATACGTGAATGATTATGAATGCATGTATCATGAAAAGAAGTCATGTTCGTAATCTTATTTCATATTCCACTTTTCTTGGGTTAAGGGGCACGAGGAAGTGGCAAGGGAATCGCGATCGTGGTCCTCTCGGACAATAACCGTAACGATTAGTTCGGCCCACACAGTAGTAGAATTTGCGAACTGACTGTGCAGTGTCGACCTGGCCCCCACCAGCGGGAGGATCTGCGAACCGTACACATAATCTCAAGAATAAAATCATGGCCAATTAACCCCGTCCCACGCTAACCATTTACATACATTTCATAGTCTTATCATATTAACTCAAATCATATGCATAAAATATTTTCGTGTGCTTTTAGAGAAAACCATGATGCATGAACGTGAATGCACATAGGAACGTAAGAACACTATACAATAAGAAACAAGTCATCCAACATTCATCATATCATAATCTTGACAAGCCATATTCATCAGACAGTCATAAATACCAAACTCCTATTACCCTCGTGATGTAGGGCCCTAACGGCCGACATCCTAACACACTCACTTATTTGGGCTCCTTTAGCAATGTCGTGCCTTCACTTTATGCCCTCTTCACCTAGAACATTTCATATTTCGATGTTAAAAATCAATCCTAAATAATCTAAATTCAAAACTAGCAAAATCTTAGCTAAGAAAGTTTCCTAGAAATCCAACTTATCTCATTTGGGCATTTTATCAAACACCTAGTGTGCATAGCTTAACTCTACTCACAACAATGGTATTTAATCCCTCCAACTATCAAAATTAAACCAACACTCATTATTTCTCAATCTACTATCGATAATATCCTTAGATCCTCCATTATTACTCATTAATACACAAAACCTAGCGATTCCCAGCGTTACTCTATAACTTTGCGATTCAAACACTACAATCCTAATAAGTATAAATCCCTATCTTGAAGAACACAGAGGAAGGAATTGGTTAGGAGAAGAACCGTGGCCAGAGGAGGGACGAAGAGTCGATGGGAAGGGAGATCGTAGGGGAAGAGAGGAGAGTAGGCTGAAGGAGATTAATCCTGAGGGGGGGGGGGGAAGTTTTAGGTTTTAATTAAAATTTTACTTGCACAATTACCTTATCGCCCCTCCTAATAACCCTTTACTTAATTTCATTAATTAACCTATGATTTGATTTTCTCCAAAATAATTGTAACGACCCCAGAAGGATCGTCACAAAATTCATGACTTTCTTAATCACATTTAATTTCGTTTAGACTTGTTTATACATCTCTTCTGTTTTGGTTAAGTTATACCTCTTCATGTATATTATTTTTTTTTGAAAACATAATTTAGCTCAAGACATCACACGTGGTTCATTAGGCATCGCTCGACAGAGGAGTACATTATACATCTGCCGGCGGGCAGGGTAAAATGCTCCATCCGATAAAAGACTTTAGCTCTTAAGCTGCACCTACCGATGGAGAAATAAACTTGCATCTGCCGATCATACCCCAACAGATTTCTATACTTAATTACTTACTCCTGCCGGTCGCTAAACGACAAGCATGGAGTTCACATCTTCCGGTAGAGAAAGATTTCATCATCCGATCCGTCACGTGAAACTCGTGTGACTCACTTATCACCGCCTAATAGAGGACATCTTCCGGTGAACACGAGCTTAACACGCGACCCTTTAAAACTTCACTAGATAGGAGATATCATCCGGTGGGCACGTGCATCACTCGTGGTTCATTTAACCTCGTTCAGCATCAGCAATACACTATACATACCGGTCACTAAACGACAATTTAACACTCTCATCATCCGATAGCTTAATCGCACTACATCTACCGATCACTAGATGACAAAATAGCACTCTCATCATCCGATAGCTTAAACGCACTACATCTACCGATCACTAGATGACAAAATAGCACTCTCATCATCCGATAGCTTAAACGCACTACATCTACCGATCTCTAGATGACAAAATAGCACTCTCATCATCCGATAGCTTAAACGCACTACATCTACAGATCACTAGATGACAAATCTACCGATCACTAGATGACAAAATAGCACTCTCATCATCCGATAGCTTAAACGCACTACATCTACCGATCACTAGATGACAAAATAGCACTCTCATCATCCGATAGCTTAAACGCACTACATCTACCGATCACTAGATGACAAAATAGCACTCTCATCATCCGATAGCTTAAACGCACTACATCTACCGATCACTAGATGACAAAATAGCACTCTCATCATCCGATAGCTTAAACGCACTACATCTACCGATCACTAGATGACAAAATAGCACTCTCATCATCCGATAGCTTAAACGCACTACATCTACCGATCACTAGATGACAAAATAGCACTCTCATCATCCGATAGCTTAAACGCACTACATCTACCGATCACTAGATGACAAAATAGCACTCTCATCATCCGATAGCTTAAACGCACTACATCTACCGATCACTAGATGACAAAATAGCACTCTCATCATCCGATAGCTTAAACGCACTACATCTACCGATCACTAGATGACAAAATAGCACTCTCATCATCCGATAGCTTAAACGCACTACATCTACCGATCACTAGATGACAAAATAGCACTCTCATCATCCGATAGCTTAAACGCACTACATCTACCGATCACTAGATGACAAAATAGCACTCTCATCATCCGATAGCTTAAACGCACTACATCTACCGATCACTAGATGACAAAATAGCACTCTCATCATCCGATAGCTTAAACGCACTACATCTACCGATCACTAGATGACAAAATAGCACTCTCATCATCCGATAGCTTAAACGCACTACATCTACCGATCACTAGATGACAAAATAGCACTCTCATCATCCGATAGCTTAAACGCACTACATCTACCGATCACTAGATGACAAAATAGCACTCTCATCATCCGATAGCTTAAACGCACTACATCTACCGATCACTAGATGACAAAATAGCACTCTCATCATCCGATAGCTTAAACGCACTACATCTACCGATCACTAGATGACAAAATAGCACTCTCATCATCCGATAGCTTAAACGCACTACATCTACCGATCACTAGATGACAAAATAGCACTCTCATCATCCGATAGCTTAAACGCACTACATCTACCGATCACTAGATGACAAAATAGCACTCTCATCATCCGATAGCTTAAACGCACTACATCTACCGATCACTAGATGACAAAATAGCACTCTCATCATCCGATAGCTTAAACGCACTACATCTACCGATCACTAGATGACAAAATAGCACTCTCATCATCCGATAGCTTAAACGCACTACATCTACCGATCACTAGATGACAAAATAGCACTCTCATCATCCGATAGCTTAAACGCACTACATCTACCGATCACTAGATGACAAAATAGCACTCTCATCATCCGATAGCTTAAACGCACTACATCTACCGATCACTAGATGACAAAATAGCACTCTCATCATCCGATAGCTTAAACGCACTACATCTACCGATCACTAGATGACAAAATAGCACTCTCATCATCCGATAGCTTAAACGCACTACATCTACCGATCACTAGATGACAAAATAGCACTCTCATCATCCGATAGCTTAAACGCACTACATCTACCGATCACTAGATGACAAAATAGCACTCTCATCATCCGATAGCTTAAACGCACTACATCTACCGATCACTAGATGACAAAATAGCACTCTCATCATCCGATAGCTTAAACGCACTACATCTACCGATCACTAGATGACAAAATAGCACTCTCATCATCCGATAGCTTAAACGCACTACATCTACCGATCACTAGATGACAAAATAGCACTCTCATCATCCGATAGCTTAAACGCACTACATCTACCGATCACTAGATGACAAAATAGCACTCTCATCATCCGATAGCTTAAACGCACTACATCTACCGATCACTAGATGACAAAATAGCACTCTCATCATCCGATAGCTTAAACGCACTACATCTACCGATCACTAGATGACAAAATAGCACTCTCATCATCCGATAGCAATTCATACTAATGAAAATCATTAACTCACCCAGAATTTATATAGCGGAAGACTTAAGCAAACAGACCAACCAATGCTCCTTAAAATTATTTCCAGATTCAGTGGTCAACAGACATCTTTAAAAGGAGACTCAATGTTATAAAATAGACTCATCCTACTTTAACTGATCATGTTCATTGTCATAACTAAAATCATAAAACCAATTAACCAGGGGTCTCATTTGCCATCCAGCCACAGATTTGCTCCCTGAACACCTTCCAGCAACCGAGCTTAGGACATCCTCATAACTTTGAGATCCTCACCTGGAAACTCATCACCTACATCATAAGGTTTTAAACTATAAGCCTAATGCTAGTAAGGAATGTAGTACTATAAGTATGCATGAATGCTCATTTTGAGGAAAACAAATGCTCATGAATCTTTTCTTATTCATATTCATACTCAAGTCTTCATTCTTGTTCATCATTCATATTCATTGTTCATAATCATCATTCATATACATCATTCATGTTCATCGTTCATATTCATTGTTCATAATTATCATTCATATACATCATTCATGTTCATCGTTCATATTCTTCGTTCACGTTGTGTGGATTAAGGGAGGATTTGTGCCGGTAAAGGGGGTTTGACAGTGAGAGTGCACATAGTTCCCTTGCGGGTCGTATCATGGTCCTTCTTTTGGACAGTGACATACGCCAAACCGCCCCCAACCCTCGCTTAATTCACGTTGCATAAGTTTTATATTCTTATCTTGTTCATGAGAAAGTATACTCTTAAACATTTTATATGCATAAAACATTCATGATGCATGAACATGAAGATTTTTAAATCATCAAGCTACAGAACAGAACACCATTCGACATGAAACCTTACCATTGAGCTAATCATCAGCATAAACATTAGACAGTAACATAAGAGAAACTTCTAATCATCGTATGAGTTTCTACCTAGCTTCCTTTGATGTAGGGTCCTAATGACCGAGAAACCTACACATTCACTTACCGGGTCTCCTTAGCAATTTGAGCTCCTTTCTCTTCAAATTTCTTCACCTAAAACATTTACATTGCAGTAGTTAAAACAAAATCCTATTAGTTCTAATCACAAGTCATCCTAGGATCTAATAGCTATAGTCACTCCCGAATCCTTAGTATAGTTCTTTGTGCAGTTTCAAATCCAAAACCCAAAACAGACAGATTCGATTAGCGATAACTCATGGTTGGTTGTTTAATGTCCAAAATCGATTCGGAATGACATTACCACTTTCAGATTTTAAAATATCCTTACAAATACTCGGCCATTGAAGAGTCCAGAACCTCAACACAAAGCCGAAAATAGAGCTTAACGACTAAAAGTTAGCTACATTGTCAATCTCGTACATTGAGTACAAAGTAGCCGAGAAGCAGCAAGGAAACGATCGTCGAAGGAGGGATTTCCTGCCGACAGAGAGCGAGAGCTCGAGAGAGAAAATCACCGAGAGTAATGATGGCTACAGTGAGGTTTAATTGGGGTTTGAATCCTTTCCATTTTCTTTAAATACAGGTCTCAATCCTCCATTATTACAACTTTGCCACTTAACCTAGTTTAAATCCACATGTAATTAATTAAGCTTGACACAAAACTCTAAATCGTGAAGATTGAATATTTATGACCGTTAATACAGTTAGGAAGTCACCTGGTTGAAGTTGTCGGGTGTTACAATAATCTTAACCACAAAATCTCTCATAAATCCTTGGAGTTCCAATAAAACTTTCTATTCGCGAAACGGGCCTAAATCAATATTTTACGGATTAAAACACTATACGGCGAAGAATCGGAGGTCTAAAGACAAAATCCATAACCCAAAAATTCGGGTGTTACAGTTAGGGCTGCCACGGACTTCCCGTGACAAACTCTTAACTCAATCACCGTTCGTTGACATAAAATTTTTCGTTTTTCTCCTTAACACTTTAAAGAACGGACTTTGACAATCGATCTCATTCTATCAACATTTAAAACCTAACTTAAAGCGTTCGTAAAACAACGAGTTTTGTAATATCCGGCTTGTACTGGATTTTATATTATAATATATATTGGCATTTTTTGTAAATATATCAAATCAAACTCGTTTTTAAGAAAAAAAAAGAGTCATTAGAATCCTAATGATTAATAGGAATTTTAAAGAATTTACGGGATTTTTCGGAGTAGTAATGCTTAATTTCGAGTAATTACGTTTTTCGAAATGTAAAGGATGTTTTAGTAAAAATAGTAAACGAGGTCCGATTTGTGAACAGACAGTTTTAATAAATCTCAAATAATAAGTTGGACTTATTGGTGAAATAAGAAAATATGGAGAAACCGAATAGTTAGCCGATTCATGAAACGAAGGATGAAACAAATATAAAATATGTACTAAGGGCAAAATGGTAATTTGCAAAGTCAATTTTATATTAAAACTCAAATCTCTCTTCTCCTTCACCATTTCACGCCAGAGCTACTTCTTCTTCTTTCTTTCTCTCTCGGCTTCCTCTCTGCCTGTGGCGATCCTTCGGCATCCGACCTCCATTCTTCCTCCGTTCGATCCGTTTTCTTCGTGTTTTCTCCTTCAATCAATGCTCTAGGTATGGATCTATAGTTTTAGAACGTTTATTTCGAGTGTTACGAAGTTTGAACAATTAGGGTTTCGTTTAGGTTTCGTTTTAAAATCGCGATTTATAGTCCGAAATTGATAGGTTTGCGTATATATGGATATAGTGAATATATTGGACGTTATTGGACGAATTTAATTGATTTAGGACGAATGTTAAAATTTGAGAATTTTAGGGAAAAACTCGTAAATTGTAGTTTGGGGGTATCAATCGTAAATTGTTCATCGATATGCTTCGAATAATTAAGTTAGAAGTTTTAAGAAATTCTTTAGTTAAGGTTTTGTTAATTTGGACGTTTTGAAGCTTAAATTGTTTTAACATCGACCGTTGTGTTTTGCCTCAGACAAACAATGCTCGTGGACGGAGCTTGAGCTGCGTTGCACACGAGGTAAGTTCTCGTGATCTTCTCTGGCCGATTGGCCTACACCGTACGTCGAGGTCGTCTCGAGGAGTTTTGGTGACGCGTTTATTTACTCGCTTTGGTTGGGTAGTTAGGGTTCGATTGTCTTCTAGGTTGATTTTGTGTTTTGATGGTATGCTCTGTATGTATGTTTACTTTCTGTCATATTGAACTGTTCACGCATCACGTGTTTTAAAATAACATAGAAAATGAATTTCTGCATGATGTTTTAAAGAGAATGGCGATGTGGCCTGGAGAGGGGCACGACCTATTGTGGAGACCGATTACGGGCTTGTCACAATACCACATCTATTGCATACTCATACAGTTATACAGTTACAGGTCATGCGAGATGGGGCTCAGGCATGGCTGTACGTGTTGTAAGCGTGTAATTCCCTCCCGTCTAGCTCGAAAGAGTAGTCCGACAGCAGAATGGGCTCTCTCCGGTTAGGAGGCTGAGATCTCGGTGACACCACAGAGTAAAGATAAAGAAAATGCTGCATGATTTTTGAACTTATACGTATATCATGTATGTACATTTACTAGAACTTGCTGAGATTTTTATCTCATAGGTGTCTGTATGGTGTAGGTGATTACGAGGAAACAGGTGAGGATGAGATTCCTCCTCCTGAGGCATGAGTCCAGTTGACGAAGGATGGTTGCGGTGGTGTGTTGGCGCAGTCGACGCTTACCTGACCCGTGGGGATGTATGTATAGGTTTTGGGGTTTTTGGGATGTTTTGGGCTGATGGTAGATTAGAACATTTTAGGATGCTTGGGAACTGGATAGTTGATAGGTTTATATGTTGATAGTTCAATGTTTTGGTAAAACTGTTTGTAAAATGTTTTGGTTAAGGTTTTATGTAGATTTTCATGAATTGATGATGATTTAAAACAGGTGGTTATAATCGGTTTTCAAACGTATCCATGCAAATTATTTTCTCAGAAGTTTAATGTGTGTATCGGTTATGTATTTTAGGAAAGGAGAAAGCTGTTGTTTTGCTCTCTGGAACCCAGAGAGCATTTTTACATTTTAATGGGCTAAAGGGAGAGGCTACCGATCACCGAATGGTGGCTTTCGATCGCCGATTGGAGTAGGCGACTGGGTACGGGGTGAGGGGCGACTGATCGCCGCTCCTAGTCTTGAGACGGCTACCGATCACTGGTGTGAAGGATGACTGATCGCCTTGCTTGTTTGGAGCATCAGCGATCGATCTCCAAATGTTGGAGATCGATCGCCCCTTCCGTTTTGTGCCATCAGCGATCGATCTCCAAATGTTGGAGATCGATCGCCCCTCCTGTTGGTTGACTGTTTTTACAGTTTTGCCTCCCTTTAATTTTAATTGTTTTAATTGATTTTAAGTTTTATTTAATTAGTTTTATGTTTTGTTTTAAACGGTTTAAGAGTTAGATTTCAATTCCGATTTCGGTTTAAATTCCACCTAGAGTTTATTTAAAGTTATAAGTAAAAAAAAAATATCTACGGGAATTTGGGTACAGTATTAGGGTCGTGACAATTATGGTATCAGAGCCCCAGGGTTTTAAAATCAGTTTTCTAGACTGCTCGACTGCACAGCCACTACGCGAACATTCTTCATCAACTGTAAGTATGTTTATAGCTTTATTTGATTTCTAGTTTCTTAGAGGATTTGTCTTAACTTTTTCTAGGAGTCATTTATAAAAATTGTGCGTCGAGGAAATGACCGAGACGACCGAGATGATACGATCGACACCCTCAAGGATTTTATTGCCCAGCAGTCTCAGCATATGGAGCGACAGGCTCAACAGATGGAGAGACAGTCTCAACAGCTGGGTACTTTGATAGACCGAGAGGGCACTAGAGCTCGGGAGGCAGCCATTCTGGGTAATCGTGGGATTGAGAGATTTCAAAAGCTCCAGCCCCCTATATTTAACGGACAGTCCAAAGATCCCTCTTCAGCCGAGGAGTGGATTCGCACCATGGAAGACATGCTGGCATAAGCTAGCATTGAGGACGGAGAGAAGGTTGCATTGGTGACCTACCACTTGGCACTGGACGCCCGATTTTGGTGGGATTCCATCAAGACGACCACCGACGTGACGATTATGGGATGAGAGAGATTCCGAGAGTTGTTCTATGACAAGTATTTCAACCATACCGTACGGGAGGCAAAAATGGTTGAGTTTATGCAGTTACGGCAGATCAGTTCTATTGCCGAGTATGTGAGAAAGTTTGAAGCCCTTTCTCGATTCTCGTCACGTCAGGTCAGCGTTAACGAGGACAAGGTACGCCGATTTTTACAGGGACTTAGTCAGGAGTTTCAGATGCGCCTTACTATATCGTGGGTGCGGAATGTATCATACGACGAGATAGTGGCCAGGGCGCTTGATATTGAGGCAGTTGATAGAGATTCTGTCAAACCGA
Source organism: Begonia masoniana (assembly GCA_022432975.1). Lineage (NCBI taxonomy): Eukaryota > Viridiplantae > Streptophyta > Magnoliopsida > Cucurbitales > Begoniaceae > Begonia > Begonia masoniana. The sequence goes on from CM039510.1 coordinate 14,816,921, forward strand.
GGGAGCCATCTAAGGGTTTCTTCCGGGAGATATGTCCTTAGTCTTTGAACCGAGGATGGCAGTCGAGAGCACAGCCTCAACAGCAACAGAGGGGTGTTAAAAGACCTCTTGAGGGAGGTAATGATCGAGGGAAGGGCAAGCAGATACAGGGGACTTCTCAGATACCTCTTTGCCCTAAATGCCAGAGGGAACACACTGGCCAGTGCAGATTGGGCATGGGTGTGTGCTATCGGTGTGGAGATGTGGGCCATTTTGTCAGAGATTGTCCTAAGCCCGACTGAGATCAGTCAGGCAGTGATCAGAGGAGGATTATGCCGAGGATCTTCGCATTTATAGAGCCTGGTGATGTCGATAACGAGGATCAACCTGCCGTGATAGCAGGTACTATATTGATTATGGGCGTAGCTGTGTTTTCTTTGTTAGACACGGGGGCTACGCACTCTTTTGTTTCCACTGCTTGTGTGTCTAGATTGAAGCTTGCGCCTGAGTTAACAGAATGCGAATATAGTGTGATGCTACCTTCGGGAGAGCGTATGCAGTCAGGTCATGTGGTCCAGGGCAATATTATCTCGATTGGGGACAGAACCCTCTATGCTCGCCTTATTTTTATGGGCATAGAGCATTATGATCTTATCTTGGGGATGGACTGGCTGTCACAGCACTTCGCCACCATCGATTGTCGATCCGGGATTGTCACCTTTCGACCCCCGGGTAAAGCCGAGTTTTCTTATCAGGTGATGAACAGATTGAGTAGCTCGCCTATTTCTTATTCCATGATGGTCAACGAGCAGTTTAAAGGTCAGTGCTCTATTTATTTGGCCTCAGTATTTGATGTTCAGTTGCTCAGCGAAATAAAGCCGAGCGACATTCCTATAGTCAGAGAGTTCTCTGGTATATTCCTCGATGATCTTCCCGGGTTACCGCCAGACCGGGAGATTGAATTGACTATTGATGTTTATCCAAATGCCGCGCCAAGGTTTACGAATCCTTATCGGTTGGCACCAGCCGAGTTAAAGGAGCTGAAGACTCAGCTTGATAAGTTGTTAGAGAAGAGTTTTATTCGACCTAGTGTTTCACCCTGGGGTGCGCCTGTTCTATTCGTCAAGAAGAAAGATGGGACCCTCAGGATGTGCATTGATTACAGGGAGTTGAACAAATTGATGGTGAAAAATAAGTATCCACTGCCTCGGATCGATGACTTGTTTGATCAGCTACAGGGTGCCCGAGTATTTTCCAGGATTGACCTGCACTCGGGTTACAATCAGTTAAAGGTCCGGAAGGATGATATTCAGAAAACGGCTTTCCGAATGAGGTACGGGCATTATGAGTTCCTTGTCATGTCTTTTGGACTTACTAATGCCCCTGCAGCGTTCATGGATTTGATGAACCGTGTCTTCAAGGAGTACTTGGACAAGTTCGTGGTGGTTTTCATCGATGATATCCTGGTTTACGCTACGACGAAGGAAGAACACGAGGAGCACCTGAGAGTAGTTCTGAGGATTCTATGCCAGCACCAGTTGTATCCAAAGTTCTCTAAGTGCGAGTTCTGGCTGGATCGAGTCAGTTTTCTTGGCCACATTATATCAGAAGAAGGGGTTTCTGTGGATCCGAGCAAAATTCAGGTGGTCAGAGATTGGCCACAGCCGAAGAACGTACGTGAGATGCGTGGATTTCTCGGATTAGCTGGCTATTATCGGAAGTTCATAGAGGGATTTTCGAAGATCGCACTTCCTCTTTCACGATTGACTCGGAAGAACGAGAGATTTATATGGTCGTCTGCCTGTGATAACAGTTTTATGAACTTAAAGCAGAGATTGACCACCGCTCCAGTGTTGGCGCTACCTGTTGAAGGTGATAAGTATAGCATTTATTGCGATGCGTCAGGAGTTGGACTAGGTTGTGTGTTGATGCAGGAGGGGAAAGTTATTGCTTATGCTTCTTGGCAGCTGAAGCCGTACGAGCAGAATTACCCTACGCATGACCTTGAGTTAGCAGCCGTGGTCTTCGCACTGAAGATATGGAGACATTATTTATATGGGCAGCAGTGCGAGATATTTTCCGACCACAAGAGCTTGAAGTATTTATTTACGCAGAAGGAGCTGAATATGCGTCAGAGAAGGTGGCTTGAGTTTGTCAAAGATTATGATTTTGATATCAAGTACCAGCCAGGAAAGGCGAACAAGGTAGCTGATGTTTTGAGTAGAGTGCCTTCTGCGAGTCAGCTTTCATTAGCAGCGATGTCAGTTACGCTACGGTCTGAGATTGAGAGGTTTGACGTGGAGATAGTAGCAGAGTTGTCCAGTATGCTCACCAACATTTCTCTCAGGCAGACTATTCTGGATCGGATACGTGAGGCTCAGCAGAACGATACGGAGTGTGAAGAGCTTCGATCCAGCATGACATTGGGAGACTCGTCAGATTTCCATTTATCAGAGGATGATATTCTGAAGTTCAGGCATAGGTGGTACGTGCCTAACGACGAGGATCTGAAGAAGAATATATTGGCCGAGGCGCATTCTTCGGCATATTCTGTGCACCCAGGAAGTGCTAAGATGTACCGGGATTTAAAACAACATTTCTGGTGGCTGAGCATGAAGAGGGAGGTTGCTAAGTACGTTGAGACCTGTTTGGTGTGTCAACAGGTAAAGGCAGAGCACCAGAGACCGGCCGGAACATTATTGCCACTGTCGATTCCGGAGTGGAAATGGGAGCAGATCTCCATGGATTTTATTGTGGGGCTCCCGAGGACGACGAAGGGCCATGACGGCATATGGGTTATTGTGGATTGATTGACAAAGTCGGTCCACTTCTTATCTTTGAGGATGGCATCTTCTATGGATCAGTTCGCCGAGCTTTATGTACAGGAGATTGTTAGACTTCACGGTGTGCCAGTTTCGGTTGTCTCAGACAGAGATCCGAGATTTACGTCGAAGTTCTGGAAGAGCCTGCACAAAGCTATGGGGACTCAGCTTAATTTCAGCACGACATTTCATCCTCAGACTGATGGTCAGACAGAGAGGACGAATCAAATTCTTGAGGATATGCTCAGAGCTTGTGTGCTGGAGTTTCAGGGCTCGTGGAGCCGATATTTGCCTCTGATTGAGTTCTCGTACAACAACAGCTTCCAGGCTATGATTGGCATGGCTCCATATGAGGCGCTGTATGGTCGGAAGTGTAGGTCTCCGTTATATTGGGACGAGGTTGGCGAGGCCAGCGTCGTTGGTCCTGAGATTCTATAGCAAACGGCAGAGAAGATTGCCGTTATCCGACAGCATATTGAGATAGCTCAGAGTCGATAGAAGAGCTATGCTGACACACGACGGAGAGAGCTAGAGTTCGAGGAAGGCGACGAAGTTTATCTTAAAGTTTCTTCGTTCAAAGGCGTTGCGAGATTTGGAAGGAGGGGCAAGTTAAACCCTCGCTATGTGGGGCCCTTTCCTATTCTGAAGAGGATCAGGAAGATGGCGTACAGATTAGAGCTTCCGGCTTCTATGGAGGGTATCCACGACGTATTCCATGTATCTATGCTTCGGAAGTGCCTACACGATCCATTGCATATCGTCGAGGCTAGAGAGATTGAGGTACAGCCTACCTTGACTTACGAGGAGAGGCCCGTACACATTGTGGAGTCTTCCATCAAGGTATTGCGCAACAAGAAGATTCCGCTGGTCAAAGTTTTGTGGCGGAACCACGAGGTGGAAGAGGGGACTTGGTAGCGACAGCAGGATATGATGACTAAGTATCCTGAGCTATTTGTGTAGTTAAATTTTGCGGACAAAATTCTAAATAAGGTAGGTGGAATGTAATATCCGGCTTGTACGGGATTTTATATTATAATATATATTGACATTTTTTGTAAATATGTCAAATCAAAACATTTTTACAAAAAGAAAGCGTCATTAGAATCCTAATGATTAATAAGAATTTTAAGGAATTTACGGGATTTTTCGGAGTAGTAATGCTTAATTCCGAGTAATTACGTTTCTCGAAATGTAAAGGACGTTTTAGTAAAAATAGTAAACGAGGTCCGATTTGCGAACAGACAGTTTTAATAAATCCCAAATAATAAGTTGGACTTATTGGTGAAATAAGGAAATTTGGAGAAACCGAATAGTTAGCCGATTCATGAAACGAAGGATGAAACGAATATAAAATATGTACTAAGGGCAAAATGGTAATTTGCAAAGTCAATTTTATATTAAAACTCAAATCTCTCTTCTCCTTCACCATTTCACGCCAGAGCCACTTCTTCTTCTTTCTTTCTCTCTCGGCTTCCTCTCTGCCCGCGGCGATCCTTCGACATCCGACCTCCGTTCTTCCTTAAATCGATCCGTTTTCTTCGCGTTTTCTCCTCCAATCGACGCTCTAGGTATGGATCTATAGTTTTAGAACATTTATTTTGAGTGTTACGAAGTTTGAACAATTAGGGTTTCGTTTAGGTTTCGTTTTAAAATCGCGATTTATAGTCCGAAATTGATAGGTTTGCCGTAATTAAGGATATAGTTAATGTATTGGACGTTATTGGACGAATTTAATTGATTTAGGACGAATGTTAAAATTTGAGAATTTTCGGGTTTTAGGGAAAAACTCGTAAATTGTAGTTTCGAGGTATCAATCGTAAATTGTTCATCGATATGCTTCGAATAATTAAGTTAGAAGTTTTAAGAAATTCTTTAGTTAAGGTTTTGTTAATTTGGACGTTTTGAAGCTTAAATTGTTTTAACATCGACCGTTGTGTTTTGCCTCAGACAAACAACGCTCGTGGACGGAGCTTGAGCTGCGTTGCACACGAGGTAAGTTCTCGTGATCTTCTCTGGCCGATTGGCCTACACCGTACGTCGAGGTCGTCTCGAGGAGTTTTGGTGACGCGTTTATTTACTCGCTTTGGTTGGGTAGTTAGGGTTCGATTGTCTTCTAGGTTGATTTTGTGTTTTGATGGTATGCTCTGTATGTATGTTTACTTTCTGTCATATTGAATTGTTCACGCATCACGTGTTTTAAAAGAACATAGAAAATGAATTTCTGCATGATGTTTTAAAGAGAATGGCGATGTGGCCTGGAGAGGGGCACGACCTATTGTGGAGACCGATTACGGGTTTGTCACAATACCACATCTATTGCATACTCATACAGTTATACAGTTACAGGTCATGCGAGATGGGGCTCAGGCACGGCTGTACGTGTTGTAACCGTGTACCCCCTCCCGTCTAGCTCGAAAGAGTAGTCCGACCGCAGAATGGGCTCTCTCCGGTTAGGAGGCTGAGATCTCGGTGACACCACAGAGTAAAGATAAAGAAAATGCTGCATGATTTCTGAACTTATACATATATCATGTATGTACATTTACTAGAACTTGCTGAGATTTTTATCTCATAGGTGTCTGTATGGTGTAGGTGATTACGAGGAAACAGGTGAGGATGAGATTCCTCCTCCTGAGGCATGAGTCCAGTTGACGAAGGATGGTTGCGGTGGTGTGTTGGCGCAGTCGACGCTTACCTGACCCGTGGGGATGTATGTATAGGTTTTGGGGTTTTTGGGATGTTTTGGGCTGATGGTAGATTAGAACATTTTAGGATGCTTGGGAACTGGATAGTTGATAGGTTTATATGTTGATAGTTCAATGTTTTGGTAAAACTGTTTGTAAAACGTTTTGGTTAAGGTTTTATGTAGATTTTCATGAATTGATGATGATTTAAAATAGGTGGTTATAATCGGTTTTCAAACGTATCCATGCAAATTATTTTCTCGGAAGTTTAATGTGTGTATCGGTTATGTATTTTAGGAAAGGAGAAAGCTGTTGTTTTGCTCTCTGGAACCCAGAGAGCATTTTTACATTTTAATGGGCTAAAAGGAGAGGCTACCGATCGCCGAATGGTGGCTTTCAATTGCCGATTGGAGTAGGCGACTGGGCGCGGGGTGAGGGGCGACTGATCGGCCCTCTTAGTCTTGATACGGCTACCGATCGCTGGTGTGAAGGGCGACTGATCGCCTTGCTTGTTTGGAGCATCAGCGATCGATCTCCAAATGTTGGAGATCGATCGCCCCTTCCGTTTTGTGCCATCAGCGATCGATCTCCAAATGTTGGAGATCGATCGCCCCTCCTGTTGGTTGACTGTTTTTACAGTTTTGCCCCCCTTTAATTTTAATTGTTTTAATTGATTTTAAGTTTTATTTAATTAGTTTTATGTTTTGTTTTAAACGGTTTAAGAGTTAGATTTCAATTCCGATTTCGGTTTGAATTCCGCCTAGAGTTTATTTAAAGTTATAAGTATAAAAAAAAATATGTACGGGAAATTGGGTACAGTATTAGGGTCGTGACAAGTTTAGGTTCGGAAAACATTACTTTAAACTTGGGACCCAAGAAATCATGAAGGACATAGGCATGGGGTGCGCCCAACTTTTGGCATGCTCACCCCTCGTGGGCCCTGTGCGCTAGCTTTGCGCGCACCGCGCACCCACGGTGCGCTCCTCGCACCCACGGTGCGCCCCTCGCGTGCCTGTGTCGCGCTCCTCGTGCACCCGTGTCGTGCGCTCATCGCACAGCACCCTGCACGCCACTGCGCATCATCTGGCAGACCACACCGTACACAAGCCGTGCGCCTATCGTGTGCCCATGGCACCCGCACCGCACAGCCACGACAAAGGCATCAAGCGCACCGCGCCACGCCACGCGCACCACACCACGCCGCGCACATCGTGCGACTACCGCACGGCCACGGCACACGCACCGTGCGCACCGCACTACGCTGGGTGCACCGCGCGCCTACCACGCGTCCATGACGCACGCAACAGCTGCATTGCACCATGCTGCGCCCATCGCGCACCTATCGCGCTCTTCACGCACCTGGCATGCACGCCGCGCGCGCCCTAACGCGTCTGCCGGTGGCGCCCTGCAGCGCGTGCCCTATCGCGTCTGCAGTGCGCGCGCGCCTGTATGCCTGGCGCCCCACGGGAGTCGATCGATCGGCACCATCTGGACCAGATAAAATTATATTATCCTTATAATATCTGTTAAATGAAGAACAATTAATTTTATCATAATGATAGTCATATATGTATAATCTTAATTCATTGTATTTAGTAGACTCTTATTTCATTTCAATTTATTCTTTGATTTACTCGATATAGTTTTGTACGTGTTACATTGCATAAACCTTGTATTTTGAGAATAAATTAAATGAGTAGCTGAGAATGCTAACATTGATACAATAAAATCCATAATACAAGTTTAGCTCGTTTGTTAGTTTAGTGATTGAATAATAAGCGCACAAATTCATAAATATTATGAATTAATTATTCAATTAAGAATTAATGGTAGTCAAAGATAAATATGTAATATGAGAGGTTAACGAATTTTATACTTAGCTCCATTACGAATTTAATGGAGAATTAATACGTATCTAATGACTATATTAATGGACATTACTTTTAGTAAATATACTCTATAGTTCTAAGAGTGCAACTCTAGATATTTAGTGAAATTATTCTAGAGTTGATAATTGTTTTAATTAATATAAAGAGTTTATATTAATTAACAAATATTATTGGAGTTTAGGATTATAGCTCTATCGGTCTGTCTGTCATCTTATATCACTATTCAAATTTTCAAGTTACAAGAATAAATATATAAATAATTAATTATTATTAATCATTTAGAAGCACTCAAATGAATATATTATGATTCAAAATATATAAATAATTTTTATATTTTGAATTCAAAATAAAATGTCTCATTAGATGATATTATTTTAAGGGATTTAAATTAGATTTGAAAAATTTCATCAGATGAGATTTCATCTTAAAATTTAAATTGAAGTTTGTTATTTAAAAAACTATCAAAATTAGATTTTTTAATTTTGATTGAAAAGTGGATTTGAAGAATCTAATTAGATAGATTTGATCTACAATTGACTTATAGTTTGTTTCAAAATTTAAAATAGATCTAGAAAATCTCATAAGATGAGATTATCTTGAAAAATTATTTTCATAAATATATTCTATAAACTTTTTTTTAGATTTTATGATTAGTCGATAAATTTGATTTATTAGATTAATCAACTGCTAGTGAAATGTAGTAGATTTGATTAGTTAAGATTTATTTTTAAAATTTAGTTTTTATCAAAGTAAATCTGAAAAATTTGTTAAAGAGAGATCTATAAAAATATCAAATGTGATTTGACAAAGGGGTGAGAGATCTAATCCTTTCTCGTATTCGTTTTTAAGAAAACGTTTTCTATGATCGAAGAGAGACGTCTCATATGTTGATAACATATCTCTCCATAAATATAAGAGTGTGTTATTCTCGTAAGTTTGATACCCAAATGTCAGAGATTTAGGTGAAAAGATTTTCAGAGAAGACTTAACGGTTTCAAAGTCTTCAAAAAATACTTGATTCTGAGTTAAGGATATTAAAATCATACGAGAGTACCTAATCAAAAAGTATTTCTTAAAAAGATATTTTCTTTTATTCTTTTATAATCTAAATCTAATATTTTTTAATGTAAATTGTTTACATTTTGAAAAATATATATTTGTCAAAAATATTTTCTTTTAGACTAACGATTCTATTTATGGTTATTTGTAATTTTAAAATAGTTTTAAATTCACGATGATAACACATGTCATTATTATTATGAATAATAGTGAATTCCGCTTAACCATCAAAACCAAGAGTACCATAGTATGCAAACTATGTGAATTATTTGGTCAGTAATGTATTACCTTACAGACATCGCACTAAAAAAAGAAGTTCCTCGAAGACGTAAATCTTATTTTTAAGATGACTCGTTTATCTTCAATTATAACGTCTCCCATTCCTTCTAGTATAATATTGTTTGTTTTTGGTCAGAGCCTACACGAATTTGTTATTGGGGTCAGCCCCAAAACGTATTGTACTACGTAGGAAATGAAACTCTACTTATAAACTATATATTTTTTACTCTCCCAAGTAATGTGAGATTGTGCACCCCCGTTAGTATGGACTGAATCCCACCAAATCCATCTTGTCTTTACATGACCGATTGTCACATCAAGCAAAGCAGTGACCAATTATTGAGACGATGCGTTCCGGGAGAAGAGATAAAAAATATCTTGCATCACTGTCATTTGTCGGCTTATGAAGGACATTTTGGAGGTCATATTATTATTGCTAAAGTTATGCAATCAGGGTTCTATTAGGAACATTTGAGATAACCATTAGCTATTATGGCAGTCACTTCTGTCACAGGTACTTCACAACACTTCTAGCCAATTATAATGTAACACACAAGGGCCCACCTGCCTATCATTCTCAACAAGTGGGCAAGTGGATTTATCTAATAGGGAAATGAAGCGTATCAGTGAGCTCCAACGAAGGATTGGTCAAAGTGCTTAGATGATGCACTTTGAGGTTGACAAATTGTATACAAAACTCCGATTGGGATGTCACCATATAGACTAGTATTTGGAAAAACATATTAAACTAGTGAACAAGGCATACTGGCAATCAAGAAGTTGAACTTTGACATGGAAGCCACTGGTGAAAAGATGGAAGAATTTAGACAATACGCATATTAGAATGCTTGTGCGATCTGAAATGGTCTTGACCATCGAGATTTGAGTTTGATTGGAAAAAGCATTAAGCGTGAGTCGTACAATAACAGTTGACTGGGTTAGAAGTGCATAGTTGAAATTGAAAGATAATGAAAATCGATGCTTCAAAACTAAATGGACAACGTCTGAAGAAATACTGGGGAGATGGAGTTGACTGCTAAAAATCTTGCATTATCCTTGATAACCCTGTATAAAACGAACGAAAAAACTCATACCAGAGACTTTAAATTAAGCGTTTATTGGGATGCAACCTGATTTCTCTCCCCTCAATTTTTTAGCTTTTCTATCTTTGTAGAGAGTCGTCTAATTGTGTTATTTTGACTTTTTGTAGACTAAGTTTGGGGGTGTTGAACTCAGAATCGAAACCACGTTAGAAAGTAATCTTCAGGTTTGTGATCTTGGATGATACTCTGCTACATGAGGTTCATATTCATTTGAAATGTATAAAAAAATGAAAAATAATATATCTTGAGAAACAACATTGAGCGCAATAGTCCTTGTCATGTTGCTACTGCGATCCAATGAAATTGCACAGATTGTGGGAGGAGTTATGCCTTGAGAAGCATTGTTGCGCTAATTTACGAATGCAAAATAGATTACAGATTCAAATTGCAGTCGCGCCCCTTCAGATTGACAAAATTAGGGCCAAGCGCAGTAGCGATCACTTATGACTACAGCTGCACCCAACCCGAATATGCGATTTCCAAACAGAGGGCTTGAAGCCAAGCCTTACCGCAGTTGCACCCAACCTGAATATGCAATTCCCAAACAGAAAGCTTGGAAATTTTCGAGCCCCAACTCTTTCTCTTAGAGAGAAATGGCGCACCCTCATCGCACATCCAATCGACCTTACACTAGTTTCTCCATACGTTTCAATCACTTCTTCATCATCGTCAGGTAAGTCTCTCATCCTTCATCCTTATTAACGTGTAATTTTTACTGCGAGTTTTAATTTTGGGAAACTTTATGCCTTCATTCTTCGTGCTGTAATTTTGGGGTTTCTCTTTACGAAAATCTTGTCCTAATAGTATTCTTAAGATGGGTTGCAATTTATTTTGGTTTGAATATTGGTTTCACATGCTTATGACATGGATAGAGGTTTAAGGGTGACCGAGAATTTACGCATCAACGTGAATACTATATTTTTAGTGGAGTTGGACCATGATAGATTGTGATTTCCTAATTGCGTTTAGTGATGCTCGTTTCATGCTCCTTGTATTGTATTCTAGATCCATGTACTGAATCTTATGTGATATTGTTAATTTGACGAATAATGTGATCAAGGATAACGTTGTGAATAGGTTTTATACCCTGATTATTGTCATACATACAAAGTCACATGTTAGATGAGTTTGAATTATATGAATATTCAAACTTAAATAAATTATTGGGTTGTGCGATGAGGGTATAAAATATTTCGTAAAATTCATAGTTGGGTTGTATTTGATTATTGCTATCGAGTTAGTGCAATTCTGAAGTGGTCATAGTTTTGATTTTCAAGTAATGGCTCCTAAATTCTCTGTGATGACGACTTTAACTCCCAATCCACCAAATTCATCTTCGTTGAGGCTCAATATAATATCCGTTAATTTTATATTTATTATTTTTCTGAATTAATTTTTTTTTGCGTTATTCGAGGTTAATTTGTTTTGTGTTGACTTAAATTGTCTTGATTCACTAGGGTTTGGAAACTTGCAATCTTTCGATCAATTGGTCAAACTGATATCTTTGAAGTCTTGTGTGATTGTACTCTGAAGTTTCGTGTTTGGTAAATTTGGATCTGTCCTCGGGTTTGTTTGGGAAAATCGTTGTGTATTATTTGATTTTGGTAAATTATAGAAATTCCGTATCATTAAGTCTCGAGGATTTTGTTTAGTAAATCGATCTATTTTGCATGGATTTTGGTTAGCATTTTAATTTTTGTTAATTCAGGTTTTCAGATTTTGTTATATATATATATATTATATATGTATTAAACAAATTTAATTAATTAATTAATTTATATTTCTTTTGTATATATAAAGAAAGGAAGGGTTTACATGTGTCACACATACCTAACACTAGATCCAAGCAATGAGGCTAACCAATTATTACATTTCTCTTTATTTTACAAGTTACAAAGAAGTTAAATGGAGTTCCAACACCAAAAGATAAGGACAATTCGAAGCACTCACTAAAATGGAAATACGACCAAAACACTTTGAAGTTAATACACTCATTATTGAAGGATAAATAAGGGGCAAAATCGACACGGATCAATGAGGTGGAGGGCTAGTCAAATGCATGAAAGAAGGAAATGTTGTAATTTACTACTTATGCATTAGGAAAGGAAATGACAATAAATTGTAGTTATATGCAATAATCACTTCCTAGATCTTAGCAGAGTAGTTAATGACTGTTACAAAGATCCTTAATTGTCTTTTTTTTTAAAAAATTTCATAATGTCTTTTGTAAGGGTATTTTGATGCGCCACAAGGTCCTCTTACAACAAATCAAATCAATGATTTTTCTAACCTCTTTGTTCATTTTGTAGTTCTCTTTTCCCTAGTTAATTTGAAGGAGAATGTTAGGTCAAAAGCAGAAAGAGAAGCCAAACGTTTCGAGTCCATTAAGCATTGGCCTGACTAGCATCTGTCCAATATGCAACACTACTCATGAGCTCATCTTAGTCTACTTTCTCTTTGATGTCTTGAAGCCCAAATCCAATGAAGACATGTCAATGAAGTTAACCCTCATTTCAATGCTATGTCCTAAAGATAAAAGAAGGTCAAACTGTTTGATATTTGATGGCAACTCAACTTGGCATCCGAGCCCTTTAACCATTGGCTACAACATTGTCACATGGTTGAAGCTTGACATTACCGATTCAATGGAGGCTAGTCAATGTTTGTGTGATAGTTTTGAAGTCTAAAAAGTATTATAAAATGGCCTCCATGTAATAGGTATTTAGATGGACATGCATTTTTATTTGGGAAGTCAAATTACCCAAAAGGGTAATTCGAGGAATTCGGCCTCTAGCCTAGCCAAGTACCATCTCCCCTCTTTTGTTTGCATGGAATTTAATGCCTCTTTTTGGGTGAAAACTTAACTTTCTCTTGGTAGTATTTAAACCACCCTTATGACTTGTAATACTTAAAAAAGATTGAATGAAAAATCGTGAGAAGTGTTCTCATCTTCAAGCTTGAAGTTCTCTTCAAATGCTGCCCCAATTTGGTGAGTGATATTTGAGTTGTGTGTTGGTGTTTTGGTCTCCCCTTTGTGAGTGTAAGTGGATTCCATTTACGCTACTTCCTACTCCATCCTCTTTCCTTTGAGGTAGAATCTTCAGCAAGGTTGTAGAAAACTCTTATTGAAGCAAGATTGGAGAGCTTCCTTCTAAAGAAGCCAAACAGATCAATAGGTGAAGCCATAGCTGCAACACCCGGTATTTCGGGTTTTTAGAATTTCTGTATAATGACATTTTAGTGAATATTTTGAATTGAGTCCGTTTTATGAACGGAAAGTTTTATTGGAGCCTCAATGATAAATTGAAATATTTGGCCAAATAAAAAAATTTGGAGATGCCGAATCGATTGATTAAATGACGAAATAGTCGAATACTAAGCTAAAAAGGGCAAATAGGTAATGTTACAAGTTAAAATTTTAATTCTATGCATAACCTTACCCCCCCTCCCACGGCTTTCATTCTGCAGAAAACATTGTCTCCAAAACCCTTAGGTGATTTTGGCTCTCCTTCGACGTTTCTTTAAGCCAACGCAGATTCTCTCCTTCGACGTCCGATTCCTTCACGTTTTCTTCCTAAATCACCACCCTAGATAAGGTTCTATGGTTTTGGACGTTAGGGTTTTGTTGTTTTAGAGTTGTTAACAGTTAGTGTTTCGATTAGATTTTGTTGAAATTACTGGATTATGTTAGAAACGGTTAGGGTTACCATACTTGCGCCTCTAATGGATGTATTTATAATTGTTGGTGAAGGTATAACACCCGACAATTTCGGTGTGACGACCCTAATACTGTACCTGCTTTTCCCGTACTATTTTTTTTATCTTTATATCCTAAATAGATCTCGTACGTGTGAGCAGAATTAAAACTTTTTAAATCGGGATCGAAGTCTAAGTTTATAAACTATTAACAAAACTTTAAAACAATTTAAATAAAACTTAAAACAATTATTTAAAACCATTAAAAATCATTAAAAACGATCGGCCAGCGAAACAAGACAAAAACAGGGGCAGAAGGGACATTTGTCCCAAAAATGTGAGGGGCGATCGATCGCCCAAAACCGTCGATCGATCGCCCCATGGCGATCACACACAGGCGATCGCTCGCCAGGTGGATCGCCCCTGGGCGATCATTTCATGCCCAGCGATCGCCATTGCTTGGCGATTGCTCGGCATGCGCTCTGGAATTTCTTCCAGAGCGCAACCAAGAGGGGCGATCGATCGCCCCCCCTGGCGATCGATCGCCAAACTCTCTGGAATTTCTTCAAGAGAGCTCGGCTCCCTCTCTTCTCCTTTCCTCTTTCTTTTTCCCTGCATACCATACTTCTAACACATCTTAACAATTTCTCAACACAAATTCTACTTACCTCACCATTAACAATTAATCTCTCGACACTCATACATCCTACATATTCTCACTCAAAACTGACTCGAGATATAATTAAAACGAAATACATTTTCATAAAAACGAACTGCGTGGATACGTTCAAAAACTATACATTTCCTCCTGTTTTAAATCACTAAAAATTCAAATAAAACTTTACAAGAGCAGTTTATAAACAGATTTTTTTTTTTTAAAACGTTTAAAATCTCAAAATATAAACTTATCGTCTATCCAGAACCAAGCACCTTAAAATGTTTCTATACAACGTTATCTAACTAATCCATCATTAACCCATAACGTCCCGATACCTTCCAAAACACATAGACACGTCCCCACGGGTCAAAACGCGCCTCGACTGCGCCAGCACACTCCCGCGACCATCTTTCACCAACTAGACTTAAACTTCAGGAGGAGGAACGTCGTCCTCACCTGTCTCCTCGTAGTCACCTACACCATACAGACACCTATGAAATAAAAATCTCAGTAAGCTCTATGTAAATGTCATGCATGCTGTGCGTATGAGTTCATAAATCATGCATCATTTTCATTATCTTTGCTCTGGTTGTCACCGAGATCTCAACCCCCTAACCGGAGAGGGCAAATCCAGCGGTCGGACTACCCTTTCCAGCTAGAGGAGGGGGGTACACGCTTACAACACGTACAGCCGTGCCTGAGCCCCATCTCGCATGACCTATAATGACACGGGGGCCCCTAGAAAGGGAGCCCGTGTACGACCCACGAATATGCTAGGTTGGTGCTCGGTTGGATGCTAGTGAACAATATTTTAATATTGAAATAAAATACTAAACTAAAGGCAAGAAATAAAGAAGGCAAATGTTAAGATGATGGCCAAGATTATAGGTTAGTAGATAGAAGCAAAATTACAAAAAATAAAGAGAATAAGATGACAATATATGTTAGAAATGACAAGGAAATGTAAAGCAATGGAAATAAAGAAAAGATAAAAAAATAGAAGGTGAGTGTGTGGATAATGAAAAGCTGAAAAGTAAAGAGTGATTTGTGTGCAAAAGTGATAGCAATAAAAGTAAAGAAAACCCTTGGTGGATCCGAGAAGCGAGCTTACGGTTTAAGCTCCCGGATACACGTTTTCCGTGAAGAAAACGACCACCGTAGGCCAGGGATTTTCGTCCTCGTTTCAACTCCCAAGGGAGAAGATGAGGGAATGATTACGAGCTAACCTAGCAACCCAAGCTAGGCTAGCAATGGAGGCTAACTCCTCTTGGTTCAAAGAACCAAGGAAAAATCACCAAAGGAATTTGGGAGATTTAGGGAAATAGTAGTATATTAATTTGGCAAAAGTTGTCTACAATCACTAATACCATGCATTTATAGAAGTCCTGGGTGGATTAGGGCCCTTGGATCAAAAAAGATGGATGGCCAAGATCAAGGCAAACAAGCACATATCCTAGGAAGGAGATGAATGCCATGCCTAAATGGATCAATGGAGGGAATCTTGCCACATCATCAATCCATGTTGCCACTAACTTTTGTACTTGCAAAATTATACCTTTTTTTGTGGGCTCTTCTTTGGGCCAAGGCTTCCATTGGGCTCCATTTATTGTAGGGCCTTTTCCTTTGAATATTTTGTTGAACTTCCTCCAACCCAAATCCACCACCATACATCTAGTCCTAACCACACAATCTAATACATGAAATGCAATTATAAAATCCTTACAATAAAGGCGAATGTATGTCAATGAGTTTTAAAAATTAAAAATTATAAATTAAGGCCCGGGAAGACAAATTCCTATGGGGCTATCAGCAATCTCCGTGTGAATGCTCCAATGAATGACATGGCAAGGCTTCTCCACATCCTCTGATGTCGGCTTCCAAGTGAAGTCCATGATGTGTTCCAAACCTGCAAAAAGAGACAATTCATTAGAACATTGATTAAGTAAATTTTGTGCCCGAGTTTGTGATCTCGTGACGGGCCTCCGAGGCATGTCATCCCCTCCGGGTGGCTGAGGATTTGACCTCAAATCCGTTATCTCAGCCTTCTCTTCATGTCCCATTTCTCCAATATAAGGGGACAAATCTTGCACATTGAAGGTGGATGACACTCCATAATCGCCAGGTAACTCTACTTTGTACGCGTTATTATTTATGCGTTCCAAAATTTTGAAGGGGCCTTCAGCCTTAGGCAACAATTTGGAGCGTCTTTTGGCGGGAAATCGTTCCTTTCGAAGGTGTATCCACACTAAATCTCCAACATTAAAAATTATCTCTTTTCGTCCCTTGTTAGCATGCTTAGCATAGTTGGCATTACTTTTCTCAATCGTTTGGCGAACTTTTTCATGCAACTTTTTCATTTGTTCTGCTTTACTTGCTCCCGAAGGGTTGATTAGGTCCTGGGTTGGAATAGGAATAAGTGTCAAGGGTGTGTTCGGATTAAAACCATATACTACCTCAAATGGCGTTTGCTGGGTGGTGGAGTGAAGGCTTCGGTTATAACCGAATTCAACTTGGGGTAGTAATATGTCCCAATTGGTTAGATTCTTACCTATGACACTTCGGAGAAGGGTTCCCAAAGTCCTATTGACCACTTCTGTTTTGCCGTCCGTTTGGGGATGGAAAGATGTACTAAAACATAATGTGGTCCTCAATTTCTTCCATAAAGTCTTCCAAAAAGTACTCAAGAATTTGGTATCGCGATCGGACACAATAGATTGAGGTACTCCATGGAGTCGGACTATTTCCTTGAAGAATAGGTCGGCTATAGTAGCAGAGTCGTCGGTCTTGTTACAGGCGATAAAATGCGCCATTTTGGAGAATCTATCAACAACCACGAGAATAGAATCTTTATTGCGTCCCGTTCGTGGTAACCCCAAAACAAAATCCATACTAATTTCTATCCAAGGGTGCGTGGGGATAGGTAAAGGCATGTAAAGTCCTTGAGGTAGAACTTTGCTTTTGGCCTTCTTACAAACAATACACTTCTCGACATAGTGGTGTACGTCTTTCATCATGTGAGGCCAATGAAACTTTTCTTTCAATAGCTCGAGGGTTTTCTTTTTCCCAAAATGCCCAGACAATCCTCCTCCATGAGCTTCTTTAATGAGGCATTGTCTAAGACTGCAATGAGGAATACACAATTTCCCATTCTTTAATAGAAATTCATCGATAAGACTATATCCTCCTTCAGCCTTATTTTGGCAAACGTGATAAGGCAATCCAAAATCTTTATTGGAAGCATACAAAGTTTTGATCCATTCAAATCCGAAAAATCTAACACTCAATTCCGTAAAGAGGATACGTCTTCGAGATAAAGCATCGGCAACAGTATTGTCAGAACCTTTCAAATATTTTAGAATGTAGGGAAATCTTTCCAAAAATTTCACCCATTTTGCTTGACGTTTGTTGAGTTTGTGTTGGCTCTTAATGTGCTTGAGGGATTGATGGTCGGAATGAATCACAAACTCTTTGGAAAGTAGGTAATGTTGCCAATGTTCGAGAGCTCTAATCACGGCATAAAACTCTTTGTCATATGTTGAATAGTTCAAAGCAGCTCCTTTCAATTTTTCACTAAAATACGCAAGTGGCTTACCATCTTGTATCAAAACAGCTCCAATGCCAATACCGGAGGCATCACTCTTGATCTCAAAAACCTTATTGAAATCAGGAAGTGCCAAAACGGGTGATTGACAAAGTTTTTCTTTTACCATATCGAAGCTACTTTGACATGCCAGTGTCCAATTAAAGTCAACTCCTTTCTTAGTGAGGTCCGTAATAGGAGCGACTAAAGAACTGAAGTCTCTAATGAACCTTCTATAAAAAGAGGCTAGTTCGTGAAAACTACGGACTTCAGTGATGCTGTTAGGAGTGGGCCACTCCTTGATGGCTTTAACCTTCTCTTCGTCCACTTCCAAGCCATCCTTAGAAATGATAAAACCCAAAAAGTAAACTTTCTCTTGTCCAAAGGAGCACTTACTCAAATTCCCAAACAATTTAGTGCTACGGAGGGTTTGAAATAACATCCCGAGATGGTTGACATGTTGTGGGAGGTTGCGACTATACACCAAGATGTCATCGAAATACACAACAACAAATTTTCCAAGGAATTCCTTAAGAACGTGATGCATTAATCGCATAAAGGTGCTCGGGGCATTTGTAAGACCGAATGGAATAACCATCCACTCAAACAATCTGTATTTTGTTTTGAAGGCGGTCTTCCATTCATCACCCTCTTTCATACGTATTTGGTGATATCCGCTCTTCAAGTCAACTTTAGAGAAAATTGATGCTCCACTCAATTCGTCCAACATATCTTCTAACCGAGGGATGGGATACCTATACTTAATGGTGATTTGGTTGATAGCCCTACTATCAACACACATTCGCATAGAGCCATCCTTTTTAGGTACCAACAAGGTAGGTACAGCGCATGGGCTCATCGACTCTCTTATGTATCCTCTCCCTAATAATTCTTGGACTTGATCTTGTAATTCTTTTGCTTCTTCAGGCCTCATCCTATAGGCCGGTCGATTTGGTAACATAGCACCGGGTTGGAGGTCGATTTGGTGTTCTATTCCTCTAATTGGGGGTAGTCCAGGGGGTAGTTCTTCAGGAAAAACATCTTGATAAGTCTTAAGTAGGTTTTGAATTGGTAAGGGAATCTCTCCAAGCTCCATAATTCGGTCCCTAAATAAAACAAGAATCACCGTTTTTCCCTTAGTCACAGCAGCCCTTAATCCCTTTTTGGTCAACAAAAGATTTTCTTTAGTCTTTTCCTCCTTCCTAAGCGCATCATCATGAGCAATTTGTTCAGGGGTCATAGGAAGTAATTTGATATTTCTACCGCCGAATTTCAAACTATAGTTGTTGAGGTAACCGTCATAATGTACCCTACGGTCGTAGAGCCATGGTCGTCCTAATAGAAGATGACTCGCTTTCATCGGCACGACATCGCAAGTAACCGAATCCTTATATTTTCCAATAGTAAAATTGATGGTTACTTGTTTGGTCACCTTAATGTCATCCCTATCATCCAACCATCTCAACTTATATGGTTTAGGGTGGTTTGTCGACTCCAATCCAAGCTTGTTAACCATATCTTGGGAAGCTACGTTAACGCAACTTCCACTATCTATAATCACCGAACATACTTTATCTTTGACTGCACATCTACTTTGAAAAATGTTTTCGCGTTGGTAGTCCTCCTCAACATTTTTAGAGACAAGGGATCTTCTAATCACCATTAAAAGTGGTCCGTCTTGAGCGGCACACTCATCCGACTCGTGCTCGCTCTCGTCATCTACCTCTTCTCCTACTTCCTTATCGAGGTATTGTCCTTCATCGTTCTCACTCTCCCATTCTCCGGTTGACTCCTTGATAACCATCACTCGACGGTTAGAACATTCATTTGCGTAATGTCCCTTGCCTAAGAACTTGTAGCATTGGACGTCACGGCTCTTTGTCCTTTAGGAGGGTTTGATTGATTTTTGTCCGTAGGAGAGGGATTGTTTTGGTTGAATGGGGTTTTAGGTGGCCAATTACGGTTAATGAGCCTTTTCTCTTCATTCTTCCATGGAGGTTTGGGTTTATCTTGATCTAGGTGCCTAGGTGGAAATTTAGTTGGGAAGTTGGTCTTGCGTTTTCATTTGAGTTGTCTTTCCACCGTGAGGGCGAGTTGAATGACCATGTCCATGGTTTGAAATTGTTGTACTTCAACCGCATCTCCAATATCGCGGTTAAGACCTCGAATGAATCTCGCGATGAGTTGCTCTTGGGGTTCATCAATAGCACAACGCATATTGAGAGTTTCGAATTCCGTGATATACTCATCGACAGAGAGAGAATTTTGTCTAAGGTTGTGAAGTTGGTGGAAGAGTTCGTGCTTGTAGTGTCGGGGAACGAACCTCTTGTGCATTTCCTCTTTCATGGAATTCCAGGTTGAGATGGGGTATCCTAGTGTACGCATTCTTTGGTTTTTAAGGTTGGACCACCATAATGCAGCGTGGCCCGTTAGTTCAAGGGAAGCGAGTTGAATTTTGACTCGCTCGGAATAGTCGTGACACTCAAAGATTCTCTCTACCTTATCAATCCAATCAAGATACGTGTTTCCATCACACGTCCCATTGAAAGGGGGAATTGTCATCTTGACATTACGGAGGTCGTCGTTGTCCCTACGACGATTAGGTCGGTACTCTTCATCATCTTCCGTCCAAATATCATCCTCTGAATTAAAATGACGTGGTCTCCTTCTTTGGGGTTCAACCCATTCCTCTTCCTCTATGAGTGGTTGAAAAGGTGCTCTACGCCTAGGACGTTCGGGGATAACCCTAGAGGAGGTCTCTTGAGAAGGAACACGTTCATGAAAATCTCTACGAGGAGGGTTATTCAGCATTGTTTGGACTTGTTGGGCAAGGCTATTAACTATGCTTGTTAAGGCATCAATTTGTCCTTGCATGCCTCCTGGTGAGCTAGTTTCTCCTTCGTAATGGGTGTGTTCGGGTGGGGGAGTATCCCTAGCTCGATGTGGTTCTTGGTGAGGTGATTCACGATTGAGTCCACTACGGTTAGTCATGGTTGAGTGGGTAATTAAAAATTGAAATTCTTGTCTAAGTAAATTTTCCCTAGATTTGTGTGATTGTTATCTTCTTAATGTCTTAGACAATTTTAAGCACTAAGGAATAATCTTAACTAAGACAACAATGAAAAATAGGGATCATGCTAATTAGTCCAACAACTTAGTAATTGCAATAAACACTCAATAACACAATCAAGAAATGAACATTTCATTAAACCATTTTCATCACAAATTTTCAAGAAATTTCAATCAAGTTGTCAACTTTAACTAAGGATCACTTAAAGTAATATTAATAACAACTAATTAACTCTAAAAACAGCAACTAATA
This sequence comes from Begonia masoniana, assembly GCA_022432975.1. NCBI lineage: Eukaryota > Viridiplantae > Streptophyta > Magnoliopsida > Cucurbitales > Begoniaceae > Begonia > Begonia masoniana. The sequence goes on from CM039510.1 coordinate 14,837,992, forward strand.
AAATTTAGAATATCATTTAAGTCCAAATAACATGCTGGAATTTAAGTCAAATATAGCAGAATTTTTTTTTTTTTTTAATCTAATGTCTAGCTCTATTTTGCTACGTTAATTCATGCTTTTGCTAAATTCTTTTAAACCACTTTCGTGCACTCATTTAAAAGCACATATTAGGCAAGTTAATGAACGAAAACATGAGAAATAACCAGCAAAAATATTAGACAATTTCGAGCTTGACAAAAGAAACAAAATTAAAGCGATAATTTAAACAATACTCCGATTTTTCGATAGCAATAGATCTAAGCCGAGTTGAAACACCAAAATTTCCAGAATATTAATATAAGGATTGGACAATAATCAAGTGCTAAAATAAGGCTCAAATGATAAAAGAGATGCAAGAAAAATCGTGGCTAAAGATAATGAGAAAACCGTGAAGATTGTGCACAATATATAACCGGTTTTGCAATTTCCTTAGGCCGATTTTTATACTCACTTTTCTACCAAAATTTCAGCAAATTTTCGGCTTAGATTCAGGGAAAAATAAGGATTATAATGAAGCAAAATAAAAGGGAAGAATCGTGGTACAAGAAAGAGAAGAAAACCGAAAAATAAGGAAAGGAAACTAAGAGATTTGTGAGCTATACCTTGTGCGTTTTCTTGTAGGATCGTCCACCATATTTTTCCATATTAGAACAAGTAATAATATAGCAAAAATAATGGTAGTAAATATAAAAATTGGAATTAGCACAAAATAACTCAAAGTTAGCACAAACATATAGAAGGTTAATGCGGAAATTTAAAAGAGCCGCTATCCCGGTCTTGTGCCGAATTTTGACTATTGTCAAGGCACTAAAACCATAAGGGAAGCCTTGTGGCTCTGATACCACTTGACACGGGGGCCCCTAGAAAGGGGGCCCGTGTACGACCCACGAATATGCTAGGTTGGTGCTCGGTTGGATGCTAGTGAACAATATTTGAATATTGAAATAAAATACTAAACTAAAGGCAAGAAATAAAGAAGGCAAATGTTAAGATGATGGCCAAGATTATAGGTTAGTAGAGAGAAGCAAAATTACAAGAAAATAAAGAGAATAAGATGACAATATATGTTAGAAATGACAAGGAAATGTAAAGCAATGGAAATAAAGAAAAGATAAAAAAATAGAAAGTGAGTGTGTGGATAATGAAAAGCTGAAAAGTAAAGAGTGATTTGTGAGCAAAAGTGATAGCAATTGTAACGACCCCGGCCAGAAGCCGTCACGTATTCATAATCTTTCATTAATCGTTCGCTTGACTTTTACTATTATTACATCTTCTCTAACTCTCGACAGACATTCACATTTGCATAATACATATTTTTTTTAAAGACTGGAAACAGAGACGTAGAACCATCAAGGAAGACGAATCCTCTCGTGCACGATTTCCTACACCTCGTCGGCTCAAACTCTCACAGAGTCGAGCGACTAGGCTCGGTCATCGGTTTCTTGACAAAATTCGGGCAAGGAAGAAATGCCCTCAACTCTCTTAACATAATTCTACTCAGGTTTGCATGGGTTGCATATGTTGACAATCCACAGGAATTTCATCGTCCGGTCATCACGTGCATTGCGCGTGACTCGCTTAACACCGCCTAAAAGGAGACATCTTCCGGTGGGCACGTGGGCCTCGCGTGCTCAATTAAAACATCATCCGGTGACATCCACCGGTCACTAGACGACAAGATAACATTTACAACTTCCGGTGACGTCAGCCAACATCCACCGGTCTCTAAACGACAAAACACATTCTACATCTACGTGACTCAGCCGGAAGACTAAACCATCAACTACTATCATTCGGCATCTGCCGATGACGTCAGCCGGAAGACTAAACCCTCAAACTACTATCATTCGGCATCTGCCGATGACGTCAGCCGGAAGACTAAACCCTCAAACTACTATCATTCGCATCTGCCGATGACGTCAGCCGGAAGACTAAACCCTCAAACTACTATCATTCGGCATCTGCCGATGACGTCAGCCGGAAGACTAAACCATCAACTACTATCATTCGGCATCTGCCGATGACGTCAGCCGGAAGACTAAACCCTCAAACTACTATCATTCGGCATCTGCCGATGACGTCAGCCGGAAGACTAAACCCTCAAACTACTATCATTCGGCATCTGCCGATGACGTCAGCCGGAAGACTAAACCCTCAAACTACTATCATTCGGCATCTGCCGATGACGTCAGCCGGAAGACTAAACCCTCAAACTACTATCATTCGGCATCTGCCGATGACGTCAGCCGGAAGACTAAACCCTCAAACTACTATCATTCGGCATCTGCCGATGACGTCAGCCGGAAGACTAAACCCTCAAACTACTATCATTCGGCATCTGCCGATGACGTCAGCCGGAAGACTAAACCCTCAAACTACTATCATTCGGCATCTGCCGATGACGTCAGCCGGAAGACTAAACCATCAACTACTATCATTCGGCATCTGCCGATGACGTCAGCCGGAAGACTAAACCATCAACTACTATCATTCGGCATCTGCCGATGACGTCAGCCGGAAGACTAAACCCTCAAACTACTATCATTCGGCATCTGCCGATGACGTCAGCCGGAAGACTAAACCATCAACTACTATCATTCGGCATCTGCCGATGACGTCAGCCGGAAGACTAAACCCTCAAACTACTATCATTCGGCATCTGCCGATGACGTCAGCCGGAAGACTAAACCCTCAAACTACTATCATTCGGCATCTGCCGATGACGTCAGCCGGAAGACTAAACCCTCAAACTACTATCATTCGGCATCTGCCGATGACGTCAGCCGGAAGACTAAACCCTCAACTACTATCATTCGGCATCTGCCGATGACGTCAGCCGGAAGACTAAACCATCAACTACTATCATTCGGCATCTGCCGATGACGTCAGCCGGAAGACTAAACCCTCAAACTACTATCATTCGGCATCTGCCGATGACGTCAGCCGGAAGACTAAACCCTCAAACTACTATCATTCGGCATCTGCCGATGACGTCAGCCGGAAGACTAAACCCTCAAACTACTATCATTCGGCATCTGCCGATGACGTCAGCCGGAAGACTAAACCCTCAAACTACTATCATTCGGCATCTGCCGATGACGTCAGCCGGAAGACTAAACCCTCAAACTACTATCATTCGGCATCTGCCGATGACGTCAGCCGGAAGACTAAACCCTCAAACTACTATCATTCGGCATCTGCCGATGACGTCAGCCGGAAGACTAAACCCTCAAACTACTATCATTCGGCATCTGCCGATGACGTCAGCCGGAAGACTAAACCCTCAAACTACTATCATTCGGCATCTGCCGATGACGTCAGCCGGAAGACTAAACCCTCAAACTACTATCATTCGGCATCTGCCGATGACGTCAGCCGGAAGACTAAACCCTCAAACTACTATCATTCGGCATCTGCCGATGACGTCAGCCGGAAGACTAAACCATCAACTACTATCATTCGGCATCTGCCGATGACGTCAGCCGGAAGACTAAACCATCAACTACTATCATTCGGCATCTGCCGATGACGTCAGCCGGAAGACTAAACCCTCAAACTACTATCATTCGGCATCTGCCGATGACGTCAGCCGGAAGACTAAACCATCAACTACTATCATTCGGCATCTGCCGATGACGTCAGCCGGAAGACTAAACCATCAACTACTATCATTCGGCATCTGCCGATGACGTCAGCCGGAAGACTAAACCATCAACTACTATCATTCGGCATCTGCCGATGACGTCAGCCGGAAGACTAAACGATGATGTCAGCCGGACGATTGCCTCATCCAGCTTCCATCTTACGGTAGAAACACTAAATCATCAAATGACTCCTTCCAACAGAAAGGAACCAAAACTCATTCAGAATGCATATAGCGGAAGACTTAAGCTACAGATCATTTATAAATCTATATAATCATTCCCTGACTCAGTGATCAACTAGACAGTCTCAAGGCTCAACATTATAAAACAATCTCATCCTACTTAAACTCCATATCCTTTATATTTTACTGAAACAAGAGAGCGTTAACCAGGGGTCATAAATCGCCTTTCCAGTCCTGCACTGTCATTTTGAGCTTCCTCCAGCAACCAGCCTTAAGCATCCTCTTTGAATAAAGTATCCTCACCTGAACCTCCTTCACCTACACCATAAGGTTCAACTATAAGCCTAATGCTTAGTAAGGAATGCATGCTAACAGATATACATGAGTGCACAAATTAAAGAACACAAGTTCATAAACCTTTCTTCATTCATGTTCATTTTCATTATTTACATGGCATGTATTAAGGCAGGAAACGAGGGAGAAGACAGGGGTTCATAGTCATTTGCCTATCGCGGCAATCATAGTAACGACTAACTCGGCCTCCACCAGTGGGAGAATTCGCGAGCCATACACATCATCAACTCGGCCTCCACCAGGGGAGAATTCGCGAGCCATACATATCATCAGCTCGGCCTCCACCAGGCGGGAGAATCCGCGAGCTATACTTGTCATGGTCTCTTTTCCCCGTCCTGCACTTAATCATGATTACATTTACTTTTCATGTTCTTAACTCAGTCATAAACGTGGACTCAATACATAAACATGAAGTTCACAGAGAGAAATAATACCATAAGGACAAGCAAAACATCCTGTAACTTAACATCTTCTTACACAATTTCTTCATATCATGGCAATAACTAGTCATAGTCAACAGACAGACATCTCGATGATTTCCTAATACCCTTGCGGTGTAGGGCCCTAGTGGCCGGAAATCTTAATACATTCACTTACCTGGTTTCCTTAGCAATCCGAGCTTCTTCCCTTTAAACTTCTTCACCTAAAACATGTACATTACAGTAGTTAAAACAAAGGTCCTAATAGTTCTATTCATAAATCGTCCTAGGACTCTAATAGCTAAAGTTACTCCGAATCCTCTGTTTGACACACTGCAGTCTGAAATCTGAAACTAGGTGGACAGGTTTTACCATTGATTAAATCCGAGTTGGTTACTTTGAAATGTTCAGAATCGATTTGGGATGACATTTCTACTCTCAGACTTAAAAGGGTCTTAAACTACTCGGCCACTGCTAAGAAAATTCCGAACTCAAATGCCGAGCTGAAAGCAGAACTTTAATCACTAATAAATGACTACATTGTCCATTTCATACCTCGGGTGCAGATTTGCAGAGAAAAGCAGGCTGAAACCAGCCGTCAGCAAGGGAAGATTCTGGTAGCCGAGAGCAAAAGCTTGGGAGAGAGGGAATCGCCGAGAGGGAATGTCGGCTACAGTGGTAATAAAATGAGGTTTAAGGTTTCCATTTTCTATTCATACTCAACCCATCAATCTTAATTACAAAACTGCCACCCAACCTAGTTTTACTCTACTTGTAATAAATTTGTCTTAACATTAAATTTAAATCATAAAGGTTAAATAAGAGGGTGACAATGAAAATGGTCAGAGAATCACCTGGCCGAAATGTCGGGTGTTACAGCAATAAAAGTAAAGAAAACCCTTGGTGGATCCGAGAAGCGAGCTTACGGTTTAAGCTCCCGGATACACGTTTTCCGTGAAGAAAACGACCACCGTAGGCCGGGAATTTTCGTCCTCGTTTCAACTCCCAAGAGAGAAGATGAGGGAATGATTAAGAGCTAACCTAGCAACCCAAGCTAGGCTAGCAATGGAGGCTAACTCCTCTTGGTTCAAAGAACCAAGGAAAAATCACCAAAGGAATTTGGGAGATTTAGGGAAATAGTAGTATATTGATTTGGCAAAAGTTGTCTACAATCACTAATACCATGCATTTATAGAAGTCCTAGGTGGATTAGGGCCCTTGGATCAAAAAGGATGGATGACCAAGATCAAGGCAAACAAGCACACATCCTAGGGAGGAGATGAATGCCATGCCTAAATGGATCAATGGAGGGAATCTTGCCACATCATCAATCCATGTTGCCACTAACTTTTGTACTTGCAAAATTATACCTTTTTTGTGGGCTCTTCTTTGGGCCAAGGCTTCCATTGGGCTCCATTTATTGTAGAGCCTTTTCCTTTGAATATTTTGTTGAACTTCCTCCAACCCAAATCCACCACCATACATCTAGTCCTAACCACACAATCTAATACATGAAATGCAATTATAAAATCCTTACAATAAAGGCGAATGTATGCCAATGAGTTTTAAAAATTAAAAATTACAAATTAAGGCCCGGGAAGACAAATTCCCATGGGGCTATCAGCAATCTCCGTGTGAATGCTCCAATGAATGACATGGCAAGGCTTCTCCACATCCTCTGATGTCGGCTCCCAAGTGAAGTCCAATGATGTGTTCCAAACCTGCAAAAAGAGACAATTCATTAGAACATTGATTTCGTAAATTTTGTGCCCGAGTTTGTAATCTCGTGACGGGCCTCCGAGGCATGTCATATAACTATATGAGTACATATTAGATGCGGTATTGTGACAGACCTTTTTGTGCCTACACAATAGATCAATAGCCCCCTCCGGGACGCATTGCCATTTTCTTTAAAACATTATGCAAAAAATCATTTTCTATGCATAATTTAAAACCGTGATGCGTGAACAGTAATGACATAATTTAAACATTAAGCATATATACCATCAAGACTATAGAAACATAAACTATAAAACAAAACTAAACCTAACTACCCCACCAAAGCAAATTAAACAAACACGTCACCAAAACTCCTCGAGACGAATTCGACGTACGGTGTAGGCCAATCGGCCATAGAAGATCACGAGAACTTACCTCGCGTCCGTTGCAACTCTTGCTCCATCCACGAGCGTTGTTTACCTACGGCAATTTACAACCATCGATATTAAAACGAGTTCAAGCTACTAAACGTCCAAGTTAATAAAACTTAACTAAAGAAATTCTCCTAAAGCTCTAACTTAGCTCTTTGAAACATTTTATCGAGTACCTTGAGGTCGTTGTTCATAAAACTCCATTAATGAGATTTCTAAGTTTTTCCAACAACCCAAAATTTATCTTAACATCCATTAATTCGCCCAACTACTTCCAATGTCATTTAATACGTTCACTAAAGTTATAAATAGGGCTACTCTAGCTATTTCTAGCATTAGTCAACTATTTCGCGAAAACCCTAAACGAAACCTAATCGTTTAAACTCCGTAAAAACTACAAATAGACTTTCCAAAACCATAGATTCTTACCTAGAATCGAGTTTGGAGGAGAAAAGATGAAGGATCGGAAGTCGAACGGAAAGAAATCGGCGTCGGAATGTTGAGGAACCGTCGAGGGCAGAGAGAGAGAATCGAAAAGGAGAGAGCTCTGGCGTGAAATGGTGAAGGAGGAAGAAGAAGATTGTTTTTAATTAAAATTTTGATTTGGCAAATTACCATTTTGCCCTTCTATTGTTTTTATATTAGTTTCGTCTTTTGTTTCGTTAATTGTCTAACGATTCAGCTTCTCCAAGTCTCCTTATTTCGCCAATATATCCAACTTATTATTAGGGTTCTATTAAAACTGTCCGTTCGCAATTCGGACCTCGTTTACTATTTTAACCAAAGTATCCTTTATATTACGATAAACGTAATTCTCGTAAATTAGCGTTAAACTCTTAAAATTCCCAAAATTTCCTAAAATCCTTATTAATTATTAGGATCTTAATAACGTTTTCTTTTCGCAAAATGGACTTGTTTCGACATATTTACAAAAATGCCATTTACATTAAAATAATAATGGTCCGTACAGTCGGGTATTACATTCGGCCAGGTGATTTTCTTAACCATTTTAATTGTCAACCTTTTTATTGACCTTTATGATTTTAAATTTAATGCCAAGACTTATTTATTACAGGTTGAGTGAAACTAGGTTGGGTGGCAAGTTTGTAATTAAGGTGGATTTTAATTGGTATAAATAGGTTATGGGAATTCTTAAACCTCATTAAAACCTCACTGTAACCGACATTTCCTCTCTCGGCGATTCCTTTCCTTCCAGAGCTCCCTCTATGCTAGCTATTCATTCACCGGGGACCAGTTCTTTAGCCTCTACTTCGATAATCCACGCACTAGGTAAGATTTAGACAATGTAGTTACTGGGTAGTTACTTAGAGCTCTGTCTTCAGCTAGAACTTGAGGTTTTGGATTCTTCACTAACAGAGTAATGGTAGTGACAATCATGATCTGTGTTTTGTAATGGCATTTCTGATTCCATTCTGGACATTAAGATAACAGATCATGTTTAATTGTTAGACTTAATCCGGTTATTTAGGTTCTGGAAGTTTAATCTGTACACACTAGGCGCTCGACTAGGAAGATTAGAAATATTTATGTTAGATACTAGGATGACTTTTAGTTAGGTTTTGATTTAACACTGTAATGTGAAATGTTTCTAGGTGAAGAAATTTGAAGAGAAGTGCTCAAGTTGCTAAGGAAACCAGGTAAGTGAGTGAGTAAGATTCTCGGCCATTAAGGCCCTACATCACAAGGGTACTAGGTAGAAGTTATCTATGAGGTTTAAAGATTTTCTGTGCTATTGTCTGTTTAGTTATGGTACTCGAGTTGATGTTATGATCCTTTGATGAATGAATGACTTGTTCAGTAGTCTGATGAACTAAGATTACTCATGCTCGTGCATCATGAATGTTTTCTCAAGCATATGAAAATGTTTTAAGTTCATGATTTATCCCATGAACAAGATATGGATATGAAACTTATGCAACAAGGATTAAGAGAGGGTTGGGGGCGGTTTGGCGTATGTCACTGTCCAAAAAGAGGACCATGAATACGACCCGCAAGGGACTATGTACACTCTCACTGTCAACCCCCTTTTCGGCACAAATCCTCCCTTAATCCATATGATGAAAATGATGAACATGAATAAGAACAAGAACACAAAAAGATCATGAACATGTGTTTCTTTAATTTGTACATTCATGCATACATGTTAGCATTGCACTCCTTACTAAGCATTAGGCTTATAGTTTAAACCTTATGATGTAGGTGAAGAACTACCAGGTGAGGATTTCAAGTCTAATGAAGATAATTAAGGCTGGTTGCTAGAAGTTGCTCAGGGTGACAGATTGGTGGCTGGGAAGGCGATTTCAACTCCTTGTTACTACCTTTATCATGTTAGTAAGGTTATGAATACTGAGGTCTATGTAGGGTATTTTCTTAATACAATGGGTACTGGAACTTGACTGACTAACTTCTGAGTTTGAGAATGATCGTGAAATGATAGAATGATCTGTTTTGTTAGAGTCTCTCGCTACACGTATTCTAGATGAGATTATGGTCCAACTGTGTGTTAGTTTATTCAGTCATGTTGAAGTTTGTGAAAGTCTGAGAGTTTCCTGTCTATCGGATAAAGTCTTCCATCGGATGAAGTCTTCCATCGGATGAAGTCTCCCATCGGATGATGTTTCCATCGGATGAAGTCTCCCATCGGATGATGTCTTCCATCGGATGAAGTCTTCTATCGGATGATGTCTTCCATCGGATGAAGTCATGAAGTCTTCCATCGGATGAAGTCTCCCATCGGATGATGTCTTCCATCGGATGAAGTCTCCCATCGGATGATGTCTTCCATCGGATGAAGTCTTCTATCGGATGATGTCTTCCATCGGATGAAGTCTTCCATCGGATGATGTCTTCCATCGGATGAAGTCTTCCATCGGATGAAGTCTCCCATCGGATGATGTCTTCCATCGGATGAAGTCTTCCATCGGATGAAGTCTTCCATCGGATGAAGTCTTCCATCGGATGAAGTCTTCCATCGGATGAAGTCTCCCATCGGATGATGTCTTCCATCGGATGAAGTCTTCCATCGGATGAAGTCTTCCATCGGATGAAGTCTCCCATCGGATGATGTCTTCCATCGGATGAAGTCTTCCATCGGATGAAGTCTTCCATCGGATGAAGTCTTCCATCGGATGAAGTCTCCCATCGGATGATGTCTTCCATCGGATGAAGTCTTCCATCGGATGAAGTCTTCCATCGGATGAAGTCTCCCATCGGATGATGTCTTCCATCGGATGAAGTCTTCCATCGGATGAAGTCTTCCATCGGATGAAGTCTCCCATCGGATGATGTCTTCCATCGGATGAAGTCTTCCATCGGATGAAGTCTCCCATCGGATGATGTCTTCCATCGGATGAAGTCTTCCATCGGATGAAGTCTTCCATCGGATGAAGTCTTCCATCGGATGAAGTCTCCCATCGGATGATGTCTTCCATCGGATGAAGTCTCCCATCGGATGATGTCTTCCATCGGATGAAGTCTCCCATCGGATGATGTCTTCCATCGGATGAAGTCTTCCATCGGATGAAGTCTCCCATCGGATGATGTCTTCCATCGGATGAAGTCTCCCATCGGATGATGTCTTCCATCGGATGAAGTCTTCCATCGGATGAAGTCTCCCATCGGATGATGTCTTCCATCGGATGAAGTCTCCCATCGGATGATGTCTTCCATCGGATGAAGTCTCCCATCGGATGATGTCTTCCATCGGATGAAGTCTCCCATCGGATGATGTCTTCCATCGGATGAAGTCTCCCATCGGATGATGTCTTCCATCGGATGAAGTCTTCCATCGGATGAAGTCTCCCATCGGATGATGTCTTCCATCGGATGAAGTCTTCCATCGGATGAAGTCTTCCATCGGATGAAGTCTTCCATCGGATGAGATTTAATGAATCACGTGATGTGCATGTGTCAATCGGTAAAAGCAGATTTTAAGTCTTGTCGTTTTATGATCGGTGAAGATTAATGTATCACGTGATGTGCATGTGTCAATCGATAGGAGCGTGCACCATGCCTTATCGTTTTGCGATCGGTAGATGTCCTTGAGTTTCCAATTCTATTCGGCTAAGTGTCTTAACATTTTGTCTAATTATAAACGTTGTCTACTTATTGAGTTTTCAGCTGTACAGTCGAGGATAAAAGATAGAATTATCATCATTGAGAGAAAATTTAAAATTTTCCGTAACTTCTCTTAGTTCAGTTCAATGTTTTGGGAAGCAAAACCGGGTCTGGCAGACTCGGGGCGTTACAATTATAGTATCAAAGCGAAATCGGGTTTTAAAATTGATTCTCTAGACTGCCTTCCAGCAATGACTGCCACCTGAGTATACTCTAGCAACTGTAAGTATTTACGATTTTTGTAATGTCATTACGTTAAGATGTGTTTATGATTACTTGTTTAGGAATCTCAAAATGATGAGAGGTCAACAAAAGGAGAGCAATGAGGATAGTAACACCATCGCTCAGTTAACCAAGTTGGTTATCCGCCAGTCCCGCCAAATTGAGTAGTGGGTGACTGCTAGGGATGAGCAAGGGAATTCTAGCTCAAATACGACTCACGACAAATGAAGCGAGTGTTTTCACCGCCTTTGACCTCCTGTATTCAATGGACAAGTTTCGGATCCTATTTATGCTGAGGAATGGATTCGGACAATTGAGGACATGTTCAAGTATGCCAAGGTCGATGAAGGGGACATGGTCACATGTGCTGTTTTTCATCTTGCATTGGGTGCAAGGCATTGGTGGGATTCAATTTAGAGCACTACAAATGCGGAAACTATGACTTGGGCGTGGTTCAAGACAGCCTTTTATGACAAGTATTTTAGCCGAGCGGTTCGGGCCAGCAAAAAGATGGAGTTTATGCAGTTGTGCCAAACCGGTTCTGTGGCTGACTACATCTGTAAGTTTAAGGCCTTGTCCAGGTTTGCACCCCGTTTGGTGGATGATGAGGAAGATAAGATCCACCAGTTTGTCCATGGACTGAAGCCGAGCCTCTTCCAGGGAGTAAAGACTGCAGGGATCTATAACATACCTTATTCCGAAGTGACTGCTAAGGCTTTGGAGTTGGAGGAAGTTGAGTTAACAGTACAAGGACAACATGAACCACCAAGGAAGTTCATCAAGGATACTCAGCCACCACCACGACATGACAAATGTAACACCCGACAATCTCTGCCAGGTGATTTCCTTAACGGAATTAACTGTCACCTTTATTATTAATACTTGAATTTAATCTTAATGCCAAAATTTATTTGATTTCTAATTTTGGAGTGGAAAAATGGTAATTAGGAAGGATCTTATTAAAATAAATAGAAAATGGAAATCTTAAACCTCACTAAAACCTCACTGTAGCCGACATTCTCCTCTGCGATTCTCGTCCTTCCATAGCTCTCTCTCAGCCAGTAGCCCTTTCATCAACGACCGACTCTTCATCCTTCTCGCCGATACTCAGCTTACTAGGTAAGGCTTTGACAATGCAGTGGTTGAGTATCCATTTAGGTGTTGGTTTGAGTTAGAGGTTGAGATTCGGGTTTGCCTAATAATGAATAGAATCGGAGTATTATTAGCTATTAACGTAGTATTTATGATTTTGATGATAATAAGTAGGAATTATGAATGTTGGCTGAGCTCGGGTAGTTAGAGAATCCGATTTCTCTTACTGATAAACTAGGATTTCTATGCGTACAAGGTGTTCAATGAAATGTCTGAATGAGATAAGTTAGATCTTTAGGAATCTTCCTTGGTTAGGACTTTACTAGTTTCGAGTTAGATTATTAGGATTTTTATTTTAACTACTACAATGTAATGTTTTAGGTGAAGAAGTCTGAAGGAAAGGAGCTCAAGTTGCTAAGGAAACCAGGTAAGTGAATGTGTAGGATTCCCGGCGATTAGGGCCCTACATCATAAGGATGCTAGGTAGAAACTGATACGATGATTAGAAGTTATTTAAGCTATTGTCTGTTACTTATGTTGGTGTTTGTCTTAAGTTAGTAAGATGGTTTGTATTTGGATGATTTACGGATGTTTGAGAACTATGTTATGTGATGTTCTGTTAGAGTCTATGAAGTTAACTGTCTAGTATGATAATTTCCATAGCCTGATGATTTAAAAACATTCATGTCATGCATCATGATGTACTTCTCAAGCATATGAAAATGATTTATAAGTATGTTTTCTCCATGAACAAGATATAAGAATGAATATGAAAACGATCCCATACAACATGATTAAGTGAGGGTTGGGGGCGGGTTTACGCATGCCATAGTCCAAAGAGGGACCATGAACACGACCCGAAAGGGAATATGATCAAAATCACTGTCAACCCCCCTTTTACGGCACAAATCCTCCCTTAATCCATATGATGAAAACGATGAACAGAAACAAGAACGATAGATGATCATGAACATGTTTTCTCTCGACTGTACATGCATGAATACATGTTAGTTTACATTCCTTACTAAGCATTAGGCTTATAGTTTAAACCTCATGATGTAGGTGACGAGTTTTCAGGTGAGGATCTCAAAGTTAATGAAGATGTCTAAGCTCGGTTGCTGGAAGGTGCTCAGGGTGGAGATTTGTGGCTGGCAGGTGAATATGACCCGTAGTTATGCTCACATTAAGTCAGTAAGGTTTATGAAAGACTGAAGTCTGTGTATGATGAGATTCCTTTTTATAACTTTGGGATGTTGGGATTTGTCTATCTAACCTCTGAGTTCGAGGAATGATTTAAGTTTATAGAATGATCTGCTTAATTAAGTCTTCCGCTTCACGTATCCTGAATGAGTCTATGATTTTATTCGTTTAAAGTTTATGTCTACCAAGTTGACATCTATGAGAGTCGGGGTGTTTTTCCGTTGGTTGAAGTTGCTTGATGATTGTCATGTTTTACTGCTGAGTGATAGGAGTCGAATGAGTGTATCATCCGGCTGACGTCATCGGTGGATGTCGAATGATAGAAGTTGAATGTTTGAGTCTTCCGGCTGACGTCATTGGATGATGTCGAGTGTTTACTCACCGGATGATGTAAGTAAAGTATTTAGTCGTTCGTTCACCGGATGATGTCTCCTGTCGGATGAGGTAAGTGAGTTCCGTGCATTGTACATGTCCACCGGATGATGCCTCTGATGGATGAAGACATCATCCGCCTGACGTCATCGGTGGATGGTGAACGATTGTTGATCACTGGGTGATGTCGAGCGTTTTCCTTACCGGATGATATAAGTAACGTTTTGTCGTTTAGTGACCGGGCGATGTAGGCGTTTCCCTTACGGGATGATATAAGTAATGTTTTATCGTTTAGTGACCGAACGATGTTTTAATTAGACACGTGAAACGCCCGTGTCCGCCAGCAGATGTGTAATGTATTTCGTTGCTGGGCGATGCCGAATGAATCACGTGTCATGTCTTGAACTAAGTTATGATTTAAAAGAAAAATATAGAAAATAAAAAGGGAGAGAACAAAGGAATGTAAGGATATATGGTCAATTCTAATAGAGTCATGGTTTGGTTTCGGCCCTACCGGGGTCGTTACAATTATGGTATCAGAGCAAAACTGGGTTCTAAAATCGATTCTGCAGACTGCCTCCCAACACAGATTGCCACCTGAGTACACTCCAATAAATGTAAGTGTTTATGATTTTAGTAATGTCATTAAGTTAAGATATGTTATGATTATTTTCTTAGGAATCCCAAAATGGTGAGGGGACAACAGAGAGAAGACAAAGTTGATTGTACCACTATTGCTCAGCTAACGGAGTTGGTTATACGCCAATCGCGCCAAATCGAGCAGCTTATGACCAACAGGGAAGAGCATGGGAACTCTAGCTCTAATGCAAACCATGATCATGGTGGCGAGCGCTTCCATAGAAAATAATCATAACATATCTTATGATCTGTGGTATTTCTGCTTATACACTTATAGATATGGGAGCCACTCACTCGTTTGTATCAACCCTGTTTGTATATAAGCATAAATTAGAACTCTTGCCAGTCGAGAGATCATTTAGTATCATGTTACCATCGGGGAAGTCTTTACATTCCGAACGGATAATAAAAGGTGATGTTGTATCAGTAGGAAATAAGAAGTTATATGTAGAACTGATCGTAATTGACATGAAGAGATATGAAGTTATACTAGGAATGGATTGGCTATGCAGACACTATGCCACGATAAGTTGTAGGTCTGGATTGGTTGAGTTCCGACCCCAAACGGAGATCGGTATTCCTTCCAAGCTATTCCAAAAATAAGTAAAATACCAGTTATATCTATAACACCCGAGAATTTCCTGTAATGCACTCATGTCTTAGATTAGACGTATTAGGAGGGTTTAATTATTCAAGATTTGTGATGAGCATGGAAGTGGTATAGAAGAGAAAAGAGAAGTGGAGAAGTTGACATTTCAAACCAAAACAAGTTGAAAAGTCAAAAGTAGTTGGTTTGAAAAGTCAATGTATAATGAACCAATAGAAACTTAAAGGAGAATCACATGAAATAAATGAATGATGTGGGAGGTTTTGGCGTTGGAATGCATGAGAGAAAAGTGAGGGTTTAAGTGTAATTTTAAAAACATTGGTGGTAAAAACAAAAAGGTAAAAAGTTGGTTGATTAAAAGACAAAACTTTCAAAACTTTAGTCATCTTCTTCTTCCCTATTCTTCCTCTCCACGAACCAGCAACCTTGGCGCCTCTCTCCTCCTCTTTTCCATAGATTTTCCAAGGTTTAAGGTAAGTTTTGTTGGGGGTTTTAGTTTAATGTTTGTTAGGGTTGGTTTTTGAGGGTTTTTAGAGTGTTTTTGGAGATTTTGGTTAGGGTTTGGAAAACCCTAACCATGGAGTCCGAAAATTGGGGTTCAAGGTTTTGTTTTATTTCCAAATTTGATAGTTTAGTTGTTGGATGAATTGGGTTAGGTGGTTATGGGGTTAGAATGAAGATTTGAAAAGTGTTACACAAAAACCGGTTGTGAACACTCAATGGCCGAATCTGTCTTTGATATTTTCGGGTTGGTTAAGGTGTTTGTTTCGTTGATTTGAGTGTTACAATGGATAGTAGACGTGTGGAGGTTTACAGATTGGGGTGGCACGTCGAAATCCGTTGAAAAACGAGGGAGTTACGACCGTTTGAAGTTTGACGGTCAAAATGGTGCACAATTCGGGTTTTGTGATTTGGGGAATGAATTGTGTGATAGTTTTAGTTAGTTTAGGTTAAGAATTTCTTTTGAGTTCATTAGTAAATTTCTAAGTTGAGTTTTCGTTATTTTAAGTAATCTAGCGAGTAATTCGGTTGGACGATAGAAAATCTAGGAATTTTGGGTTTTGCGAGTTAGGTTGAAAAGTTGGTTAAAGCGTATGGTTAGAGTATTACTAAGTGATTTCTCTTTTGTTATGTTAGGGTGACAAGTGAACGATTGGGCTAACTGAGCGTAGAATTACGAGCACGCACAAGGAATCCAGGTAAGTAGCGGATGTGTGTGGTTTGCCTTCGGGCCTACACCATGGAACGGTAGGGAATTGGTTGTTTGATTTGTTTGATTGTTTGTTTAGTTTTGTGTTGAGTATTGTAATTGTGTGACATGCATCACGGTTTTCAAACTACGAGAAACGAGTTTTAAGCATGGTTTTGCATGGTGAGCTTTAACCGTAAGGGATGGTGTGAGTTGAATCGTGAGGTGGTTTGTGTCGGAGTCGCCTAGTCGCGTTAGGGTAGCACCTGCGGGAAACTCCATGGGAGTTGTCCAGTCGCGTTAAGGTGTACCATGCGAGGGACTATTTGTTGAGTCGCCTAGTCGCGGTTAGGGTAGCACCTGCAGAAACTCCATGAGAGTTGTCCAGTCGCGTTAAGGTGGTACCTGCGAGGGACTATTGTTGAGTCGCCTAGTCGCGTTAGGGTAGCACTTGCGGGAAACTCCATAGGAGTTGTCCAGTCGCGTTAAAGGCGTTAAGGTGGTACCTGCGAGGGACTATTGTTGAGTCGCCTAGTCGCGTTAGGGTAGCACTTGCGGGAAACTCCATGGGAGTTGTCCAGTCGCGTTAAGGTGGTACCTGCGAGGGACTATTGTTGAGTCGCCTAGTCGCGTTAGGGTAGCACCTGCGGGAAACTCCATGAGAGTTGTCCAGTCGCGTTAAGGTGGTACCTGCGAGGGACTATTGTTGAGTCGCCTAGTCGCGTTAGGGTAGCACCTGCGGGAAACTCCATGGGAGTTGTCCAGTCGCGTTAAGGTGGTACCTGCGAGGGACTATTGTTGAGTCGCCTAGTCGCGTTAGGGTAGCACCTGCGGGAAACTCCATGGGAGTTGTCCAGTCGCGTTAAGGTGGTACCTGCGAGGGACTATTGTTGAGTCGCCTAGTCGCGTTAGGGTAGCACCTGCGGGAAACTCCATGGGAGTTGTCCAGTCGCGTTAAGGTGGTACCTGCGAGGGACTATTGTTGAGTCGCCTAGTCGCGTTAGGGTAGCACCTGCGGGAAACTCCATGGGAGTTGTCCAGTCGCGTTAAGGTGGTACCTGCGAGGGACTATTGTTGAGTCGCCTAGTCGCGTTAAGGTGGTACCTGCGAGGGACTATTGTTGAGTCGCCTAGTCGCGTTAGGGTAGCACCTGCGGGAAACTCCATGGGAGTTGTCCAGTCGCGTTAAGGTGGTACCTGCGAGGGACTATTGTTGAGTCGCCTAGTCGCGTTAGGGTAGCACCTGCGGGAAACTCCATGGGAGTTGTCCAGTCGCGTTAAGGTGGTACCTGCGAGGGACTATTGTTGAGTCGCCTAGTCGCGTTAGGGTAGCACTTGCGGGAAACTCCATAGGAGTTGTCCAGTCGCGTTAAGGTGGTACCTGCGAGGGACTATTGTTGAGTCGCCTAGTCGCGTTAGGGTAGCACCTGCGGGAAACTCCATGGGAGTTGTCCAGTCGCGTTAAGGTGGTACCTGCGAGGGACTATTGTTGAGTCGCCTAGTCGCGTTAGGGTAGCACCTGCGGGAAACTCCATGGGAGTTGTCCAGTCGCGTTAAGGTGGTACCTGCGAGGGACTATTGTTGAGTCGCCTAGTCGCGTTAGGGTAGCACCTGCGGGAAACTCCATGGGAGTTGTCCAGTCGCGTTAAGGTGGTACCTGCGAGGGACTATTGTTGAGTCGCCTAGTCGCGTTAGGGTAGCACCTGCGGGAAACTCCATGGGAGTTGTCCAGTCGCGTTAAGGTGGTACCTGCGAGGGACTATTGTTGAGTCGCCTAGTCGCGTTAGGGTAGCACCTGCGGGAAACTCCATGGGAGTTGTCCAGTCGCGTTAAGGTGGTACCTGCGAGGGACTATTGTTGAGTCGCCTAGTCGCGTTAGGGTAGCACCTGCGGGAAACTCCATGGGAGTTGTCCAGTCGCGTTAAGGTGGTACCTGCGAGGGACTATTGTTGAGTCGCCTAGTCGCGTTAGGGTAGCACCTGCGGGAAACTCCATGGGAGTTGTCCAGTCGCGTTAAGGTGGTACCTGCGAGGGACTATTGTTGAGTCGCCTAGTCGCGTTAGGGTAGCACCTGCGGGAAACTCCATGGGAGTTGTCCAGTCGCGTTAAGGTGGTACCTGCGAGGGACTATTGTTGAGTCGCCTAGTCGCGTTAGGGTAGCACCTGCGGGAAACTCCATGGGAGTTGTCCAGTCGCGTTAAGGTGGTACCTGCGAGGGACTATTGTTGAGTCGCCTAGTCGCGTTAGGGTAGCACCTGCGGGAAACTCCATGGGAGTTGTCCAGTCGCGTTAAGGTGGTACCTGCGAGGGACTATTGTTGAGTCGCCTAGTCGCGTTAGGGTAGCACCTGCGGGAAACTCCATGGGAGTTGTCCAGTCGCGTTAAGGTGGTACCTGCGAGGGACTATTGTTGAGTCGCCTAGTCGCGTTAGGGTAGCACCTGCGGGAAACTCCATGGGAGTTGTCCAGTCGCGTTAAGGTGGTACCTGCGAGGGACTATTGTTGAGTCGCCTAGTCGCGTTAGGGTAGCACCTGCGGGAAACTCCATGGGAGTTGTCCAGTCGCGTTAAGGTGGTACCTGCGAGGGACTATTGTTGAGTCGCCTAGTCGCGTTAGGGTAGCACCTGCGGGAAACTCCATGGGAGTTGTCCAGTCGCGTTAAGGTGGTACCTGCGAGGGACTATTGTTGAGTCGCCTAGTCGCGTTAGGGTAGCACCTGCGGGAAACTCCATGGGAGTTGTCCAGTCGCGTTAAGGTGGTACCTGCGAGGGACTATTGTTGAGTCGCCTAGTCGCGTTAAGGTGGTACCTGCGAGGGACTATTGTTGAGTCGCCTAGTCGCGTTAAGGTGGTACCTGCGAGGGACTATTGTTGAGTCGCCTAGTCGCGTTAGGGTAGCACCTGCGGGAAACTCCATGGGAGTTGTCCAGTCGCGTTAAGGTGGTACCTGCGAGGGACTATTGTTGAGTCGCCTAGTCGCGTTAAGGTGGTACCTGAACAACGAGTAGCAAACGAAAGAACAGCAACTGAGCGATTAGAAACCTCATCTGTTAGGGGTTGTGTTGCATTATGTTTGTTGTATGCATATTTCCCTACTTACTAAGCATTAGGCTGATGTTTTGTGTTCCGTGGTGTAGGTATAGACGGGAGTACAGGTGAGGACCTAAGGAAAGCTAGGCTTGGTGTGCAGTTGGTGATGTACAGGGCATGCCAGTGCAGGCAGTTGTCGGGGCGTCTCGATCATGGTCTTCGGAGGGTTGTGAGTGATGATTATTATTTTGGTATTTTTGATGTATCTAGTTGGTGACTGGGAGATTTGATACGTGTTGGCACGTTGTTTTTATAAAGGTTTTCGTAATGAATTTTTAAAGATTTTGAGTCGTTGGGTTGTTGAGTAATGGTGGTGGTATTTTGAGGATTTAAACTATATATTCTCGGGTTTTAAATCGTAGGTTTTGGTTTATCGGATTTTAGGCGTTATGCCGTCCGTTTTGATTTTAAAACAAACGATGTCGGGTTTAAGTTTGCTATTTTTAATTATATTCAGTTGAAGTCGGTTTTCTAAAATTTTTATGGGATTTGAAGGTTCGAGTGTCGGGGAGGTATGGTTAAAGTTTCGTGAATTTTGGAGGTGTTCGGGGTGGAGTAATATGAGGAAAAGTGGGGAAAGGTCAAAAGGGGTCAAAATATAAGTTTTTAAGTGGTTTGGGACGAGAAAACCTGAGGAGGCCCGATCGGTCGGGCCTCGGACCGCGAGCGGTCGCGGTGGGGCGCACAGGCGCGCCCCAGCGCGCAGGTGCGCCCGCGCACAGCGCGCGCGCCCTGCATGGGCGCTGGCGCGCTGCCTGGGTGCGCGCGGCGCCCAGCGCCTCTTTGAGGCCGTTTTCCGATTTTTTTTCAAATTTTTCTTATTTCTAAAATGTTTTGACCGGACATTTTTCGACGTATTTTAAATGTATTTTTGGCCCGTTTTCCAATGAATTTCGAGGGTTCGAAAAACCTTAAAACGAGTTTTAAAAATTTACTAAAATTAGTTTTAAATGATATTTTAAACGTGGGATCGGTTTGCAAACGTAGCGCACCGAGCCGGGGTGGGTTCGGGGCGTTACAATATCCTCACTAGAGACTCAACAGTTACTGAAAGGTGGTTGTGAGAGTTATCTAGCTAGTATAATTGATGTCCGAGTAAAGAGTAAGGTAGAACTTCAGGATATTCCTATAGTCCGAGAGTTTCCAAAAGTATTTTTGGATGACTTGCCTGGGCTACCACCTGATAAGGAAATCAAGATTGTAATCGATACATATCCCGAGGCTTTACCTGTGTCTAAGAACCCCTACCGCATGACACCTGTTGAGTTGAAGGAATTGAAGGTCCACCTACAGGAATTAGTAGACAAGGGATTTATTCGCCTTAGCTGGTCTCCCTGGGGTGCACCTGTCCTATTCGTTAACAAGAAAGATGGTTCTCTTAGAATGTGCATAGATTACAGAGAGTTAAACAAGTTGACAATCAAGAATAGATATCCCTTGCCCCGTATCGACGATTTGTTTGACCAACTTCAAGGAGCCAAAGTGTTTTCAAAGATCGACTTACGTTCAGGTTACTATCAACTGAAGGTTAAGGAGGGAGATATACCAAAGACAGCCTTCAGAACCCGCTATGGACACTATGAATTTCTTGTGATGTCGTTTGGACTGACAAATGCACCTGCAGCTTTTATGGACTTGATGAATCGAGTGTTTCGTGAGTACTTGGACAAGTTTGTGATTGTGTTTATTAATGATATCTTAATATATTCACGGACCAAAGCTGACCATGAAAAACACTTAAGAATAGTTTTGACGACATTAGAACAGCAACAACTCTATGCCAAGTTGTCCAAATGTGAGTTCTGGTTAGATAAGGTCAACTTTTTAGGTCATGTCATCTCTGCTGAGGGCATATCCGTAGACCCAACCAAGATTCAGGCTGTTAAGGATTGACCCCAGCCGAGGAACGCCAGTGAAGTCTGTAGTTTCCTTGGTCTGGCAGATTGAATTGGTTACTATTCCTGAATCGCACAAAAGAGATAAAAATAATTAGGGATATTGTAATAAGTTGGTATCAAAAAAATATACAACTCAAGGCAAGTCTAAAAAAAAAAATAAAGACAGTCGAATCAAAATAATTTTTTTTTAGTTCTATTTCTTTCCGGGGGCAATATGAATGTTCTTTTATGTTCTATCAACACACTAAAGGGGTTATACGATATATCTGGTGTCGAGGTCGGCCAACATTTCTATTGGCAAATAGGAGGTTTCCAAGTCCATGCCCAAGTACTTATTACTTCTTGGGTTGTAATTGCTATCTTATTAGGTTCATCTATTATAGCTGTTCGGAATCCACAAACCATTCCTACTGACGGTCAGAATTTATTCGAATGTGTCCTTGAATTCATTCGAGACGTGAGTAAAATCCAGATTGGAGAAGAATACGGTCAATGGGTTTCCTTGATTGGAACTATGTTTCTGTTTATTTTTGTTTCGAATTAGTTAGGGGCTCTTTTACCGTGGAAAATCATACAGTTACCTCATGGAGAGTTAGCCGCACCCACAAATGATATAAATACTACTGTTGCTTTAGCTTTACTCACATAAGTAGCATATTTTTTATGTGGGTCTTACAAAAAAGGGATTAGGTTATTTTGGTAAGTACATTCAACCAACTCCAATTCTTTTACCCATTAATATCTTAGAAGATTTCACAAAACCTTTATCACTTAGCTTTTGACTTTTCGGAAATATATTAGCTGATGAATTAGTAGTTGTTGTTATTATAGGAAGTTCATTAAGGGATTCTCTATGATAGCTAAGCCTTTAACTAGTTTGATAAAGAAAGACACCAAATACTCTTGGTCTGAAGCTTGTGAAGATAGCTTCCAAACACTAAAACTGAAGTTGACTACAGCTCCTCTCTTGACACTCCCAACTGAAGAAGGAAAATTTAGTGTTTATTGTGATGCATCTAAAGTGGGACTGAGATGTGTTTTGATGCAAGAAGGCAAGGTTGTAGCATATGCCTCCAGGAAATTGAAGAGTTATTGTAACACCCGGGTATTTTTCTTTAAAGGAAAAATTGGAGAGAAAATAAAAGAACAATAAAATAGGTTATTTAAAAGAAGAAGTGAATAAATTTGGTTAAACTAATTGGTTAATTAATTTATGTTCGGATATTCTAATTGGAGAACTTAAGCCGTGTATAATGTGAGGGTTAATTTACGAAAATTTATAATTTAAGAACGGGATTTAACGAAATTTTTGGTAGGGCAAAATGGTAATGTTATTGTTATTAATGTTATAATTATTATTATTATTATTATTAAAAAATAAAAATAAAAAAAAACAACAGAATGGCCGAAGCCATTCTGTTGTTCGCGAACGCCGAAGGCAGGGAGAGGAGAACGGAGAGGGGAGAGACGAGCGACGTCCCTCCGACGGCAACCACTGGCGATTTCGACATTCTCCGGCCAGACGACGACGACGAGCGAGCTTCCGGCTGTCTCCGCGCACAAACCGATGGGTAAGCCTGATTTGTGCCCTGTTTTCGGTTCGATTTAGGGCCGTGAGGGACGAGCTCGATTGAGCTCTGATTTCTGGCCATTTTTGGCTAGCCTTGGCATCAAATGATCGGGCTTAGGCCTGGCGTGAATCGCCGGGCAAGGAGAGGGGCTCTAGTGAGTTGAAAACCTAGGGCTCCAAATAGTTGACTTCGGGGTTTTGTGAGTAAAGCCTTGAATGTTGTTAGATTACGTAAAATTGATTTGAAATGTGGCTGATTGGTGAAGAAATTGGTGAATTTGGATTGGAGTTGAAATTTTGGGTGTTTTAGTGTAAAACCGGTTCTGTTTTGAGGAGTTTTGACCTAGCTATGGTTATTCGTTTTAAATTCTCTTCTAGTGTGTTAAAATAGGTTTTAAGGGGAGCGTTTAGCCGCAGAAATCGAGGCATTCGTATAAGCGTGGCAAAAGTTACGCAAAATTGAAGTTTAGGTGAAATTCGGGTTCTCGAGTGGGGAACCCTCAATTTGTGTTGTGCCAAGTCTAAATTGATCTGAATGGGGTTAATTGACAATGTGATTGGTGAAATGGGATTGAAAGTTAAATTTGGACGTTTTAGCATAATAGACCCGAGTTGGTTGTTCAGATTTTGGACCGGTTACGACCGTTCGTTTTAAATTCTCTTTTTGTCAGGTTAAACTAGGTTATTGGAGGAGTACGTGGTCGCTGGAATCGTTCGATTTCGATAACCGACGTGAAAGTTATGCACGTTTGAAGTTTCGGGTCGGTTTTAATCGGACCAAGTTAGTGACCCGTTTAGTTAGATGTGAGTTGGGTAAAGATAGAAATGTTAGTTTTAGAATGAATGGACAAGTTTAAGCCTAGGTGCTAACGAGGATTTTGGATTGTGCTAGGTGAAGCCGTAGGTGACGCGACGTGCCAAAACCAGCGAACTATGGACGATAGGTAAGTTCTCGTGACTTACTCTGGCCGATTAGCCTACACCGTACTTCGATGTCGCGTCGAGGATCTTAGTGGATTGTTTGTTTTAAATTGCTTTGGTTGGGTAGTTAGGTTTAAACGTTTTTGTAGGTTATTTCCTTTACAGTCTTGATGGTACGCATGCTTGTTTGTTTACATTTATATTGAACTATTCATGCATTACGTATTTTAACCTGGCATGAAAATGAATTTTCGCACAATGTTTTCAAAAAACTGATGTGGACCAGAAATTGGGGGCTATCGATCTATCGTGCGGGCCGATTAAGGGTCTGGCCGATACCACACCTCATGTAATGTAATTAATGAACGTAATTTGTTATCTAGTCACGCGAGGTGGGGCTCAGGCACGGCTATACGTGTTGTAAGTGTGTACCCCCCTCCTCTAATCGCACGGGGTAGTCCGACCGCTGGATGGGCCCCATTCGGTTAGGGGGATGAGATCTCGGTGATATTCTGTCCGCGACGCTCTGTATGTTATGCATGATTTCTGAACTCCATATGCACTGCACGCATCTGCATTTACGTAGAATTTACTGAGATTTTTATCTCATAGTGTGTTTGCATGGTGTAGGTGACTTCGACATAGGCGAGGACGAGGTCCCTCCACCTGAGGAGTGATGCAGTTGAAGGAGGATGACTTGCGGTGGTGTGCTGGCGCAGTCGAGGTGCATTTTGACCTGTGGAACTCATGGTTTGATGTTTTGAGGTTTATTTGGGAATTGTCGGGTTGATGGTGAATTAAAATGGATAATTGCACTGTTAGAATATTTTAGGATGCTTGACTCTGGATAGTTGATAGGTTATATATTAATGTTTTAAACGTTTTGGAACTGCTTGGTATTTTCTTTGAAACAGGAGGATATGTTAAACTTTCAAACGGAACCACGCATTTTATTTTCGTGAAAATGTACTTTGTTATAGTTGTGTTTCGAGTCGGTTTTGTGGTGGTATTTCGGAAGACGTATGAGTATCAGGTGCTTGATGTTAAGTTGTATTGTGAAGCGTATGTTTGTGAGGTGGATAGAAATTGTGGTATAGATAGAATCGTGTTAGTGAAAGGGTGAGGTTGTATTTTGTAGGTGTTTGGATACGTATTGTTTTAAGTAATTGTTTTAAACGTTTTATTAAATTATTTTCCACTTAAACGCTAAGTATAAAAGAAAAAAAAAAGAAGAATTTCGTACGGGAAATTAGGAATAGTATGAGGGTCGCTACAGTTATGAACAGAATTACCCCACTCATGATTTAGGAATTAGCCGCAGTTGTTTTTGCATTAAAGATTTGGAGACACTATTTGTATGGTCAGCAGTGTGAAGTGTTTTCTGACCATAAAAGCCTGAAGTACCTCTTTACCCAAAAGGAGTTGAACATGAGACAAAGACGTTGGTTAGAGTTTGTTAAGGATTATGACTTTGAAATTAAGTATCACCCGGGTAAGGCTAATGCTGTAGCCGATGCTTTAAGCAAGATGTCGACGACAATGCAGCCCGCGGTGTAAACCATGTCTATACCTTTGAAGACAGAAGTACAGAAGTTTGAGTTGGAGATGGTTTCTGAGCTGTCAGCCTTACTTGCCGAGGTTTCTATTAGACCAACTATCATGGATAGGATCAAGGATGCACAACAAAAGGATTTAAAGGAAAATAGTAGCATGATAAGTAAGTTGAAGGACGCCTCTTCTGAGTTCAGTCTCTCCAAGGATGGTATTTTGAAATTTAGGAATCGATGGTACATTCCAAGTGATGAGGAATTACGTAAGTTGATCTTGGCTGAGGCGCACTCGTCTCCCTTTTCTATACATCCTTGCAGCACCAAGATGTATTGGGACTTGAAGTTACTCTATTGGTGGCCGTGTTTGAAGAGGGATGTTGCCAAGTATGTGGAGTCGTGTTTGGTATGCCAACAAGTTAAACCAGAACATCAACGTCCAGGAGGTACCCTTCAACCCTTACCGATTCCCGAATGGAAGTGGGAAAAATTGCTATGGATTTTGTTGTAGGATTACCTAAGACAACTAAAGGTCATGATAGCATTTGGGTCATAATTGACAGAATGACGAAATCAGCTCACTTTCTACCTGTAAAGACGACTTATACGATGGACCAGCTTGCTAATCTGTATGTTCAAGAAATTGTCAGATTGCATGGGATTCCTATATCCATTGTCTCCGATCATGATCCCAGGTTCACCTTGAGGTTTTGGCAAAGTCTTCAAGGCACGCTTGGTACAAAGTTATCTTTCAGCACTGCTTTTCATCCTCAGACAGATGGTCAATCAAAAAGGACAATTCAGACACTTGAGGATATGTTGAGGGCGTGTGTGCTGGATTTTCAGACATCTTGGAATCGATACCTGCCCTTAGTGGAATTCTCCTACAACAATAGTTACCAGTCCACTATCGGTATGACACCTTACGAGGCACTGTATGATAGGAAATGTAGATCACCCTTATACTGGGATGAGGTTGGCGAAGCAAAACTTCTAGGCCCTGAAATTTTATAGCAGATGTCAGACAAGATTGCCATAATTAGGAAAATGATGATGATTGCACAAAGCCGACAGAAGAGTTATGCAGACCAAATAAGGAGAGATCTTGAATTTTTTGTTGGAGATGAAGTTTTCTTAAAGATTTCATCGTTTAAGGGAGTTTTAAGATTTGGCAAGAAGGGAAAACTTAGTCCACGATTCATTGGTCCCTTCCCTATCTTGACAAGGATTGGTAAAACCGCTTATAGGTTGCAATTGCCTCCATCGCTGGAAAAGGTCCATAATGTCTTTCATGTATCCATGCTAAGGAAATGCATACGTGATCCGACGCAGGTTGCTAAGCCAACAGAGATTGATATTAAGCCAACATTGATGTATGAAGAGAAACCTGTTCGAATATTGAAAACTGCAGTTAAGACTCTACGGAATAAAGAACTTCCTCTTGTAAAAGTTTTGTGGACGAATCATGGCATTGAAGAAGCCACTTGGGAGCGACAGCAGGACATGTTGGACAAATATCCAGAGCTCTTTGTTTGATCAATTTTCGAGGACGAAAATTTTGTTTAAGGAGGGGTGGATGTAACACCCGACAATTTCGGCCAGGTGATTTTCTTAACCATTTTAATTATCACCCTTTTTATTGACGTTTATGATTTTAAATTTAATGCCAAGACCTATTTATTACAAGTTGAGTGAAACTAGGTTGGGTGGCAAGTTTGTAATTAAGGTGGATTTTAATTGGTATAAATAGGTTATGGGAATTCTTAACCCTCATTAAAACATCACTGTAGCCGACATTTCCTCTCTCGACGATTCCTTTTCCTTCCAGAGCTCCCTCTCTGCCAGCTATTCCTTCGCCGGTGATCAGTTCTTTAGCCTCCACTTCGACAATCCACGTACTAGGTAAGATTTAGACAATGTAGTTACTGGGTAGTTACTTAGAACTCTGTCTTCAGCTAGAACTTGAGGTTTCAGATTCTTCACTAACAGAGTAATGGTAGTGACAATCATGATCTGTGTTTAGTAATGGCATTTCCGATTCGATTCTGTACATTAAGATAACAGACCATGTTTAGTTGTTAGACTTAATCCGGTTATTTAGGTTCTGGAAGTTTAATCTGTACACACTAGGCGCTCGACTAGGAAGATTAGAAATACTTATGTTAGATACTAGGAGGACTTTTAGTTAGATTTTGATTTAACACTGTAATGTGAAATGTTTCTAGGTGAAGAAGTTTGAAGAGAAGTGCTCAAGTTGCTAAGGAAACCAGATAAGTGAGTGAGTAAGATTCCCGGCCATTAAGGCCCTACATCACAAGGGTACTAGGTAGAAGTTATTTATGAGGTTTAAAGATTTTCTGTGCTATTGTCTGTTTAGTTATGGTACTCAAGTTGATGTTATGATCCTTTGATGAATGAATGGCTTGTTCAGTAGTCTGATGAACTAAGATTACTCATGCTCATGCATCATGAATGTTTTCTCAAGCATATGAAAATGTTTTGAGTGCATGATTTCTCCCATGAACAAGATATAAATATGAAACTTATGCAATAAGGATTAAAAGAGGGTTGGGGGCGGTTTGGCGTATATCACTGTCCAAAAGGAGGACCATGAATACGACCCGCAAGGGACTATGTACACTCTCACTGTCAACCCCCTTTTCAGCACAAATCCTCCCTTAATTCATATGATGAAAACGATGAACATGAACAAAAAACAGAACACGAAAAGATCATGAACATGTGTTTCTTTAATTTGTGCATTCATGCATACATGTTAGCATTGCACTCCTTACTAAGCATTAGGCTTATAGTTTAAACCTTATGATGTAGGTGAAGAACTACCATGTGAGGATTTCAAGTCTAATGATGATGATTAAGGCTTGTTGCTGGAAGGTGCTCAGGATGACAGATTGGTGGTGGGGAAGGCGATTTCAACTCCTGGTTACTACCTTTATCATGTTAGTAATGAATACTGAGGTCTATGTGGGGTGTTTTCTTAATACAATGGATACTAGAACCTGACTGACTAACTTCTGAGTTTGAGAATGATCGTGAAATGATAGAATGATCTATTTTTTTAGAGTCTCTCGCTGCACGTATTCTAGATGAGATTATGGTCCAACTGTGTGTTAGTTTATTCAGTCATGTTGAAGGTTGTGAAAGTCTGAGAGTTTCCTATCTATCGGATGAAGTCTTTCATCGGATGAAGTCTTCCATCAGATGAAGTCTCCCATCGGATGATGTCTTCCATAGGATTAAATCTTCTATTGAATGATGTCTTCCATCGGATGATGTCTTCCATCGGATCATGTCTTCTATCAGAATGAAGTTTAAAGAGTCACGTGCTGTGCGTGTGTCAATCGGTAGAAGTCGATATTAAGTCTTGTCGTTTTGTGATCGGATGAAGTTTAATGAATCACGTGATGCGCATGTGTCAATCGGTAGATGTAGGTTTTCCATTATCGGCATGAGTTTGTATTAAGTCTTGTCGTTTTGTGATCGGAAGGAGTATAATGAGTCACGTGATGTGCATGTGTCAATCGGTAGAAGCCGATATTAAGTCTTGTTGTTTTATGATCGGATGAAGATTAATGTATCACGTGATGTGCATGTGTCAATCAGTAGGAGCGTGCACCATGCCTTGTCGTTTTTTGATCGGTAGATGTCCTTGAGTTTCCAATTCTCTTCGGCTAAGTGTCTTAACATTTTGTCTAATTATAAATGTTGTCTACTTATTGAGTTTTCAGCTGTACAGTCGAGGATTAAAGATAGAATTATCATCACTGAGAGAAAATTTAAAATTTTTCGTAACTTTTCTTAGTTCAGTTCAATGTTTTGGGAAGCAAAACCGGGTCTTGCAGACTCCGGGCGTTACAGAAAGTTTAGTTGAATTAGTTGTTATTAATAGAGTTTTGGTTGTTGGAGGTGTTGAAAACACCATTAATGAAAGCTTAGAAAATGTTGAGCGCAAATTGTTCGACGAAATGCCCGAATGAGTGGAATTAGAATTTTAGGAAATTTCCTTTAGCTAGGAGTTCAGTTAGTTTTGGAAGTTTAATGGTTTAGGCTCGGTTTTAATACCGTGTGTTATGAATTGGCTTAGGTGAACAAAGCTCATAGATAGTGCTCGGCGTGCTGAGGACCCGAGGTAAGTCTTCGTGACTTGTTTGGCCGATCTGTCTTGCACGATAAGAATGTATGTTGATTGAGGAATTGAAAATTTTGGATGTCTCGGGTAAATAGGATGGGTAGTTAGTTTTTGTTGAGTTATTGGTGCTGTGTTGTTTAATGTTACCTTTAATATTGTTAATGCATCGTACATGTCCATGCATAACGTGTAACACCCGGTTTTTCGGGTTTTCTGAGTTCTAGGATTATTTTTGTAAATTCATAATTTAGGCCTGTTTTGCGAGCGGATGGTTTTATTAGAGCCTTAGGAATTTATGAGGATTTTTAGATGAATAAGTAAAATTTTAGAGATCCAAATCGATGGGTAACGCTAGAGTTTCCGTTTTTAGCCTTTTTGAGTTTTAATTCGTGAAAATAGTAAAATAAGCCCATTTTACAAACGGGAAGTTTCGTTAGAACCCTAGGAATAAGTTGGAATATTTTGAGAGATAAGAAATTTCAGAGAAACCGAATTGTTAAACTAAATAACAAGTTAAGTAGAAAGTTAATTAGAAGGGCATTTATGTAATTTGCAAGTCAAAGTTTTATTAAATAGAAATAACCCCTCTCCCCCTCACATTTCTCCTCCCTCCCACGTAGCTCTCTCTCTCCCTTCTCTCCCTCACCCTGTGATCTCCATCCCACGACGACTCCTCTCACGCTGGCGATTCAACAACATTTCTTCTTTCGATTTCTTTTCTCCAATCGATCCTCTAGGTAAGCCCTAAGCTCTAGACACGTTTAGTTTTCAGTTTAGGGTTGTTATTCGTCAGGTTTTATCGATTTATGGTTTGTGTAAATTTACGTTTTTGATTAGAAACCGTCAGTTTTGAAAGTATTGATGATTGTTGATGATAGATTAATAGTTATTGATGATTTTTAGATTGAGAATGGATTTAAGGTTGGATTGTTGGTGTTTAAAAATAACGTTTTAATGTATGTTGGAAATCGAGATTTCTAGGCTTGATCGCTATGTGTAGTTTGAAAATTAGCTGTGGTATACTAAAGTAGACATTATGGGGGACGTATAGGCGTTTGAATTGTTGAGAACGGATATCTGATTAGGGATGAATTTGTATTTGAATGTGCGCACGTAAGGTGTTCGATAAATTGCCTGAATGAATAGTTGAATTGGTTTGGATGGAAATTATGAGGAATTGAGCTCCGATTTAGTTATGGACGTGAGAATTATGTTTCAAAGGTGTCGGTAGTGGATTAATTTCACTTATGATGTTTTTACGAAAATGAGAGTTTAGTTATCCCGAGCGAGTGCTAATGTAATGTTTTCGTGTTCAGGTTTTTCAGGTTCCACGGTTAAGATTTATGATTGAGATAATTGCTAAGGATGCCAGGTAAGTAGTGTATGTTTACGTGTTGCCCTTTTGGCCTACATCACAGAACATTAGGTTTGCTTGCATGTTTTACGTACGTCTAGTCTATGCATCATGTTTTAGAAAAAGTAAGAAAATGTTTTAGCATATGTTTTCACGACTTAATGTAGAAACTGCACGATGTAAAAAGAAAATGTAAAGTGTCTGAGGGAAGTGGTTCACCCTTCAGATGTAGATTGTGGAACGTCCAGAAAATGTATAGTGTCCGAAGGAAGTGGTTCAACCTTCGGATGAAGTTGTGGGACGTTTAGAGATGGAGAAACTAATCCGCCCTCCATTGGTAGAGGATTACATGAATGAATGATAGAAACGAAATGAGTATGTACGATGAAACACGAATGAAAGATAGAAACGAAATGATTATGTACGATGAAACACGAATGAATGATAGAAAGAATGAAAATGCTAGAACGGAAACGAAATGATTATGTACGATGAAATAGTAGAAACTGCATATGTTAAGTTAAATGTTTTAAATTCATATTTTGCATTACTTGCTAAGCATTAGGCTTATAGTGTGAGTTCTGTGATGTAGGTGAAGAAGAACAGGTACGGTGAATTTCACGAGCATGTTAGGGTTATGGACGCGGTCGGAGGTGTACGACCATGGCGGCAACCCGGCAACATTGTTGGGGCGATTCCGACCGTGGTTGGTATGAGTGAGGTGTCTATTTTTTTTGGAAATGATTAGGGAGTTTTGAGTATGTGTATTGAAATGTGATTGAAGAAAGCATGGAAATGTTATGTATGTGGATCGAACGGTTTTGATGTGAATATGGTGTTTGTAGAATGTTTAGGATGTGAAGTTGTTATTCGGGAAAGATTAATGTGGATGAGTTTTGGTGATTTGGAAGTAGGTTTGCGAGTTTAAATCGAAATGAGGGGGTTTTATGTTGGGATTTGATGAGCTTGAATGTTCGGTTTATGGATGGTGATAGAATTGGTATTGAATAGGTAGAGTTGGTTAAGTTTGGAAGTGATTGGAGGTGTTGATGTGGTACAAAATGAAAAAAAAAGAGAAGAAAGGAAAAGTAAAAATTGTTTCACTGTAGCTCATGTAGAATAGTGGTCGACCGCTATTACAAGGTGTCGACCGAACTTACAAAGGAATGCAACCCGAGAGCAAAACTGTTTTTGCACTGTAGACCACTTAGATTAGGGGTCGACCACTATTGCAAGGTGTCGACCGATTTCAGTACAACCAAAAACCAGAACCTATTTTGTGGTCGACCACTGTTATGAAGTGTCGACCGAAAGCTCTGGGGGTCGACTAGAGTGCTTTTTATAGAGTTAAACTTGAGATTTTGGTTAATTTTATCTTGTAACGAGTCTTCCACGCACAATAGTCTTCCGCCGAATGAGGTTAATTGTCTCTAAACAAGTGAGGGTAGGGGATTGAAACCTTAGACAAGTCATTTTGGGCACGTTTAAGTTAGAGCCAAAATGTCGATAGATATGGATTGTAATACCCGAGTCCGTTCTCTAACGAGCGAAATGAAAGAAAATGAATGGACAAATGATGAATGAAACTATGAACGAATGAAAAAGAAAATTTACGTGAAAAACTCGAGGGCGTAGGTCAATGTAAAGTCAACGTCAGGTCAAGTCCTGTGACGGCCCTACGCGGTTGGGGTCGTTACATAACGTTTCTAAAATATTATGAGAAATGAACTTCCGCATATGGTTTCATGAAATGGAAATTGATTAATGAAAAGGTATGAATGCACGGTCACGTCGGGGAGGCGGATAAGACATGGCTGTCCTACAGGTGAAGCATGTTCTTTCCCCCCAGGTAGATGAAAGGGGCTATCCAATCGCCGGATGTGCCATTTTTATCTACTGAGAGTGAAGCCCCGGTGACCACCTATATGAAATGAAATGAAATGAATGAAACGACTGCATGATTTTACGAACTGTACATGTATAGCATGCATTTTTATTGACGTAGATTTACTGAGCCTTTAGCTCATAGAATGTTTCAATGGTGTAGGTGATATTGAAACAGGTGAGGAATACTTTCCCCCATCCGATGAATGCACGGATTGAAGAAGGGTGCCCCTGAGAGTGTGCTGAGCAGTCGAGGTGACTTTTGACCCGTGGGAGCAAAAATGATAAGTATTTTGGGATATGCTAGGTAGAAATGATTTGGCAAATGTATAGGGGGTTTATTTGGGCTGATGGGTGATTAGTTAGAAAATATTGATGCTTTGACCTTTTTTGGATGATTTTATGGATAAGGGTTTCTTTTGGATAGTTTTGTGAACAAATACATAGAATATCTATTTGATGAATTAAATAGATGAGTTCACTGTCTAATTAGTATTATGTCTTTCGGCTTTTTGTGGATATTAGCGAACTTAATTTATGGATGTGTATTTTGGTGGATTGAGGAAAGTATGAGATAGTGGGGTTTTAGTATAGTTAGTGGAAAAGAGAAATGAGAGAAGGAGACGTGTGAAGAAGAAGTAAGGAAGCAGCATTATGGAATTAAAGTCCAGAGAGCTTGCCGATCAATCGCCAATGAGGGCGATGGATCGACTGATGTTTTATGGGCAATTTTTCCTAAGTATAGAAAAGTGTTTGGTTGAAGGCATCGACCAAAGGGTTGAGAAATTGACCCCTTAAAATTTTACACCTAAGGAATCGTCGTCCGATTAACAAATAATTCGGTCGAAGGTGTCGACAAAAGGGTTGAGAAATCAACCCCTTAGAGTTTAACGCCTATTGAATTGTCAACCAAAAAAGTCGACCGATCTCATTACTGAGGCCACGTCGACCGATGTCATTGCAGAGGCCACATCGACCAATCTCAGTACTGAGGCCACATCGACTGATTAGAAGGAAATGAATTCCAGAGTCCACCGAAAATGCAATGTGATGTAACCCGAGATGATTAAGGCGAATCAGGCGTTGACCGAAACTCCTGTTTTACTAATGAGGTCACATCGACCTATTTTAGTCAGTTTTGATTGTCGACCCCCACTGTACCATATGACGAAACCCGATAAGAAATATTGTCTGCCGAAAGGAGTCGTCAACCAAACCCGATAGGAAAGTGTTGTCTGCCGAAAGGAGTCGTTGACCAAACACGATAGGAAGTGTTGTTTACCGAAAGGACTTGTTGACGAAACCCGAGAGGAAGTGTTGTCTGTCGATTCTCCTTAGTAGTTCGTCGACCGATTCTCTTAGCAGTTTGGTCAGAGACGGAAACGTTAGCATGTCTTCCGCTTAGTGAATTTAATTGACTTTAAACGAGTACGATTAAGGATGGAAACGAAAGTTCAAATTTTACGGGATTTTTAGAAATAGTGACAAGGGTAAATTTACGGGACGTTACAGTAGCACCCATGCGACCAACTTGCACTCCACCCCACATATCTTTTCAACCACATGCTTCAGCGCTCCATTTTTGGAGGTAGTTATCCTCACACAAACAACTTCAATCTACCTCACAAATCACATCCATTTGTTTCCAAACGAGTAAGTTATGCCTTTCCAAAGATGACTTGTTTTCTCGCCCATAATAGAACTCTAGATTTCCGAACACCCTTCACTATTTCTAACATAACTCTCACTCCACATTACTTTTGATAGTCAAATTTGGAGGACACTCCTATCACACCATGGACTAGAATCTATCTAAAGTTCAGCCCCAAAGGCAAAGTAGAGATTGATATGTGCTTGTGGGAAGTTGCTACTCTCTCAGCTAAAAACACTTTCTTGCAAAAGCCGAGTAGTTAATGACCGTTACAAAGGTCTTTAATTGTCTTTATTTTTACTTTCATAATGTCTTTTGTAAGGGCATTTATAGCCCTAGCTGAGGACCATTTGGTCACTTTGAATTTGGAGAAATAGACAATATTTGCTACCTTGCAAATCCCCTCACATTTCTCTCGGTCTCTGGTAGCCGATTGTGTGTGTTGTACTTAGTCATTTTGTCTATTTGTGAGATTTAGGAAAAGTGACTTCTAATTCCCCTCCCATTACTTGTTAGCGGTGATAATATGTGGTTGAGTTGAAAAGTCTCACAAATCATCAAGTTGGAGTGTTCCCTTCTTCATTGATGTGTAGCCATAAAGTGGAAGAGTGTGTTGGCACCAATCAGACCAGCTTGCACGTGGTTATTCATATTATTCTCATCCATGCGACTTCGATTATGAAATTTTGAGGGATTAGTCCTTGCTTAGAAGGCACTGAGTTGTCAAAAATTGAGGTTCACATCCTTTGAAATATGTCATCTACAACACGCACAATCCGAGACAAAAACTATGATGACTTTCCTTTGGAGTGTTGTAATTCCCTTTATGGAATTTTAATTTGATTGCACATCATTTCGTATCACAACTATTTTGACATCTCTTTCAATGTTTCCTGCATGTTGTCGACCAAGAAATAATGGCAAGAAATGCTATAATGGCTACTCAAAATCGTGACACAAATACTCCTCAACCAAGTCAACCACAACCTAAGGAGGCCGAGTCAAGTATTAAAGGACAACTTGATGAACTTCGAACGATGTTTGTCACAACCCTGATCTCAACACCCTCGAAGACCGAGATAGTGACGCGAATTCTCCACCTAGAGAATGTTAAATAAACCATCGATGCAATATAAATAATAAATTACATGCAACTGGGCCTCAACAAATAATAAAACAAACCCACAGTTTATATACAAGACTTTATCCACAATTTATTTATACAGACATGGACCAATTAACATAAAATATAGGAAAAGATAAAACAAAACTCAAACCCTAATAGACCTATGCTGTACTGGACCAGTTAATGTATTTTTTCTTTACATTTATCTCGTGAGCAGCCACCATTTGTTCATAAAAAATGGAGAAAACAACGGAGTGAGCTTTATAAAGCTTAGTAAGAATTCTAATATTAGGATTCACCAAACTGAATCGAAATCACCTATAATCATGTAGTAATTTTCCTACATGCTTAGTCTTCACAACCATCGCTTTCATTTATCCACATCGATCAACTCTCATAATCACACATCCTGTGTTTTATGTTTTATAATTTAAGTTCTAAACATTTCTTATTAATGTTCAACTATGCATCACACCTCTTTGTGTAAGAGGTGTATTGCGCATTTACGTGAATTTTTAGGGCGGATCATTTAGGTAATCATAGCCCAACTAAAGTCTTTTCTTATTTTCTTGTGCCAATCATCTTTATGCATATATTTCTACGTTTAGTTGTTATTATAAGCATCCTGATTAACATTTACACTTTACCCTTTTTATTCCCTGATTTCTATATAACCAAGACTATCTAGACATTTTTATTTAATGTTTAATTACGTTTCACATACTCATCTTATGATCTAAATTTTATCATATTTATCTAGATATATTTATTTAATGTCTATTTCACATCTTTCTCAAAACCACTAGACATTTATGAGGCATGTCCAATTCTATATTTCTCATAAACTCTCTAAATCATGCATTATACATACAATATATATATGTGTGTGTGTGTGTGTCTATATTGTAGCGCCCCGAATTATATAAACCCGATTCGCTACTCATAATAATGAACCATACTATGACATTCTGAAAAAATTTCAACTTTTCGCTCAACGGTCAAAGTTTGACCTTTATAAACGTTAAAACTTGCAGCGGAAATTCATTTGTGTAAAACAACATTTATTAATTTAATTAAAATGTTAAAGACAATTGGTTGAAAGAAAACAAAACAAAATAGAACACGTCCACCGTTGAACAGTTCCAGCGGCAGAAGCAAAAAATAAAATAGTCTTAGCGGTAGAGGCGGAAATAGAAAACATCCACCGCTAAACAGTGTCAGTCGCACGACATGTCGACTACCCACAGCCACCGCTCTCGTCCACCGATCGAATCCTTCGAACGACAGTAACCCTCAGCATCCACCGATAACAAAACGACTAAAATCTAATA
The DNA here is from genome assembly GCA_022432975.1 of Begonia masoniana. NCBI lineage: Eukaryota > Viridiplantae > Streptophyta > Magnoliopsida > Cucurbitales > Begoniaceae > Begonia > Begonia masoniana. Next base: position 14,874,757 of record CM039510.1, read on the forward strand.
CTCACTCATACGCTCACATCCATCGGTCACAAAATGACAAAAATCTAATACTCACTCCTACGCACACATCGACCGATCACAAACGACAAAAATCTAATACTCACTCCTACGCTCACATCCACCGATCACAAAACGACAAACACTCAACATCCACCGGTGGACTACATCCACCGATAGACAAACACTCAACATCCACCGGTGGACTACAACCACCGATAGACAAACACTCAACATCCACCGGTGGACTACAACCACCGATAGACAAACACTCAACATCCACCGGTGGACTACATCTACCGATAGACAAAATACTTAACATAACAGCATAACAACGATTTTCACTCTAAACAGAGAAAACTCCGACTACCAAAAGAGCTTGAACATTTTACTAAAAATCGTTCAAAACAACATAAGTCCACAACTTTCTAAAAATATCCAGCAAAGCAACTACCTCTAAACCAAATCATGTTTTTCATGCTCAGAACAAGAAAACCATAAAGTTGTTAAAAACATCAGAACTATTAATGTTATTAAAACTCTCTGCATACTTCCACAAGTCACTTAACCACTGAAACTTCATAAATAGACAATAGTTAAACCGCCCCATCAGTTCACCAAGTCGAGGCATGAATGTGCTCCCCCAACCAGCCTATTCCTCAACATGCTTAGAGAACACACCTTCTAAGGCTTCTTTTCCTACATCACAAAACTCATCTATTGGCCTAACACTAAATAAGTGAAGCAATAAAGAAATGAAATGCTGGAACATAAATCCTAATCATGCAGTTTCTACTAACACATCTCTGTTGCATTTACATTCTTTCACTGATCTGATCCCTCGGTTCCATTGGGAGTTGGATATATTTTTCCAAAGTCATACATCCCTTCGTAAGTTAAGGGGCAGATTAGTTCCCTTAATAGTTTATCTGATCCTTCAATTTCATTGGGAAGTGGATCAATCTTCCCAAAGTCATAAATCTCTTCATAAGTTAAGGGACGGATTAGTTCTCTTAATAGTTTATCTGTTGCAATCTGTTCATTTCTCACCATACCAATACATGTAAATTCATTTTCGTATTCTTTCAAAATATGATGCATGACATACAGACAAATTCAAACATACATAATCCTAGTGTTTTGTGATGTAGGCCCGAAGGCACATGCATACTCCACTTACCTTGTCTCTTGGGGATTGTTTGGTTGTAAGCTACTTTGGGAGTTTTCTCACCTAAAATCATAAACAGAGCATTAATTCAATCTTCACTATACCTCATTCTAAACCATTTGGAAACCTAAAGTAGCTAACTTAGAACTCTAATAATCGTGCATTCCCGGTTTATCATCAAAACCCGAACCTATTCTCATTCACAGTGTTCCCAAAACACACAGATTGCACTCTCCCTGCTATCTAGTATTTAAAACTCAAGGAAAATGAAGGAAAACTCACCTAGATTGGGGAATGGAAATCGGAGAGAAAACTGCCTGGAGAGCTCTGCTGAGCTTGAGTTGAATACCGAAATAGGAAATGAGAAACAGTGGCGGCTAAACCCCACAAAACCCTTCCTTAAATACGTTATCCACTACTAAATTTCCAAATTATAGTTCTACCCTTATTTAGTCACTCATTAACCTAATCACAAGTTTCTCCCAATTTCATCCCTAAAATGCACATCATAAGTTGATAGAATAATTTTGATTAAACGGAACCGGGTGTTACAATCTACCCTACTTAAAAGAATTTTGCCCTCAAAATTCAATACCTGAATAATTATGGATATTGGTTCATCATGTCCTGCTGGCGCTCCCAAGTTGTCTCCTCTATGTTCTGGTTATGCCATAAGACTTTCACTAGTAGGACTTCTTTGTTGCGCAACACCTTCACAGCAAAGTCTAGGATCCTTACTGGTTTCTCCTCATAAGTAGCATGAACTTCAATACTCTGTTGTTCCACCACTTGAGATGGATCCCTCAAGCACTTCTTCAGCATAGAGACATGGAAGACATTGTGAATCCCTTCCATCGAGGCTGATAACCCTAACTGTTATGCTGTTTTCCCAATTCTCTTCAAGATTGGAAAAGGTCCAATAAATCTTGGATTCAACTTGCTTCTCTTTCCAAATCTCACAACTCCTCTGAATAGTAATACCTTAAGAAAAACTTCATCACCTAGTTCGAATTCCAATTCTCTACGTCTGCAGTCAGCATAACTTTTCTATCGGCTCTGAGCTGTCAAGATTCTCTGTCGGATGAGAGCAATCTTCTCAACTGTTTGTTGCACAATGTCAGGACCAAGCAACCGTGCTTCACCAACTTCATCCCAATACAAAGGAGATTTGCATTTTCGTCCATACAATGCTTCATACGGTGCCATACCAATAGTTGCTTGAAAACTGTTATTATAAGAAAACTCCACCAATAATAAATATTTACTCCAAGATCCTTGAAAATCTAATATGCATGCACGAAGCATATCTTCTAAGGTCTGAATAGTTCTCTCAGATTGTCCATCTATTTGAGGGTGAAAAGCTATACTAAAATTAAGCTGCGTACCCATAGCCTTGTGTAAACTCTTCCAGAACTTAGATGTAAACCTACAGTCTCGGTCTGAAACTATAGTGCTTGGAACTCCGTTCAATCTAACAAACTCTTGCACATACAACTCAGCAAGCTGATCCATCGAGTATGTCATCCTTAAAGGCAGAAATTAATCCATCAACTATTACCCAGATTGCATCATGTCCCTTTGCTGTCCTAGGCAATCCCACAACAAAGTCCATCGTTATTTGCTCCCATTTCCATTCGAGAACTGGTAATGGTTGCAATGCTCCTTGCAGGCCTCTGATGTTCAGCTTTAACTTGTTAACAAACTAAACACAATCCTACGTACTCTACCACACTTCTTTTCATATTTGGCCACCAATAGTGTTATTTAAGGTCTCTATACATTTTTGTGCTTCCTGGATAGACGGAGAGTCTAGAAGAATGTGCCTCCGAAAGAATCTCATTTCGAAGTTCTATATTGGTAGGAACAAACCATCTATTCCTAAACTTAAGGACTCCATCATCTGAACAGTTGAAATCCGATTTACCAGCAGACTCTATGCTTGATTTGTGCTTGTTGCACTCCGCATCATTTGTCTGAGCTTCCTTTATCATATCCAAAAGTGTAGGCTTCAAAGATATGGCTTGAAAGCATAGTTGATACACTGGACACAGCTTGTAAGTTAAATATTTGGAATTCTGACTCTAAGGCTAACGACATGTCAAGAACCAAAGCCGAGGCTGAAGTCGTCACCCTACTCAAAGCATCAGCTACTACATTCGCCTTGCCGGGGTGGTATTTGATCTCAAAATCGTGGTCCTTGACAAACTCTAACCATCTACGTTGCCTCATATTTAATTCTTTCTGTGTGAAAATATACTTCAAACTTTTATGGTCCGAAAATATCTCACAAGACTGTCCATACAGGTAATGTCTCCAAATCTTTAGTGCCAAAACCACTGCAGCTAATTCTAAGTCGTGTGTAGGGTAATTCTTCTCGTGTGTTTTCAACTGTCTAGAAGCATAGGCTATTACTTTCCCATCTTGCATTAACACACAACCGAGTCCAACCTTGGAGGCGTCACAATAAATACTGAACTCTCCATTTTCAACAGGGAGTGTTAATACTGGAGCATTGGTCAACTTTTGTTTCAAAGTCTGAAAACTATTCTCACATTCCTCTGTCCAAGCATACTTAATGTTTTTCCTAGTTAACCGAGTGAGGGGTGTTGCAATCTTCAAGAATCCTTCAATAAATTTTCTGTAATATCCTGCTAATCCAAGGAAACTCCGAATATCAGTGGCATTCTTCGGTTGGGGCCATTCCTTAACTGCTTGAACCTTAACTGGATCGACAGATATTCCATCACTCGAGATCACATGACCAAGAAAGTGAACTCTGTCCAACGAAAACTCACACTTAGAAAACTTAGCATAAAGTTGATGTTGCCTTAGTACTCCCAATACCAGGTTCAAATGTCTTGCATGCTCCTCCTTAGTACGTGAATAGATTAGTATATCATCAATAAATACTATGACAAACTTGTCCAAATACTCATGAAACACTCTATTCATAAGATCCATGAAGGCTGCTGGTGCATTTGTCAATCCAAAGGACATAACCAAAAACTCATAATGTCCATACCTTGTGTGAAAGGCAATCTTAGGAATATCTTCTGATTTGACTTTCAATTGGTAATAACCAGACCTTAGGTCAATCTTAGAGAAAACACGTGCACCCTTAAGTTGGTCGAACAAATCATCAATCCTTGGCAATGGATACTTGTTCTTGATAGTTAACTTATTCAATTCCAGATAATCAACGCACATATGCATTGATCCATCCTTCTTCTGAACAAAAAGAACTGGTGCACCCCACGGTGAAAAGCTTTGGCGTATAAACCTTTTATCCAATAGTTCCTCCAACTGTTTCTTCAATTCCTTAAGCTCCGTAGGTGCTAACCTATAGGGATTCTTAGATACAAGCTCAGCGTCTCGGTAAACATCTACAATAAACTCAATGTCCCTATCTGGCTGCAAGCCAGGAAGGTCATCTAAAAATACTTTTGGAAAGTCTTAGAAAATCAAGACATTTTTAGGGCTCGATTTTCCTACTAATTGTGTGTCTAAAACACTGGCCAAAAAGCACAAATACTCACTACATTGGGGGGGGGGGGGGGTCTAGCATCGATGGAAGTCATAACAGTCATTTTCCTACTCCTCTTCAAAGCTTGGAAGGTATGCTTCAAACCACCAGGGGGTTGAAAACTAACAATTCTAGTCCTACAATCGATTGTGGCATAATGTTTGAACAACCAATCCATTCCTAAGATTACATCAAATCCCATTATATCCATAATAATGAGATCAGCCAGTAAATTCTTGTTTCCTACCAACACGACACTATCAAACATCACTTGGTTAGAGTGCATGCGCTCACCAGAGGGTAACGCGACGTTAAATACGTGCTCAGTAGGGGTAAACTATACATCTAACTTGACAGCAAACGCATACTCTATAAACGAGTGTGTTGCACCAGAATCTATTAAAGTAAAAGCAGGTATAGAGTTGATAAAAATGGTACCTAACACTACGGCGGGTTGTTCCTCATCGCCCGACTCCAACATGGAAAATATCCTCGACTTAATCTTAGCAGGGCCACTCTTCAGAGCTGGACAGTCTCTGTTAATATGGCCGACTTTGTTACAGTTGAAGCATCGGGTGATTTTTGGGTTCGGGCAATCCCTGTATGTGTGTCCAACTTCCACACAGTTAAAACACTTTCCCGTCCCAAACCTGCACTCGGCCAGATGACCTTTCAAACACTTCGGGCACTGGGGAAACTTCCTGGTATCCTGCACCTTCTTTCCTGTTCCCTGGTTATTCTGACCTTCACTTGGCCTTTTCATTCCTCTCTACAGGTGTGGCTGGATAAACTTTCATGGGGCTTCCTTTGGCCTAACACAATTCATCTCCGCTTCTTCCAACTCTAACGTCGTGGACACAACTTCACTGAAGGACAAACCCTTAATACCACAAAATTTTACTCCTCTATAAATTTCCGGCTTCATTCCATGCACAAACTGAAACACCTTATCCTCATTCTTGTGAACAAAGTGTCCAGCAAACCTCGACAGGGACTCGAATTACCTACTGTACTCAGCCACAGACCCTGTCTGCTTCAAGTTCAAAAACTCTACTTTCTTTGCAGCCTGGACTGTGCTGTTAAAATATTTCTTATAGAAATCTTCTTGAACTGTGACCATGACATAGCCAGAACATCAGCGGTGGTCTCTATGGTTTCCCACCAAAGTTGAGCGTCCCCAGCTTCTCCGACGTTGGCACATCTGAACATGCTCTTGATTTTCTTAAGCCATTCCTCAGCAATAATCGGATTGGATGACTTTCCATCAAATGTGGGCGGCTGTAGCCTCCAAAATCGGTCTCCTGAATTCTCACTGCTGGAACTCGAGTTGGCACTTCCTTGTACCTCTCGATTCAACAGCACTCCTAACTGGTCGGACTGCTGACGCACTAAGTCTGTTTGCTGACGCACCAAATCGGTCAGCTGCCTAATTACACTAGGATCTTCCTCACGCCCCGGATTTGGTATCTCTCTTGGTACCCTTGGTCTTCCTGGTCGTCTAGACATTTTACTAAATTCCTGTACAAGTTTAATTGATCTCACAAATATCTAATCTCTAAAGTTAACATAAACACTTACAGTTGTTGAAGTACTTCCATGCAACGATTGACACTGATGAGTAATCTTTTGAACGGTTTAACTGAATGTCTCTGATACCGTATTGTAGCGCCCCGAATTATATAAACCCGGTTTGCTACTCATAACACTGAACCATACTATGACATTCTGAGAAAATTTTAACTTTTTTCTCAACGGTCGAAGTTTGACCTTTATAAACGTTAAAACTTGCAGCGGAAATTCATTTGTGTAAAACAACATTTATTAATTTAATTAAAATGTTAAAGACAATTGGTTGAAAGAAAACAAAACAAAATAGAACACGTCCACCGCTGAACAGTTCCAGCGGCAGAAGCTGAAATAAAATAGTCTCAGCGGTAGAGGTGGAAATAGAAGGCATCCACCGCTAAACAGTGTCAGTCGCACGACATGTCGACTACCCACAGCCACCGCTCTCGTCCACCGATCGAATCCTTCGAATGACAGTAACCCTCAGCATCCACCGATCACAAAACGATAAAAATCTAATACTCATTCCTACGCTCACATCCACCGATCACAAAATGACAAAAATTTAATACTCACTCCTACGCTCACATCCACCAGTCACAAAACGACAAAAATCTAATACTCACTCCTACGCACACATCCACCGGTCACAAATGATAAAAATCTAATACCCACTCCTACGCACACATCCACCGGTCACAAACGACAAAAATCTAATACTCACTCCTACGCTCACATCCACCGATCACAAAATGACCAACACTCAACATCCACCGGTGGACTACATCCACCAATAGACAAACACTCAACATCCACTGGTGGACTACAACCACCAATAGACAAACACTCAACATCCACCGGTGGACTATCCTACGCTCACATCCACCGATCACAAAACGATAAAAATCTAATACTCACTCCTACGCTCACATCCACCGATCACAAAACGATAAAAATCTAATACTCACTCCTACGCTCACATCCACCGATCACAAAACGATAAAAATCTAATACTCACTCCTACGCTCACATCCACCGATCACAAAACGATAAAAATCTAATACTCACTCCTACGCTCACATCCACCGATCACAAAACGATAAAAATCTAATACTCACTCCTACGCTCACATCCACCGATCACAAAACGATAAAAATCTAATACTCACTCCTACGCTCACATCCACCGATCACAAAACGATAAAAATCTAATACTCACTCCTACGCTCACATCCACCGATCACAAAACGATAAAAATCTAATACTCACTCCTACGCTCACATCCACCGATCACAAAACGATAAAAATCTAATACTCACTCCTACGCTCACATCCACCGATCACAAAACGATAAAAATCTAATACTCACCACCGATAGACAAACACTCAACATCCATCGGTGGACTACATCCACCGATAGACAAAATAGTCAACATAATAGCATAACAACGATTACTACCAAAAGAGCTTGAACATTTCACTAAAAATCGTTCAAAACAACATAAGTCTATAACTTTCTAAAAATATCCAGCAAAGCAACTACCTCTAAACCAAATCATGTTTTTCATGCTCAGAACAAGAAAACCATAAAGTTGTTAAAAACATCAGAACTATTAATGTTATTAAAGCTCTCTGCATACTTCCACAAGTCACTTAACCACTGAAACTTTATAAATAGACAATAGTTAAACCACCCCATCAGTTCACCAAGTCGAGGCATGAATGTGCTCCCCCAACCAGCCTATTCCTCAACATGCTCAGAGAACACACTTTCTGAGGATTCTTCACCTACATCACAAAACTCATCTATTAGCCTAACGCTAAATAAGTGAAGCAATAACGAAATGAAATGCTGGAACATAAATCCTAATCATGCAGTTTCTACTAACATATCTCAGTTGCATTTACATTCTTTCACTGATCTGATCCCTCGGTTCCATTGGGAGTCAGATCAATTTTCCAAAGTCATACATCCCTTCATAAGTTAAGGGACGGATTAGTTCCCTTAATAGTTTATCTGATCCATCAATTCCATTGGGAAGTGGATCAATCTTCCCAAAGTCATAAATCCCTTCATAAGTTAAGGGGCAGATTAGTTCCCATTAATAGTTTATCTGTTGCAATCTGTTCATTTCTCACCATACCAATACTTGTAAATTCATTTTCGTATTCTTTCAAAATATGATGCATGACATACAGACAAATTCAAACATACATAATCCTAGTGTTTTGTGATGTAGGCCCGAAGGCACATGCGTACTCCACTTACCTGGTCTCCTGAGAATTGTTTTGTTGTAAGCTACTTTGGGAGCTTTCTCACCTAAAATCATAAACAGAGCATTAATTCAATCTTCACTATACCTCATTCTAAACCATTTGGAAACCTAAGGTAGCTAACTTGGAACTCTAATAATCGTGCATTCTCGGTTTATCATCAAAACCCTGTAATATCCGGCTTGTACGGATTTTTGAATATATTATGTTATATTATTATTTCATTATTTAATGGCATTTTTGGTAAATATGTCAAATCAGGTCCGTTTTACAAAAAGAAAGCGTCATTACGATTCTAACGAATAATAAGAATTTTAAGGAATTTATGGGAATTTTCGGAGATCAAACACTATATTCCGAGTAAATACACCTTTTGTAGTGTAAAAGACGTTCTCGTAAAAATAGGAAACGAGGTCCGAATCGCGAACGGACAGTTTTAATAAATTCCTGGCAATGAATAAAAGTTATTGGCAAAATATGGAACTTTCGAGAATCGAATAGTTGGACGATTAACGAACCGAAGGACGAAACAAAATAGAAATAAGAGCTAAGGGCAATTTGGTAATTTGCCAAATCAAATTATTAAATAACCTAAATTTTCTCTCTTTCCCTCACTTCTCTCTTTTCTTCTCTTGCCGCCCACGAAACCAGAGAGCTTCTCCTCTCTCGGCCGCCGACGACTTCCAACATTCCGACCTCCGTCCGACCTCCGTTCGTTCCGATTTCTTCACGGTTTCTTCTCCTCTCGCTACCCTCGGTAAGTAGCTTCGGTCTTTGAGCGTTAAATTCCAAGTTTTAGGTCGATTTAACGTTAGGATTTCGATTAGGGTTTCGATAAAAATGTCGAATTAGGGCTCGTAATTAATAGGTTAGCCATGATTAAGTATGTATTGAACGTAGTTGACGTTATTGGACGAAGAAAAATCAATTTGTGAAAAAGTTAAAAATTGGTAAATTTCCGGGTTTTTGAGAAAAACTCGTTAATTGAGATTTCGGATTATCGAGCCTTAATTGACGTTCTAAATGCTTTAATTAGCTAAGTTGGAATTTAGGAAATTCATTAGTTGAGGATTTTATAATTTGAACGTTTATAATTCAAATTGGTTTTAACGGTGGATATCGTGTTTTCCTCAGACACACGACTCCAGTGGACGAAGCTTGAGATCCAGCGCGCTCAAGGTAAGTTCTCGTGACTTGCTTGACCGAAAGGTCTACACCATACTCGTCGTTGTGTCAAGGATCCTTGAGGGTTCCTTGTTTTACGTTGTTTAGGTTGGGTAGTTAGGTTGGTTGTTTATAGGTTATGTTGTATTGTCTTGTTAATATGTATGCTGTTTGTTTACTTTCCGCTGATTAACTGTTCATGCATCACGTATTTCAAATGTCATAGAAAATGGATTTCCGCACGTGTTTTAAGGAAAGAAATGAACCTCTGTAATTAATGTACGTAATCTGTATCTGTATCTGTATCTGGTTACGCTAGGTGGGGCTCAGGCATGGCTGTAGGGTTTGTGAGCATGTACCCCCCTCCTCTAAATCGAAAGTGGTAGTCCGACCGCTGGGATGTATCCTTTCCATTTAGAGGGCTGATATCTCGGTAACAATCTGTCTGTGACGTAATGAAAAGAATGAAAATGTATCTGAATATGAATCTGTAATCTGCACGTTTTATGAATGGCATACGCACGCATGCATCTGCATTTACGTAGCTTACTGAGATTTCAATATCTCATATGTGTCTGTATGGTGTAGGTGACGTTCTAGGTTACGTTGACCCAGGTGAGGATGATATTCCTCCTCCTGACGTAGGAGCAGCTGATGGATGATGGCCGTGGGAGTGCGCTGAGCAGTCGAGGCGCGTTTTGACCCGTGGGGGGTGTATGTAAAGGTTTTGGGGGTTCTTTGTGATATTTTGGATTGATGATAAACTGTATAGAACAAATTTAGGTTGTTTGGATCTGGATAGGGGTTAGATAACGTTTTGGTAATTGTATGTAAAAATGTTTTGGTTTAAACTGCTTTGATAAATGTTATAAAATGTTTTGGTTTAAACAGTTATTTAAACGTTATAGAAATTCTGGAACTGTTTGGTTAATGTTTAAATTAAGTGTTATGAACTATTTTTAGGTTGATACGGATAGCTCGGTTTTTAGAGCTATCCACGCAGTTGGACTTCGTAAAGTCCGACGCGAGTCGATTGAGTTTATATTATGTTTTAATTGGTTGAGTTAGGTTGTGAATTATGGTGATCGTTGGCGTGAAGTAACAGAAATTTGCTCTCTGGAATTCAGGATTCCAGAGAGCGTAGCAGGAAGGATAGAGGAAAAATGTTGAATTCTGCTCTCTGGAATCACGTTCCAGAGTGGTGGAAATGTTAGAGTAAAAAGGTTGGTTGCTCTCTGGAAATAAAAATTTCCAGAGAGCGAAGTCGCTGCACACTGTGCAGCGATCAGTCGCTGCACACATTGCAGCGACCAGCGCCTGGTCGCTGCTGTGTGCAGCGACCAGCGCCTGGTCGCTGCATAGGGCAGCGACCGTGCGCTGCTCCATTCACGAGGGCAGAATTCCGATTCTGCCCTCCCCTCTTTTGTCTGTTTATTTTTAAGTTTTATTAAATGTTTTAGTTTTAATTATTTATTAAAGGTTTTGTTTAATTGCTTTTAAAGTTCAGTTTTAATTCCGACTTCAGTTCTGATTTCAACTTCGGTTTAGATTCCGCATTAAGTTTTATTTAAAGCATAGAAAAGTAAAAAGTATAAAATGAAAAATTATACGGGAAATACGGGTACAGTATTAGGGGTGTTACAAACCCAAACCTATTCTCATTCACAGCGTTCCCAAAACACACACATTGCACTCTACCTGCTATCTAGTCACTAAAACTCAAGGAAAACGAAGGAAAACTCACCTAGATTGGGGAATGGAAATCAGAGAGAAAACTGTCTGGAGAGCTCTGCTGAGCTTGAGCTGAATACCGAAAGAGGAAATCAGAAACAGTGGCGGCTAAACCCCACAAAACCCTTCCTTAAATACGTTATCCACTACTAAATTTCAAAATTACAGTTCTACCCTTATTTAGTCACTCATTAACCTAATCACTAGTTTCTTCCAATTTCATCCCTAAAATGCACATCATAAGTTGATAGAATAATTTTGATTCAACGGAACCGGGTGTTACATATATATATATATATATGGTATTATGGGAGGTATAATTTGTCACATTCAAACCAAATATATATCTTACCAACTATGTATTGTGTGACGTATGTAAAGTTAGAAAATAAGGGAAGTGACTTTGAGTCTCCCTTCGGTTGCAAATCCCTAACCCTCCGGAGGTATATTGTGATGTGCATGCGCTACTATAATATAGTTAGTAGGGTATACATATGTGTGCAGCTTTACATATTGGAATTTTGGATCATGCATACCATCGTTCACATCACATGTTGATATGATTTATACATATTGGCATTCACATAATATGTAAATATGGTACTTGTAACGCCCCGAGTAATCTGAACCCGGTTTGCTACCCATAACACTGAACCGAACCATGACGACTTGATGCTAAATTTAAAAAAAAGAAATTTCGCTCGACAGTCAAAATTTGACTTTTTCTAAAAATTTAAAATATTTAAAACTTGCAGCGGAAATAATTCTAAACAGCAATGTAGTAAAACAAAACTATAAATCATGGTTTGAAATGTTAAGAGGCAATCGGTAGTTTGGAATTAAAGTTTAAAACTGTGGAATACTAGGAGAAATCGCGGAAATCCAACGTATCTGCCGATGAGCAAAGCCAACGGAAGGAGCAAAAAAAAATGAAAACAAAAAGGCTTCTACCGATGACGTGCCCAAACAACGCATTACCATCTGCCGATGACGTCAACGCAACACCATCTGCCGATGAAGTCAACATAACTTCATCTGCCGATGAAGTCAACATAACTTCATACACAACTTCATCTGCCGATGAAGTCAACACAAATTCATCTGCCGACAGATTTCCATCTTCCGATAGACAAACGCACGACATCTACCGATGACGTCAGCCGGATGATTCCTTCATCCAACATCTGCCGATCGCTAGACGACAAAAACCTACACAACATCTTCCGATAGACAACTTAACCATGACTCAACATCTACCGATAGACATCATCTACCGATAGAGAACAAAACAACATTTCATCAACTCCTCGTTATAAAACACTACTCCAACTACAGAAAAGGATTTACTTACTCTACTGAAATCATTCAAAAAACGATTCAACCATTGCATTACTCAAAATTCAGCAAGTACTAACATCTAGACCCAACAAGATACGGTTATCAGGAAGGAAAACTCAAAACATGTTCAAAACTTTGAAATCAATTCTGTCATGAAAACTCAACATACTCAGAATGAATCTTTAACTACTAGTCCTCCACATTGACAGACATAAGTTAAACCGCCCCATCAGCTGCCAGAACATTGAATAGGTGCACTCCTCCAACCCGGCTAGTCCTCAGTTAACTCAGTAAACACACCTGCTGTCACACCCGACATTTCGGCCAGGTGATTTTCTGACTATTTTCATTGTCACCCTCTTATTTAACCGTTATGATTTAAATTTAATGTTAAGACAAATTTATTACAAGTTGAGTAAAACTAGGTTGGGTGGCAGTTTAGTAATTAGAATTGATGGATTAGGTATAAATAGGAAATGGAAACCTTAAACCTCATTTTATTACCACTGTAGTCGACATTCCCTCTCGGCGATTTCTTCTCTCCCAAGTTCTTGCTCTCGGCTACCAGAACTTCCCTTTACCGACGGCTGGTTTCGAGCTTGCTCTTCTCTGCAAATCCACACCCGAGGTATGAAATGGACAATGTAGTCATTCATTAGTAAATAGAGCTCTGTTTTCAGCTCGGCACTGAGTTCGGATATTTTTAGCAGTGGCCGAGTAGTTTAAGACTTTTCAAAATCTGAGAGTAGAAATGTCATCCTGAATCGATTCTGAACATTTTAAGTAACCAACTCGGATTTAACCAATGGTAAAACCTGTCCACCTAGTTACGAGATTTCAGACTGCAGTGTGGCAAACAGAGGAATCGGAATGACTTTAGCTATTAGATCCTAGGATGGTTTATGATTAGGACTATTAGGACTTTGTTTTAACTACTGTAATGTACATGTTTTAGGTGAAGAAGTTTAAAGGAAAGAAGCTCGGATTGCTAAGGAATCCAGGTAAGTGAATGTATTAAGATTTCCGGCCACTAGGGCCCTACACCGCAAGGGTATTAGGAAATCACTGAGATGTTAGCTTATTGACTATGATTTGTTATTTCCACGATATGAAGAAGTTGTGTAAGTAAATGTAAAGTTACAGGATGTTTTACTTGCCCTCATGATATGACTTCTCTCTATGAACTTTATGTCTATGCACTGTGTCCCTGTTATGATTAGGTTGAGAATATGAAAAGCAAATGTAACCAAGATTAAGTGCAGAGCGGGGAAAGACTATGTTATGTATGTCTCGCGAATTCTCCCACTGGTGGAGGCCGAGTTAATGATATGTACGACTCGCGAAATCTCCCACTGGTGGAGGCCGAGTTAATGATATGTACGACTCGCGAAATTTCCCACTGGTGGAGGCCGAGTTAATGATATGTATGGCTCGCGAATTCTTCCACTGGGGAGGCCGAGTGATGTATCATGATTGCCGCGATAGGCAAATGATTATGTACGACTGCCGCGATAGGCAAATGACTATGTACCCCTGTCTTCCTCCCTCGTTCCCTGCCTTAATACATGTTATGTAAATGATAAAGATGAACATGAATGAAGAATGGTTTATGAATTATGTCTCTTTAAATTGTGTACTCATGTATATCTGTCAGCATGCATTCCTTACTAAGCATTAGGCTTATAGTTAAACCTTATGGTGTAGGTGAAGAATGTTCAGGTGAGGATTTATGTTCAAAGAGGATGCTTAAGGCTGTTGCTGGAGGATGCCCAAGGTGACAGTGCGGGACTGGAGAGGCGATTTGTGACCCCTGGTTAAGACTCTTATGTTACAGTATGTTAAAGGATATGGTAGCTAAGTAGGATGAGATATTTTAAAACGTTGAGCTTTGAAAACTGTCTAGTGGATCATGAGTTAGGGAATGATTATATAGATTATAAATGATCTGTTGCTTAAGTCTTCCGCTATTGCATTTTGAATGAGTTGGTGTTGTCTTTCTGTTGGGAGGGGGTTATTTGATGATTAGTGTTCGCTACCGTAAGACGGAAGCTGGATGAGGCAATCTTCCGGTTGACGTCATCGCAGATGCCGAGAGTTAATTGTTTGATGGTTTAGAGTCTTCCGGCTGACGGTCATCGGCATATGCCGAGACGTCATCGGCAGATGCCGGAGAGTTAATTGTTTGATGGGTTTAGTCTTCCGGCTGACGTCATCGGCAGATGCCGAAGGGTAGTTGTTTGTTGGTTACGGAAGATGTAAACTGTGTTTGTCGTTTAGCGACCGGAAGATGTAAATGTGTTTGTCGTTTAGCGACCGGAAGATGTAAAATGTGTTTTGTCGTTTAGCGACCGGAAGATGTAAAATGTGTTTTGTCGTTTAGCGACCGGAAGATGTAAAATGTGTTTTGTCATTTAGTGACCGGATGATGTTTTAATTTAGCACGCGAGGCCCACGTGCCCACCGGAAGATGTCTCCTTTTAGGTGATGTTAAGCGAGTCACGCGTAATGCACGTGATGACCGGACGACTAAGTTTCTGAGGGTTGTCAACGCATGCAACCCATGCAAACCCGAGTGGTATTTTGTTAAGAGAATTGAGGGCACTTCCTCTTTTCCCGAAATTGTCAAGAAACCGATGACCGAGTCCAGTCGCTCGACTCTGTGAAAGTTTGAGCCGACGAGGCGTGGGAAGTTGGGCATGAGAGGGTTCGTCTTCCTTAATGGTTCTGCGTCTCTATTACCAGTTTAGAAAAAAAAATATACATGTAAAATGTGAAAGTCTGTTGAGAGATAGTAAGTGAATGTAATAATAGTAAAAGTCAAGCAAACGATTAATGAAAGGATATGAACACGTGACGGCTCCTGGCCGGGGTCATTACAATTGTGGTATCAGAGCAAAACCAGGTTCTAAAACCGATTCTGCAGACTGCCTCCCAGCACTGACTGTCACTTGAGCACACCTCAGCAACTGTAAGTGTTTATGATTTCATGTATGTCATTAAGTTAAGTTATGCCTGTAATGATTTGTCTAGGAATCCCAAGATGGTTAGAGGTCAACAGAGAGAGGCCAATGAGGATAGCAATGCTATTGCTCAGTTGACTGAGTTGGTCATGCGCCAATCTCACCAGATAGAACGACTGATGACAGCTAGAGAAGAACAAGGCAACTCCAGTACTAACGCAACTCATGATCATGGGGGTGAGCGCTTCCACCGGCTCCGACCCCCGGTGTTAAATGGGTATGTCTCAGATCCTATTCATGCTGAGGAGTGGATTCGAAAAATAGAAGACATGTTTAAGTATGCAAAGGTTGACGAAGGGGATAAGGTCACCTATGCTGTCTTTCATTTGGAGTTAAGTGCAAGGCATTGGTGGGACTCGATCCAGAGCACCACTAATGCCGAAGCTATGACCTGTGGGATGTTCAAGACTGCCTTCTTTGACAAGTACTTCAATAGGACTGTTCGGGCCAACAAGAAGAAGGAGTTTATGAATCTACGACAAACTGGCTCTGTGACGGATTATATATGTGAATTTGATGCTTTATCACGGTTTGCTCCCCGTATGATTGAGGATGAGGAAGATAAGATTTACCAGTTTGTTCAAGGACTGAAGCCAAGTCTGTACATGAAAGTGAAGACTGCCGGGATACATAATGTACCTTATGGTGAAGTGACGGCTAAGGCCTTGGAGCTAGAAGAGGCAGAAATGACAGCATATGCACAGCGCGAACAGCCAAAGAAACTCATGAAGGACACTCAGCCGCCACCACGTCAGAACAAAGGTTGGCAGCCACGACAGAACAGGGGACCACAGCAACAACAGCATGGAATGAAGAGGCCCCTCAACCAGAATGATGATCAGGGAAAAGGAAAGAGACCTTTGGCACCTCTGTGCCCTACATGTCAGAGGAACCACCCTGGTGAGTGCAAGTTGCTTTCTGGCCGCTGTTTCAGGTGTGATAAGACCGGACACATGGTCAGAGATTGTCCCATGCCGCCAGACCCGAACCGTGCAAGGGTTGTACCCAGAGTGTATGCGTTGATGGAAGATGAGGGAGCTGATCAACATACAGTCATATCAGGTACCATCATGATCTGTGGTTTTGCTGCTTATACACTCATAGATACAGGGGCCACACACTCGTTTATATCGACCTTGTTTGTATGCAAACATAGCATAGGACCCTTACCAGCTGAAAGGTCATATAGTGTTGTGTTGCCATCAGGGAAGTCCCTACATTCAGAACAGATTGTTAAGGGTGACGTCGTGTCCTTAGGGGATAAGAATCTCTATGCGGAATTAATTGTCATTGACATAAAAGGGTATGAAGTGATATTAGGGATGGATTGGTTATTTAGACATCATGCCACGATAAGTTGTAGATCTGGAATAGTTGATTTTAGACCCCCAAATGATAACCATTATTCCTTCCAAGCTATTCCTAAAATAAGTAAGATACCAATTATATCCTCACTAGAAATATACCGAATGCTGAGAGGTGGTTGTGAGAGCTACCTGGCTAGTGTAATAGATGACCGGGTGAAGAATAAAATTGAGCTACAGGATATTCCTATAGTCCGAGAGTTTCCCGAGGCATTCTTAGATGATTTACCGGGTATACCACCCGATAGAGAGATAGAGTTTGTAATTGATACATACCCCGAGGCATCACCTGTATCTAAGAATCCTTACCGTATGGCACCTGTTGAGTTGAAAGAATTGAAGGTTCAACTGCAGGAATTGGTTGACAAGGGATTTATTCGCCCCAGCAGTTCTCCTTGGGGTGCACCAGTCTTATTTGTAAGGAAGAAGGATGGTTCTCTTAGAATGTGCATAGACTACAGGGAACTAAATAAGTTGACAATCAAGAATAGGTACCCCTTACCCAGGATTGATGATTTGTTTGACCAATTGCAAGGAGCTAAGGTGTTTTCAAAGATAGATTTACGTTCGGGTTATTACCAACTGAAGGTTAAAGAAGGAGATATACCAAAGACAGCCTTCAGAACCCGCTATGGACATTATGAATTCTTAGTCATGTCGTTTGGATTGACAAACGCCCCTGCCGCTTTTATGGATCTAATGAACCGTGTGTTTCGTGAGTATTTGGATAAGTTTGTGATTGTATTCATAGATGATATCTTGATATATTCCCGAACTGTGGCTGACCATGAAGAACATTTGAAAGTAGTTTTGACGACATTGAAGGAGCATCAACTTTACGCCAAGCTGTCTAAGTGTGAGTTTTGGTTAGATAAGGTTAATTTCCTTGGCCATGTAGTTTCTGCTAATGGCATATCTGTGGACCCAACCAAAATTCAGGCAGTAAAGGATTGGCCTCAACCTAAGAATGCCAGCGAAGTCCGCAGCTTCCTTGGATTGGCAGGCTATTACAGGAAGTTCATCAAGGGATTTTCCATGATAGCTAAACCCCTGACAGGTTTAACAAAGAAGGACATTAAGTATTCTTTGACTGAAGCCTGTGAAGATAGCTTCCAGACGTTAAAACTGAAGTTAACAACAGCTCCTGTATTGACCCTCCCAACCGAAGAAGGAAAATTTAGTGTTTACTGTGATGCGTCTAAAGTTGGGTTAGGTTGTGTTTTGATGCAAGAGGGTAAAGTTATAGCGTATGCTTCTAGGCAGCTAAAGAGTTACGAGCAAAATTACCCCACTCATGATCTAGAATTAGCTGCCGTTGTTTTTGCCTTGAAGATTTGGAGGCACTATTTATATGGACAGCAATGTGAGGTGTTTTCTGACCATAAAAGTCTAAAGTACCTCTTCACACAGAAGGAATTGAACATGAGACAGAGACGTTGGTTGGAATTTGTCAAGGACTACGATTTTGAGATCAAGTATCACCCCGGGAAGGCTAACTCTGTAGCTGATGCGTTGAGTAGGATGTCAACAACAATGCAGCCCGTGGTTTCAACCATGTCTATACCCTTAAGAACAGAAGTTCAGAAATTTGACTTGGAGATGGTTCCAGAATTATCAGTCTTGCTCGCTGAGTTAACTATTCAACCAACAATTTTGGAAAAGATCAAGGATGCACAACAGAAGGATTCAGTGGAAAATATCAGCATGATGGATAAGTTGAAGGACACCACCTCCGAGTTCAGTCTCTCCAAGGATGGGATCCTGAGGTTTAGAAATCGATGGTGCATTCCTAATGATGTGGAATTGCGTAAGTTGATCTTGGCTGAGGTGCACTCCTCTTCCTTTTCTGTACATCCTGGCTGCACCAAGATGTACCGAGACCTGAAGTTACAGTACTGGTGGCCTAACCTAAAAAGGGATGTTGCTAAGTATGTTGAGTCCTGTTTAGTATGCCAACAAGTCAAAGCCGAGCACCAACGTCCAGGAGGTACTCTTCAGCCGTTGCCTATTCCCGAATGGAAGTGGGAACATATAGCTATGGATTTTGTTGTAGGACTACCTAAGACGACAAAAGGACATGATTGTATTTGGGTTGTGGTGGATAGACTGACGAAATCAGCCCATTTCTTACCTGTAAGGACCACCTATACGATGGACCAATTTGCTGATCTTTATGTTCAGGAAATTATTAGATTGCATGGGATCCCTGTATCCATTGTCTCTGACCGTGACCCCAGGTTCACCTCTCGATTCTGGAAAAGTTTGCAAGGTACATTAGGTACAAAGTTATCTTTCAGCACAGCTTTTCACCCACAGACCGATGGCCAATCAGAAAGGACGATTCAAATACTCGAAGATATGTTGAGAGCATGTGTACTTGACTTTCAGACAACTTGGAGCAGACATTTACCACTAGTTGAGTTTTCCTACAATAACAGTTATCAGTCCACCATTGGTATGGCACCTTTTGAAGCACTGTATGGTAGGAAATGTAGGTCACCTCTTTATTGGGACGAGGTTGGTGAAGCAAAACTTCTTGGGCCTGATATTCTGCAGCAAATGTCAGATAAGATTACCACTATTCGGAAAAGAATGATGACTGCACAAAGCCGGCAGAAGTGTTATGCAGATCAAAGGAGAAGGGAACTCGAGTTTTCAGTAGGAGATGAAGTATTCTTAAAGGTGTCACCATTTAAAGGAGTCTTAAGATTTGGCAAGAAGGGAAAACTTAATCCTAGATTTATTGGACCCTTCCCTGTCTTGGCAAAAATCGGGAGTACAGCTTACAGACTGCAACTGCCTCCATCATTGGATAAAGTTCATAATGTCTTCCATGTGTCAATGTTAAGAAAGTGCATGCGTGATCCGATGCAGGTCATCCAGCCATCGGATATTGGTTTAGAGCCGACACTGGAGTATGAGGAGAAACCGATACAGATATTGGAATATGCAGTCAAGACTCTGAGAAACAAAGAGATCCCATTGGTGAAAGTTTTATGGACAAATCACGGCATTGAAGAAGCCACATGGGAAAGGCAGCAGGAGATGTTGGACAAATATCCTAAGTTATTTGCTTGAGCAATTTTCGAGGACGAAAATTTTGTTTAAGGAGGGGTGGATGTCACACCCGACATTTCGGCCAGGTGATTTTCTGACTATTTTCATTGTCACCCTCTTATTTAACCGTTATGATTTAAATTTAATGTTAAGACAAATTTATTACAAGTTGAGTAAAACTAGGTTGGGTGGCAGTTTAGTAATTAGAATTGATGGATTAGGTATAAATAGGAAATGGAAACCTTAAACCTCATTTTATTACCACTGTAGCCGACATTCCCTCTCGGCGATTTCTTCTCTCCCAAGTTCTTGCTCTCGGCTACCAGAACTTCCCTTTACCGACGGCTGGTTTCGAGCTTGCTCTTCTCTGCAAATCCACACCCGAGGTATGAAATGGACAATGTAGTCATTCATTAGTAAATAGAGCTCTGTTTTCAGCTCGGCACTGAGTTCGGATATTTTTAGCAGTGGCCGAGTAGTTTAAGACTTTTCAAAATCTGAGAGTAGAAATGTCATCCTGAATCGATTCTGAACATTTTAAGTAACCAACTCGGATTTAACCAATGGTAAAACCTGTCCACCTAGTTTCGGATTTCAGACTGCAGTGTGGCAAACAGAGGAATCGGAATGACTTTAGCTATTAGATCCTAGGATGGTTTATGATTAGGACTATTAGGACTTTGTTTTAACTACTGTAATGTACATGTTTTAGGTGAAGAAGTTTAAAGGAAAGAAGCTCGGATTGCTAAGGAATCCAGGTAAGTGAATGTATTAAGATTTCCGGCCACTAGGGCCCTACACCGCAAGGGTATTAGGAAATCACTGAGATGTTAGCTTATTGACTATGATTTGTTATTTCCACGATATGAAGAAGTTGTGTAAGTAAATGTAAAGTTACATGGATGTTTTACTTGCCCTCATGATATGACTTCTCTCTATGAACTTTATGTCTATGCACTGTGTCCCTGTTATGATTAGGTTGAGAATATGAAAAGCAAATGTAACCAAGATTAAGTGCAGAGCGGGGAAAGACTATGTTATGTATGTCTCGCGAATTCTCCCACTGGTGGAGGCCGAGTTAATGATATGTACGACTCGCGAAATCTCCCACTGGTGGAGGCCGAGTTAATGATATGTACGACTCGCGAAATCTCCCACTGGTGGAGGCCGAGTTAATGATATGTATGGCTCGCGAATTCTTCCACTGGGGAGGCCGAGTTATGATTATGCGCTAGGCAATGATTATGTACGACTGCCGCGATAGGCAAATGACTATGTACCCCTGTCTTCCTCCCTCGTTCCCTGCCTTAATACATGTTATGTAAATGATAAAGATGAACATGAATGAAGAATGGTTTATGAATTATGTCTCTTTAAATTGTGTACTCATGTATATCTGTCAGCATGCATTCCTTACTAAGCATTAGGCTTATAGTTAAACCTTATGGTGTAGGTGAAGAAGGTTCAGGTGAGGATGTTATGTTCAAAGAGGATGCTTAAGGCTGGTTGCTGGAGGATGCCCAAGGTGACAGTGCGGGACTGGAGAGGCGATTTGTGACCCCTGGTTAAGACTCTTATGTTACAGTATGTTAAAGGATATGGTAGCTTAAGTAGGATGAGATTATTTTAAAACGTTGAGCTTTGAAACTGTCTAGTGGATCACTGAGTTAGGGAATGATTATATAGATTTATAAATGATCTGTTGCTTAAGTCTTCCGCTATATGCATTTTGAATGAGTTGTGTTTTCTTTCTGTTGGGAGGGGTTATTTGATGATTTAGTGTTCTCTACCGTAAGACGGAAGCTGGATGAGGCAATCTTCCGGTTGACGTCATCGGCAGATGCCGAGAGTTAATTGTTTGATGGTTTAGTCTTCCGGCTGACGTCATCGGCAGATGCCGAAGGGTAGTTGTTTGTTGGTTTAGTCTTCCGGCTGACGTCATCGGCAGATGCCGAAGGATAGTTGTATGATGGTTTAGTCTTCCGGATGACGTCACCGGAAGATGTAAAATGGTGTGTTTGTCGTTTAGCGACCGAAGATGTAAAATGTGTTTTGTCGTTTAGCGACCGAAGATGTAAAATGTGTTTTGTCGTTTAGCGACCGGAAGATGTAAAATGTGTTTTGTCGTTTAGCGACCGGAAGATGTAAAATGTGTTTTGTCGTTTAGCGACCGGAAGATGTAAAATGTGTTTTGTCGTTTAGCGACCGGAAGATGTAAAATGTGTTTTGTCGTTTAGCGACCGGAAGATGTAAAATGTGTTTTGTCGTTTAGCGACCGGAAGATGTAAAATGTGTTTTGTCGTTTAGCGACCGGAAGATGTAAAATGTGTTTTGTCGTTTAGCGACCGGAAGATGTAAAATGTGTTTTGTCGTTTAGCGACCGGAAGATGTAAAATGTGTTTTGTCGTTTAGCGACCGGAAGATGTAAAATGTGTTTTGTCGTTTAGCGACCGGAAGATGTAAAATGTGTTTTGTCGTTTAGCGACCGAAGATGTAAAATGTGTTTTGTCGTTTAGCGACCGGAAGATGTAAAATGTGTTTTGTCGTTTAGCGACCGGAAGATGTAAAATGTGTTTTGTCGTTTAGCGACCGGAAGATGTAAAATGTGTTTTGTCGTTT
Source organism: Begonia masoniana (assembly GCA_022432975.1). NCBI lineage: Eukaryota > Viridiplantae > Streptophyta > Magnoliopsida > Cucurbitales > Begoniaceae > Begonia > Begonia masoniana. The sequence goes on from CM039510.1 coordinate 14,897,577, forward strand.
AGCGACCGGAAGATGTAAAATGTGTTTTGTCGTTTAGCGACCGGAAGATGTAAAATGTGTTTTGTCGTTTAGCGACCGGAAGATGTAAAATGTGTTTTGTCGTTTAGCGACCGGAAGATGTAAAATGTGTTTTGTCGTTTAGCGACCGGAAGATGTAAAATGTGTTTTGTCGTTTAGCGACCGGAAGATGTAAAATGTGTTTTGTCGTTTAGCGACCGAAGATGTAAAATGTGTTTTGTCGTTTAGCGACCGGAAGATGTAAAATGTGTTTTGTCGTTTAGCGACCGGAAGATGTAAAATGTGTTTTGTCGTTTAGCGACCGGAAGATGTAAAATGTGTTTTGTCGTTTAGCGACCGGAAGATGTAAAATGTGTTTTGTCGTTTAGCGACCGGAAGATGTAAAATGTGTTTTGTCGTTTAGCGACCGGAAGATGTAAAATGTGTTTTGTCGTTTAGCGACCGGAAGATGTAAAATGTGTTTTGTCGTTTAGCGACCGGAAGATGTAAAATGTGTTTTGTCGTTTAGCGACCGGAAGATGTAAAATGTGTTTTGTCGTTTAGCGACCGGAAGATGTAAAATGTGTTTTGTCGTTTAGCGACCGGAAGATGTAAAATGTGTTTTGTCGTTTAGCGACCGAAGATGTAAAATGTGTTTTGTCGTTTAGCGACCGGAAGATGTAAAATGTGTTTTGTCGTTTAGCGACCGGAAGATGTAAAATGTGTTTTGTCGTTTAGCGACCGGAAGATGTAAAATGTGTTTTGTCGTTTAGCGACCGGAAGATGTAAAATGTGTTTTGTCGTTTAGCGACCGGAAGATGTAAAATGTGTTTTGTCGTTTAGCGACCGGAAGATGTAAAATGTGTTTTGTCGTTTAGCGACCGGAAGATGTAAAATGTGTTTTGTCGATGAGGATCGGTAAGGAGACTCGCCTGGAGTTCTGCTGAGCCTGAGCTGAATACCGAGAAAGGAGAAATGAGGGAATAGTGGCGGCCTAAACCTCATTAAACCCTCCTTAAATACATTTTCCACTTTTCAAAATGCTAATTACTCTTTTGCCCTTGCATAGTATTTATTAACCTAATCATCATTTTCTCTCAAATCCTACATTATAAATGGTTCGTTTTAAATTCGGTCATAGAACCGGGTGCTACAGGTACTTGATAAATATGAGATCAAATAAATAATATGGTGCACCACACTTACATTGATTCCCTACTTATCATGGCACAAATGGTGTGTGAGAGTCCATTTCATACTCATTATATATAGTCGAGTGGGTGAGTCAGGTGCCTTATGTATTTTGACCATAACTTTCAATTCCCAGTGAGTTAGGCCATAAAATTTGGATGATATTTCGTCCACACTCTGGGTAAGCTCCATTTAACATTTCAGCCTATTTGGTTTAGTCAATTTAAAATTACATTTTTTGCAAATTGAGTAATTTTTGGATAAGTTTCTGTTAGTCTGAGATCCGATTTTTATGCTTATTTCAAAATTTGAAAAGCAGATTTTTGTTGAGTTTTTGTTTCATTTATGCTTCCATTTAATCCATAATTTGAAGCATATCATTTAGTATAAGAGCTCTGTTTTCTTGGTGATTATTTGCTGTGATTTTTTGTTATTTTGTTTGGCTATCATGATGACCAAAAGTGGTGCTCACAACAATCAAAACTGAGAGCATAATGCTCAAGGCACTCAACCATCCTTGTTGCCGCCTCCGAATGATGGTGAATCAAGTTATCAAGGCCAAATCAATGGGAAAAATGGCCAAATCAATGAGTTGAGCAACCAACTCAATGATATGAACCGAAAGTTTGACGCCATGGTGAATGAAATGAGGAACAACAACCAAAGGGCTCGTCAAACGCCTTTACCTAGGAGGAGAAACGAAATGCCGAGGAGGAGGAATTAATACTTTCAAAACAATAATTTTGTGGACGAAGTTTATTCTGAGAATGAGGATTTGATCATCTTCATGATAGGCGCGACAATGATGATGACTTGAAGCATGTAAAAACGTCCATTTCACCTTTTAATGGCTCATGTAATGGAGATGCTTTCTTGGATTGAGTGCACAAGGTAGATAATGTTTTTGAATGATACAACTATTCCAAAAAAAGGAAGCTACAACTAGTATCTCTAGAGTTGTCTAGTTATGCTAGTTTATGGTGAGACAACACAAGGGCCCAAAGGAGGCATGACAAGGAAGAATCAATTAACACTTGTAGAGCCATGAAAATCCTAATGAGAAGGAGATTTGTTCCAAGCCACTACAAATAAGAGTTATTCCTTCAAATGCAAAACTTGAAGCAAAACTCACAAACGGTTGAGGAATACTTGACCAAATTTGAAACGCTCAAAATTAGGAGTGGAGTGGGGGAACTCAAAGAACAAACTATTGCAAGATTTGTAAGGGGCTTGAATATGCGATGAAGAACATGGATGTGGTTATCCAAACTGCTTTAAAAGTAGAGAGGCAAGTAAAGAGAAAAGGAAAGGGATTCAACTCTTGCAACGACCCACCCCCTAGCGAGGGCAGGCGAGTCGTACGGTAGCTCAAGTGGTACCATCACTTCTAGCCCATGAATTATATCTTGGAGGTCTTGGATTCGAGTGGTAGGGAAGGCAAAAACTCCCTTTCCAGGGGAGAGAAGATCGTGAGTACAGTCCAGTGCCATAGGGCTGAAGCTAGGCTGGCGGTAAGATACCGCACGGCTCGCCAGCCCTTGCTAGGGGGTGGGTCATTACAAAATCGGTTCTCACCAAAAACTGAGGGTACATATAAACCTCTATAAAAAACTGAAGAGAAAAAGCCCTTCACTAAAAGTTGGTCACACAAAGGAGTGGAAGACAAGAAGGTAGTGGAGAATAGCACTTGGCCGAAATTGGGGCACATTTCTTCTTAATACCCTAATAATAGAATAATGATTCTTAGGGAAGAATAGGGTGAAGTGATTAGTGAAGATGAACAAGAAGAAGCCTCTAATGAAGACCATGAAGATCAAGGGGAAGAAGTTTATGCACAAGAGGGCTCTTTATTAGTTATTCGGCGAACTCTTATGTCAAAGTCCAATGAAGAAGAGTGCCAAAAAGAAAACATTTCCATAGTCAATGTTTGATTAAGTAAAGATTGTGTTATCTTATTATCGATGGAGGAAGTTGCACAAATGTGGCATCTAATGAATCAGTGGAAAAACTTTGATTGAAAACCACCACTCACACTAACCCTTACAAGCTAAGGTGGTTGAACGATCGAGACAACGTCAAGGTGAACAAACAAGTGTACGTTGATTTTTCTATGGGAAATTAAAACGAATAATTTAGCATGAAAGTTTATTTTAGCAAAAACAATTATGTGGATCCATTTTATACTATGAACTCGTGGCACTTTTCAAGCGATTTAAAACAAATTGTTTTCCTTTTGAATGGGTGAAAGTTAAGTCATGAAATTTATGGAATGTTTTTAAACTAATATACTGAAGACTTTGTTGGTGGTTAAATAGATTACAACTTTATGTTATCACGAGGAGTTACTCATTATTTCCTTTGGTAGTTAATCACTTTGTGAATCAAGTTGATAGCCTTGGACTTATTTTGAAGGTGATTTATCATTGGCATTTTATGTTTGTAGATAAAAGTAAGATTGAGCACCCTAGGTGGTTGCCAGGTACCAAACATTTGGTAGATGGACACATTTTGAAAACATCATGGGACTTAGGTTCTATGAAGTGGGATCATTTTTTTCAATAGAAGTTGATCGTCCCGAAGAGAAGCCTCCTTAGATTTTATGGATTAAGTTACAAGTGTTTCTTGTGGGTGGATTAAGGGAGGCTTTAGATTTAAGTTAAAATCCTTTTCAACACTGGGAGGATGATGTGTCACAGATCCGCTACTTCTCAAACATTGGATGGATTTGTTCTAACATATTTTAAAGTTTCTAATTTGTAGGAGGATCACATGATGAAGCAATCAAAGACATGCAATCATGTAGACAATGCTTGTTGGGCATGATCTTTGTGAAGCATAGATGGAAGATGAAGCTTAAATGAGGATCAAGCACATGCCTAAGGATTATTGGACTTTCTAAGAAAACTTACGTGAAACTGATCTCTGAGTAGTAATGAGCATATTCGACAGCCTTTCTGACTTTGTTACAACAAGTGTTCTTCATGAAGAATGTAGCTCACATCTCAAGATTTCCCGAATGAGTTGGATTGAGTAATTTGGACACAATTTGCTTGTCAACAAGGCCAGTTACAAAGAGGCTTGTTCTCACAACAAATATTGAAGAAGAAATTTATTTTCCTTTAAACAAATGCTGTATTTTTTCTTAGTTTGTTTTTTTTTTTGGTTAAATTTACTTAGGAGTTTATGTTAAAATAAGCGTTGCATAGCTGCATACCAGAGGGAGGGCATAATTGGAAGATTACCAATTGGGGCATCGACCGCGCGCGCGCACAAGAGGACTACTACCGAATAGATCTTATCTTTCCTTATTTTCATGCCTATTAGTTTAACCTAGTTTATAGAAGAATTGTTCTTCCCAAAGTCGAGAACTTTCTAGCTTTCACACGACTATTTTCTTCATCCGAGTGAATAGTCGTCCAATTATTTCCATCTTGTGAGTGCCGTGGAAATTCTTATTAGTGTACACTTTTCTACCATCTTAGTTGAAGGTAGTAATCCCCACATGAACTCTCACCTTTACCTTGTTGGAGCGCTTCTCAATCGAGAAGACAAGACCGAAAGGTTCCCAATTTCCACCTTCTCAAACTAACATTGGTGTTCCGTCCATTACTTCGTGATCTTAGTGAATTAACCTCTGATTTTTATACTCAACCATCCTCACATCCACAGCGTTAATCTGCCACAATAATCGTGTCGTTTCGTTTTCAGACAAGAGAGTTACATTTTCCCAAATTTGGTGTTTTGTTCTAAGGCAAGAGTAGTGGATCGAGTTCCAGTGACCTTCTGTATTTCGGCCATACCTTTCGATTTCCAGCGAGTTAGCCTTAAAATTTGGAGAATATTTTTTCCACACTCTTATTGAGCTCCATTTAAAATTTCAGCCTATTTGGTTCAACCAATTGAAAGTTATGATTTTTGCAAGTTGAGTAATTTTCAGATGAGATTCTGTTAATGCAAGATCCGATTTTGATGCTTATTTGAAAGTTCAAAAAACAAATTTTTGTTGAGTTTTTGTTTCATTTATGCTTCCATTTGGTCCATAATTTGAAGCATATAAAATGGGTGAGTTGACGAACACCCCCACAGTGGTTCAAACTCTTATGGACCAATGTAAAGATGTGATGCCAAAGAAGCCTCTATAAAGATCATCCTCTATTTGGGGTGACAAACTTCTATTTAATCTACCATCTAGAGTTGCACTACCAATCCAATTTACCCATGTGAATGAGCTTAGTATCCCTTTAATTTTTGCCACGGGAGGATTAAGGGTCAGCTATATTCAACTAAGAAAGGAGGCAGGAAATGTTTGGAAGGTATCCTTCAAGATCAAACATGGAATATTTGATTGGTTGGTTATGCATTTCAGCCTCTCCATTACTAATCTCTTTAGGGAAGCTAGACCTTTTACCTTTGAGGACTTATTTAGGAGATTCCTTCATAAGACCAAGGGCACACGCAAGATGATAACAACAATGCCTTCATACTCGAGTCACCAATAACCACCTCTAATGATCAAGGTCGATTCCTCATCTACAAAAAAAGAAAAGAAGACAAGGAGTACAACAGTTTGGATTTGAGGTCAAATCCTCAAATACCCTAGGAGGATGATGTGCCTAGAGGGGCCATCGCCCGATTTCACACCAAAACCTTGGGTGATCTTTCACCTAATGAGTTCGCTCTTTTTATAGGTTTTTATCTTGTGGAACAAGTAGAGTTAGGTAAACATTCAAGGCAAGCATTTGGAATCTAGGAGGAAGCCCAACCAAACTAAGAGAGAGAAGGCACCCAAAGGTGACAAGCAAGGTGGACCTCATGCATGGCACGACCATTTTGAAGTTAAAGAGGATGATCAATTGAAGCACTCCAATGAGCAATGAGAGCCAAGCCAAATGCTCAAGACATGGAGGAGTCAAGCTACTCACCAACCTAAGAGCACATCAGCCATCCCATTTTGAAGGAGGAATTTGTCTTCCTTGTTTCAATTTTTGTATTAGGCTAGTTGATGAATTATTTAGTTTTCTTAGTTAATTGTGCTTTATTAGGTGGCTGAATATTGATGCATTTGAAAGGGATCCTTAGTTGTGAAAATTGGGAGGAAGAACAACCTAAAGATAAGGACATTTTGAGAGAGAAGGATATTACAAAAAATGGCAAAACATGGCTCGTCCTTGTTTGGTCCACTAGGCTGAACCTCTCCTCTTTACTCTCCCTATCTTTTATGAATTTTGAAGCCATAAAGGCTAAAGAGAGGAGGTGTATTTAAACCACTCCTACAGCTCTGTAAACCCACTTTTGAATGTCAAGAAAACTGAAGGTTTAACCTCTGAAAATCGAAGCTCTTTGAGCCTCAAAGCAGGGCCTCTCCTCGGTGAGTAATATCCATAGATGAGTTGTGTATTGTCTTCCATTTTTGTGAGTATCTTGGAAGCTCTCATTGTTGCTGTAACACCCCTAAAACTGTACCCGTTTTTCCCGAATATATTTTTTTTTTATCCTATTAAATTTAATTAAACTTTAAGTGGAAGCTAAACCGAAATCGAAGCCAGAATTGAAATCGGAATTGAAACCTAACTTAAAAACAACTTAAAACTTATTTAAATAAAACAATTAAAAATTATTAATAACTTAATTAAACTTTAACTAAATGGGAGGGCAAAACCGTCCCTGCTGACAAAAGGAGAGGCAGCGACCGATCTCTGCGAATTGCAGAGATCGATCGCTGCATGCTATATGCATTGCAGGGATCGATCTCTGCAATTTGCAGAGATCGATCAGCTGCACTCTATATGCATTGCAGCGATCGATCTCTGCAATTTGCAGAGATCGATCGCTGCACTTTATGGCAGCGATCCTTTCCTGTTTTTCTCCTCTGTTCTGTTTTACTTTCCCACTAAGTACTCTCTGGAATCTGAACTTCCAGAGAGCACAACGGCCCTTTTATTTTCATCCCATATGCTCTCTGGAATTCGATTCCAGAGAGCAACACTTCATCAAATAACAATCTGAAAATCAACTTCTATATCTATTCATGGACTACTAATTACGCAATTCAGACTTACAATAACACGATACTCTAATTGCGATAAGACTTTCTAAAAACGAACGGCGTGGATAGCTCTAAAACTCGAGCATATCCGTACCGAACCTAAAATAGTACAAATACAGTTTACTAAATCATTTAAGACACTATACACCAAACAGTTCCAGAATTTTCAAAAACAAATTAAACATCCTAAAATATCTATACATATTCTATCAATTATCCCAAAACGTTCCCAAAACCCTCAAAACTCTATACATACTTCCCACGGGTCGGTTACGCCTCGACTGCGCCAGCACACCACCGCAGCCATCATCCGTCAACTGAGCTATGCCTCAGGTGGAGGAACGTCGTCCTCACCTGGTATCTCGTAGTCTATGTCACCTACACCATACATAAACACACTATGAGATAAATCTCAGTAAGCCCTAGTAAATGCGATGCATGCTGTGCTATGAGTTCGATAAATCATGCTTTATTTTATCTTTCTATGCAATGCTCTGTAGGTGTCACCGAGATCCTATACCCTCTAACCAGAGAGAGCTCATCCAGCGGGCGGACTACTCTTTCCAGCTAGAGGAGGGGGGTACACGCTTACAATCCGTACAGCCGTGCCTGAGCCCCACCTCGCGTGACCTGTATCTGTATGCCTTTCGGCCTGTAAGCCTTTCGGCCGGTGTACTGTAAGCCTTTCGGCCGTGAACTTTAAGCCTTTCGGCCGTGAACTGTAAGCCTTTCGGCCGTGAACTGTAAGCCTTTCGGCCGTGAACTGTAAGCCTATCGGCCGTGCACTGTAAGCCTTTCGGCCGATGCTATGCTTTACGTTATCTTTAAAACTCTGTGCGGAAATTCGTTTTCATGCTTTTCTTTAAAACCAAGTGATGCGTGAACAGTTCAATATCATACAATAAACAAGCAACACATAGACCATCGGGACTTTAAAAAACGTAAACTATAAACTCCTAAGACCTAGCTACCCAAACCGAGCAAAACTAACTAAAGGCATCTCCAAAACGCCTCGAGACGACACGATGTACGGTGTAGGCCGATTTGGCCAAAGAAACTCACGAGAACTTACCTCGCGTCCAAAGCAGCTTAAACCCGTCCACGAGCACTGTTTACCTAAGCAATTTACAAGGATTTACGTTAAACGAGTTTATTCAAAAATCTCGAAATTTCGTAAATTCTAACATTTTTCCTAAATCGATTAGATTCGTCCAAATACGTCCAACACGTTCAATATTTACTTAATCATTGACAACTTATCGATTACGAGCCCTAGATCTCGTTTTTAATCGAAAACCTAAACGAACCTAAACGTTTAAAACTTTACGAAACTCGGATTTCAATGTTCCAAAACTATAGAGACTTACCGAGAACGTCGATTGGAGGAAGAAACGTGAAGGACGGAGGAAAAACGGAACAAAACCGGAGGTCGGATCGTGAGAAACGTCGACGGTCAGAGAGGGTTTGCGAGAGAGAAAAGAGAAACAGAGAGAAAGTGGTTCTGGAATTCGAAGAGGAGAAATGAAATGAAATAAAAGAATTTTGATTGATTTATAATATTGAATTTGCTAATTACCAAATTGCCCTTATTTGGTTTTTATATTGATTTCGTCCTTCGGTTCGTTAATCGTCTAGCCATTCGACCTCTCCAAACGTCCTTACTTCACCAATAAGTCTAACTTATTATTTGGGACTTAATAAAACTGTCCGTTCACAATTCGGACCTCATTTACTATTTTTACAAGAACGTCTTTTACATTACGAAAAGCTTAATTGTTCGGAATATAGCGTTTGATCTCCGAAAATTCCCGTAAATTTCTTAAAATTCTTATTATTCGTTAGGATCGTAATGACGCTTTCTTTTTGTGAAACGGACCTGGTTTGACATATTTACCAAAAATAGCCTTATATAATAAAATAACAATATAATATAATATATCTGAAATCCGTACATGCTGGGTATTACATTCTACCCTCCTTATTCAGAATTTTGTCCACAAAATTAAATCATACATATAACTCACTCAAACAGCGTGGGATAACTCGTCATCATATCTTGTTGTCGTTCCCAAGTCGCCTCTTCCACCTCATGGTTCCGCCAAAGGACTTTGACTAGCGGAATTTCCTTGGTGCGCAAAATCTTGGTGGAAAACTCCAAAATACGTAACGGCCTCACCTCGTAATTCAAGGTAGGCTGTACCTCGATCTCCGTAGGCTCTATGATATGCGACGGATTGCGAAGACACTTCCGAAGCATAGACACGTGGAATACGTCGTGGATACCCTCCATAGAAGCTGGAAGCTGTAGTCTGTACGCTAGCTTCCCGATCCTCTTCAGAATAGGAAAGGGCCCCACATAACGAGGGTTTAACTTACCCCTCCTTCCAAATCTCGCTATGCCTTTGAATGGAGAAACTTTAAGGTAGACCTCGTCACCTTCTTCAAACTCTAGCTCTCTCCGTCGTGTGTCTGCATAGCTCTTTTGCCTGCTCAGAGCTACCATAATACGCTGTCGAATAATGGCAATCTTCTCTGTCGTCTGCTGTAGAATCTCGGGACCAACGATGCTGGCCTCGCCAATCTCGCTCCAATATAGTGGAGATCTACACATCCGACCATATAAGGCTTCATACGGAGCCATGCCAATAGTAGCCTGGTAGCTGTTATTATACGAGAACTCGATCAGCGGTAAATATCGGCTCCAAGAGCCCTGAAACTCCAGCACACACGCTCTGAGCATATCCTCCAGAATCTGATTAGTCCTCTCTGTCTGACCATCGGTCTGAGGATGAAACGCTGTGCTGAAATCTAGCTGAGTCCCCATAGCTCTGTGTAAACTCTTCCAGAACTTTGACGTGAATCTAGGATCCCTGTCGGAGACAATAGAAACTGGAACTCCGTGCAATCTGACAATCTCCTGCACATAGAGTTCGGCAAGCTGATCCATAGACGATGTCATCTTCACGGGCAAAAAATGAGCCGACTTTGTCAATCGGTCCACAATAACCCAAATGCCGTCGTGGCCTCTCGTAGTCCTCGGGAGCCCCACAATGAAATCCATAGAGATCTGCTCCCATTTCCACTCCGGAATCGGCAGTGGCTGTAGTGTTCCAGCTGGTCTCTGGTGCTCCGCCTTAACCTGTTGACAAACTAAACAGGTCTCGACGTACTGGGCGACCTCTCTCTTCATACCTGGCCACCAAAAGTGCTGCCGTAAGTCCCGGTACATCTTGGTACTTCCCGGGTGCACAGAATAAGCTGAAGAATGTGCCTCAGCCAATATCTCCTTCCTCAGACTCTCGTCGCTAGGCACGTACCACCTGTGCCCGAACTTCAGAATACCATCCGCTGATAAATGGAAATCCGACGAGTCATCTAACATCATACTGGATCGAAGCTCCATACACTCCGAATCGCTCCGCTGAGCCTCTCGTATACGATCCAGAATAGTCGGCCTGAGAGAAATGTTGGCGAGCATACCGGATAACTCAGCCACTATCTCCACGTCGAACCTCTCAATCTCAGATCGCAGCGTAACTGACATCGCTGCTAATGAAGGCTGACTCGCAGAAGGCACTCTACTCAAGGCATCAGCAACCTTGTTCGCCTTCCCCGGATGGTACTTGATGTCAAAATCATAGTCTTTAACAAACTCGAGCCATCGTCTCTGTCTCATGTTCAGCTCTTTCTGCGTAAATAGGTACTTCAGGCTCTTGTGGTCGGAGAATACGTCGCACTGCTGCCCATACAAATAGTGTCTCCATATCTTCAGTGCGAAGACCACAGCCGCTAACTCGAGGTCATGCGTAGGGTAGTTCTGCTCATACGGCTTCAGCTGCCGAGAAGCGTAAGAAATGACTCTCCCCTCTTGCATCAGAACACAACCGAGTCCCACTCCAGATGCATCGCAATAAACACTGAATCTGACACCTTCAACAGGCAGTGCCAGCACTGGAGCGGTGGTCAACCTCTGCTTTAACTCCGCAAAGCTGTCATCACAAGCAGACGACCATATAAATCTCTCATGCTTTCGAGTCAATCGTGATAAGGGAAGTGCGATCTTCGAGAACCCCTGAATAAACTTCCGGTAATAACCGGCCAATCCGAGAAATCCACGTACCTCACGTACATTCTTCGGCTGCGGCCAATCACTGACCGCCTGGACTTTGCTCGGATCCACAGAAACTCCGTCCTGTGATATAATATGGCCAAGGAAACTCACTCTGTCAAGCCAGAACTCGCACTTGGAAAACTTCGGATAGAGCTGGCGCTGACTCAATATCTGTAAAACGATCCTCAAATGCTCCTCGTGGTCTTCCTTCGTCTTAGAATAGATGAGGATGTCGTCAATAAATACCACTACGAACTTGTCCAAGTACTCCTTAAAGACACGGTTCATCAGATCCATGAACGCTGCAGGAGCATTAGTGAGCCCAAATGACATAACGAGGAACTCATAATGCCCATACCTCGTCCTGAACGCGGTCTTTGGCACGTCATCCCTTCGGACCTTCAGCTGATAGTAACCCGAGCGCAGGTCGATCCTGGAGAATACTCGGGCACCCTGTAGCTGATCAAACAAGTCATCGATCCTGGGCAGTGGATACTTGTTCTTCACTGTCAACTTGTTCAACTCCCTGTAATCAATACACATCCTGAGGGTCCCGTCCTTCTTTTTAACAAACAGAACAGGCGCACCCCAGGGCGAAACGCTGGGTCGGATGAAACCCTTCTCTAATAGCTCGTCAAGCTGAGTCCTCAACTCTCTTAACTCAGCCGGCGCTAATCTGTACGGATTCTTAAACGTCGGCGCGGTGTTCGGATAGACATCAATCGTGAACTCAATCTCCCGGTCGGGCGGTAATCCGGGAAGATCGTCAAGAAATATACCAGAGAAATCTCTGACAATAGGAATGTCGCTCGGCTGTAATCCGCTGAGCAACTGTACATCAAATACTGAGGCCATAAAAATAGAGCACGCACCTTTGAACTGCTCATTGACCTGCATAGAATAAGAGATAGGCGATCCAGTCAATCGGTTCATCGCCTGATAAGAAAACTCCGCTCTGTCCGGGGGTCGGAAGGTCACAATCCCGGAGCGACAATCGATGGTGGCGAAGTGCTGTGCTAGCCAGTCCATCCCCAAAATAAGATCGTACCGCTCTATGCGCATAACAATCAGGCAAGCATAGAGGGTATTGCTCCCCACCGAGACTACATTGCCCTGGAGAATACGATCTGACTGCATATGCTCTCCCGAAGGCAGCATCACACTAAACTCGACCCTAGCTAACTCTGACTCTAGTCCCAGTCTAGCCATACATGCAGTCGACACGAAGGAGTGCGTAGCTCCGGTATCCATCAGTGTAAATACAGTAGCACCCATAAGTAAAATAGTACCTGCAATCACGGCAGGCTGAGCCTCGTCATCAACGTCACCCGGCTCAATAAAGGCAAAAACTCTGGGCACAACTCTCCTCTGATCAGTGGCTGGCAGTCCTCCACTCCGTCTCGGGCAATCCCTAACAAAATGGCCCGGCTCCCCACACCAATAACATACATTCGTGCCCATCCTGCACTGGCCAGTGTGCTCCCTCTGGCATTTAGGACAAACTGGTGCCTGAGAAGTAACCTGTAACTGCTTCCCCTTTCCCCGGTCAATACCTCCCTCCAGAGGCCTTTTAATACCCCTCTGCTGCTGTGGCTGAGGCTGCGCTCTCGGTTGCCAGCCCTTACCCCTGACCTGAGGGTAGATCTCACGGAAGAAGCCCTTGGATGGCTCCCTCGATCTGACAGTATCCACATCAACTGCCTCAATGTCTAGCGCCCTGGCCACGATGTCATCATAGGATACATTCCGTACCCCCGATATAGTAAGGCGCATACGGAACTCTCGACTAAGCCCCTGTAAAAACCTCCGTACCTTGTCCTCGTTGATGCCAACCTGACGCGGTGCGAACCGAGATAACGCCTCAAACCTCCTGACGTACTCGGGAATAGAAGCAGTCTGTCTCAACTGCATAAACTCCATCATCTTCGCCTCGCGAACGGTATGACTGAAATACTTGTCGTAGAATAACTCTCTGAATCTGTCCCAGCTCATAAGAGTCACATCGGTGGCTGACTTCACTGAATCCCACCAAAATCTGGCATCCAAGGCTAGGTGGTAGGTCACCAACGCTACCTTCTGTCCGTCCTCGATGCTCGCGTAACCCAACATATCCTCCATAGTACGAATCCACTCTTCAGCCGAAGAGGGATCCGTAGACTGCCCGTTAAACACGGGGGGCTGGAGCTTTTGAAATCTCTCCATCCCGCGATTAACCGGAATGGCTGGCTCTCGGGCTCTAGTGCCCTCTCTGTCAATCATAATGCCCAGCTGCTCGGATTGTCTAGCCATCTGCTCAGCCTGTCTCTCCATATGCTGAGACTGCTGGGCGATAAAATCCTTAAGCGTGTCAATCGTATCATCACGGTCGTCTCGATCATTCCGTGGACGCACCATAGCTATATAACTCCTATATAAAAGTTAAAACAAATATACTAAGAAACTAGAAACCAAATAAAGCTATAAACATACTTACAGTTGATGAAGGATGTCCGCGTAGTGGCTGTACAGTCGAGCAGTCTACAGAACCGATTTTAAAACCCGGGGCTCTGATACCATAACTGTAACACCCCTAAAACTGTACCCGTTTTTCTCGAATATATTTTTTTTTATCCTATTAAATTTAATTAAACTTTAAGTGGAAGCTAAACCGAAATCGAAGCCAGAATTGAAATCGGAATTGAAACCTAACTTAAAAACAACTTAAAACTTATTTAAATAAAACAATTAAAAATTATTAATAACTTAATTAAACTTTAACTAAATGGGAGGGCAAAACCGTCCCTGCTGACAAAAGGAGAGGCAGCGACCGATCTCTGCGAATTGCAGAGATCGATCGCTGCATGCTATATGCATTGCAGGGATCGATCTCTGCAATTTGCAGAGATCGATCGCTGCACTCTATATGCATTGCAGCGATCGATCTCTGCAATTTGCAGAGATCGATCGCTGCACTTTATGGCAGCGATCCTTTCCTGTTTTTCTCCTCTGTTCTGTTTTACTTTCCCACTAAGTACTCTCTGGAATCTGAACTTCCAGAGAGCACAACGGCCCTTTTATTTTCATCCCATATGCTCTCTGGAATTCGATTCCAGAGAGCAACACTTCATCAAATAACAATCTGAAAATCAACTTCTATATCTATTCATGGACTACTAATTACGCAATTCAGACTTACAATAACACGATACTCTAATTGCGATAAGACTTTCTAAAAACGAACGGCGTGGATAGCTCTAAAACTCGAGCATATCCGTACCGAACCTAAAACAGTACAAATACAGTTTACTAAATCATTTAAGACACTATACACCAAACAGTTCCAGAATTTTCAAAAACAAATTAAACATCCTAAAATATCTATACATATTCTATCAATTATCCCAAAACGTTCCCAAAACCCTCAAAACTCTATACATACTTCCCACGGGTCGGTTACGCCTCGACTGCGCCAGCACACCACCGCAGCCATCATCCGTCAACTGAGCTATGCCTCAGGTGGAGGAACGTCGTCCTCACCTGGTATCTCGTAGTCTATGTCACCTACACCATACATAAACACACTATGAGATAAATCTCAGTAAGCCCTAGTAAATGCGATGCATGCTGTGCTATGAGTTCGATAAATCATGCTTTATTTTATCTTTCTATGCAATGCTCTGTAGGTGTCACCGAGATCCTATACCCTCTAACCAGAGAGAGCTCATCCAGCGGGCGGACTACTCTTTCCAGCTAGAGGAGGGGGGTACACGCTTACAATCCGTACAGCCGTGCCTGAGCCCCACCTCGCGTGACCTGTATCTGTATGCCTTTCGGCCTGTAAGCCTTTCGGCCGGTGTACTGTAAGCCTTTCGGCCGTGAACTGTAAGCCTTTCGGCCGTGAACTGTAAGCCTTTCGGCCGTGAACTGTAAGCCTATCGGCCGTGCACTGTAAGCCTTTCGGCCGATGCTATGCTTTACGTTATCTTTAAAACTCTGTGCGGAAATTCGTTTTCATGCTTTTCTTTAAAACCAAGTGATGCGTGAACAGTTCAATATCATACAATAAACAAGCAACACATAGACCATCGGGACTTTAAAAAAAACGTAAACTATAAACTCCTAAGACCTAGCTACCCAAACCGAGCAAAACTAACTAAAGGCATCTCCAAAACGCCTTGAGACGACACGATGTACGGTGTAGGCCGATTTGGCCAAAGAAACTCACGAGAACTTACCTCGCGTCCAAAGCAGCTTAAACCCGTCCACGAGCACTGTTTACCTAAGCAATTTACAAGGATTTACGTTAAACGAGTTTATTCAAAAATCTCGAAATTTCGTAAATTCTAACATTTTTCCTAAATCGATTAGATTCGTCCAAATACGTCCAACACGTTCAATATTTACTTAATCATTGACAACTTATCGATTACGAGCCCTAGATCTCGTTTTTAATCGAAAACCTAAACGAACCTAAACGTTTAAAACTTTACGAAACTCGGATTTCAATGTTCCAAAACTATAGAGACTTACCGAGAACGTCGATTGGAGGAAGAAACGTGAAGGACGGAGGAAAAACGGAACAAAATCGGAGGTCGGATCGTGAGAAACATCGACGGCCAGAGAGGGTTTGCGAGAGAGAAAAGAGAAACAGAGAGAAAGTGGTTCTGGAATTCGAAGAGGAGAAATGAAATGAAATAAAAGAATTTTGATTGATTTATAATATTGAATTTGCTAATTACCAAATTGCCCTTATTTGGTTTTGATATTGATTTCGTCCTTCGGTTCGTTAATCGTCTAGCCATTCGACCTCTCCAAACGTCCTTACTTCACCAATAAGTCTAACTTATAATTTGGGACTTAATAAAACTGTCCGTTCACAATTCGGACCTCATTTACTATTTTTACAAGAACGTCTTTTACATTACGAAAAGCTTAATTGTTCGGAATATAGCGTTTGATCTCCGAAAATTCCCGTAAATTTCTTAAAATTCTTATTATTCGTTAGGATCGTAATGACGCTTTCTTTTTGTGAAACGGACCTGGTTTGACATATTTACCAAAAATGGCATTATATAATAAAATAACAATATAATATAATATATCCGAAATCCGTACATGCTGGGTATTACAGTTGCCCTCTTCCTACCTCACCTTGAAGGCAACATCCCTATCAAGAGGTCACAAAACTCACATTCAGGCTCGTTGGAGTGCTCTTCTTCAAAGAAGAAGCCAAATCCCAAAAGGTGCCCTTTATCACCTGCTCGGACCAGTAGCACAACTTCAACCATATCTTTTCCATCCCATTGATTCATCCTCTCATTTTTACATGCAACCATCCTCACATCAACAGCTTTAATTTGTCTTAAGAATCGCGTCATTTTGTTTTCAGACGAGAGAGTTATGGCTCTCTAAAGTTGACATTTTGTTCTCGGCCAGAGCAATAAATCGAGCTCCAGCAACCTGCAGTATTTCGGCCATAATTTTTCATCCTCAACGAGTTAGCCTCTAGAATTTTGAGAGTTAAGTCATGAAAGTTATACATTATGGAACTTGGAGTCTTCTTGGCCACTTGTGGTATAAATCCGAGGAGCAGATTATTGTTTTTATTTATGCTTCCATTTGGTCCATAACCTGAAGCCTATCATCTCTACCTTTAGATGTCTAGGTTATCTCTGTAAAGTTTCATAATTATCTGATTAGTACAATATATTTTATTTAATTTATATTCACAAATATTCCAATGAACAATTTTCACTTTAATATATAGAAAATATTAAATATCACTTTTAATCACATTTAATTATTGTAATTGTGATTATTATAATTAATCTTAACTAGGGTCATCAAAATATATCTCAGTCTTTCTTAGCAATTCCATGGATTTACAAATGTTAGTGTAAGAACTCATTGAACTCCTAGACAAAAAGGAAGAGGTGGTATAGAGAGAGGAAGAAATGATGATGAAATTACTATGGATGAAATTGAAGAGGAAGAAATCAATTTTGAAGAGCTTTCTAGTCCGAGGTATGTTCGTGAAAATTTTGATAATTTGAGACATTTAAAATTATCCATTCCTTTATTCAAAAGTTCTAGCAATGGTGATTATTTCTGGGATTGGGTTAAAAAATTGGTGAAAATTTTTTACTGTTACAACTATTCAGAGAAGACTAAAGTTCAACTTGCCTCCGCGGAACTCACGGGCTATGCCAATTTATGGTGGGAGAGCTTGAAAGCTCAAAGGAGACATGATGGAGATAGAGCAGTGATGTGCCAAGAGGAGTCATCACTGGATCACGAGCCAAATGCTTAGCTGAGCCTTTAACTAATGAGTGTGCTATTTTTGTAGGTGAAGCATCATTTGAAGACTTGTGGATGGAGCCAAGTGCATTAGACTCGGAGAAGCCTTTCCACTTGCTAACATGGGAGCGACCCTCGGCTACCCAAAAATGGAAGAAGAAATTTGTTTTTCCTGAAACTTGTGTAATTGATCACCTAGTTTGTTTCTTTAGTTGTTTTTGCCTCCTTGTTGTTTTGGCCGAACACTCTTAGAAATTAGGGCACTCTTTTTAGTTGTGTTTTGTGAAAGAGGGGACCACTTGCAAGTGACATTTGAAGAGAGGAGTGACTTTGTCAAAATTGGCCAAGCCTTTATGTACTAAGCTAGGTGTACTAGCCAAACACACATCTTTTGTTCCCTCTTTGTGGCTGCTCTTTGGGAACCCTGATTTGTAAAATGAAGTAGTACTTAAACAACTTTTTTTGGCTACTGGAAGCAGCTTAGTTGAATGCAAAAATCAAAGAATCATTTTTCCTCTAAACCTTGAAGCTTTTCGACTTCAAGTCCTCAATCCATTCAATGAGTAATATCCGATTGTGTTGTTGTTGTTGGTATCCAATTTGTGAAAGCCAAAGTGGTACAATTTCTATTGCAACCTTCCTCCTCCCTTTCTTGGCATGGATAATCACCAGCAATATTATATTTCAACTCCCATCCAAGGCTAGTTAGAGTGTTTCCATTCAAGAAGAAGCCAAATTCCAAGAAGTGTTGTTATTACCTAATCGAACCAGCAAGTACTCTTTCATCCATAACTTTTGTAACACCCGAGAAATTCGTTTTAGGAATTTCGAGCCTTAAGTTTCGAATTTTAATATTTTAAGCATTATAGAGTATTAAATTCGTAGAAATATTAAAATAAAGTCCAAATGGCCAACGGGAAGTTTAGTTAGAGCCCTAAGAATAAATAGGAATATTTGGAGAAATAAGGGAATTTTGGAGAAGTTAAACCGAGGGACGAAATAGCGATTTAAGTTAAAGAAATACCAAAAGGGCAATTAGGTAAATTGTAAGTCAAATATTATTAAAAAGTCACAAGTCTTTCTCTCTCCCTCATTTCTTCTCCTCCACGCACGAAGCTCCTTCCTCTCCCTCCTCTTTGGCGATTTCTTCCTTCTCTCCATCGCCATTTCCGTCGATCAAACACTCCTCCATTTTAGGCGATTTCTTCCTCAAGTTTCTTCCCCAAATCGATCTCTTAGGTAAGCTCTACGTTTTGGTTAAGTTTATTTGTGGTTTAGGGTTTGTTTTGAGTTAGGGTTTGTGGAGAAATTTAGGGGTTTTGTTAGAAATCGTTAGGATTGTTTATAAATTTCTCATTGATGATGTTTAATGTTAAATCTAGGTTGTTGGAGTAGATTAATGGTGTTGGATGAGGTTTAATGTTAAGTTAGGTTGTTGGAAATGTGGTTGAAGGACATTAATGGAGTTTTTGAAGTTATGAGCACCAAGTGCTCGATAAAATGTTTAAACGAAGTGAATTAGAGTTTTTAGAAGAATTTGTCCTAGCTCGAGAAGACAATTTGTTAGATTTGATGTTCGAGAGTCGATATTAATGATTTGTTCTTAAATGCCCTAGGTGATTCAAGCTCAAAGGACGGTGCTCGGCATATTTAGGACGCCAGGTAAGTGAGCGTTAGGCTTTCCGGCCACTAAGGCCCTACGTCGTACGATGTTGATTATGTTTATTGTGTCGAGGTTAGATAGTTATATGGGTCGATGGTAAGAAGGGTAGTTAAGTAGTGCTTTAGCGAAGTTTAATGATTGTTCGATAGATGTTTCTATGTACGTCTCCTCATGCATTATGTTTTCTTAAAGTGCATACGAACTGTTTACGAGCATGTTTTTATGAAAAGTTAAATGAAAGATTGACCATGTGAACGTTGTATGATTATGACTGTATGTTTCTCACGGGAATAAATGAATGTTTCTCACGGGACTATATGAATGTTTCTCACGGGACTATATGAATGTTTCTCACGGGACTATATGAATGTTTCTTACGGGACTATGTTTTTTCACTGAACAAGAAAAAGGTTTTACGAAACGAAACGAAACGAAACTGTTTTACAAATGTCATGCATGTATGAAATGTTATGTTTAGCACGCTCCTCACTAAGCATTAGGCTTAATGTAGTTATCGTATGATGTAGGTGACGAGAACGAAGGTGAGGAACCACCTTATGATGAACAAGTGTAGCGGTCGATGGGCGGAGTCCGTGGCGGCGGAGCGTGTTTTGGCAGGGCGGGTTGACTCACAGTTAGGTGTTTTGAGAGTTTTTGGGTATTGTTGGGATAATGATGAATTTGATGGATTTTAGTATGTTTAGATATGTTTTAGAGTGTTTGGTGATTGTATAGAAAATGTAAAATGTTTTGTGGTGTTTTTGATGTTTTTAAAACAGGTAGGAATGTTAAACTTTTAAACGGAACCACGCGGTTCATTTTCATGAAAGGTGGTTATGTTTTTAAATGTGTTTGAGTTAATTTATGCGTAATTAATGAAGCGGGGAGTAGAGTGTCTATACGGTTATTGTATAGAAGTGTGATTTGGGAAATTGTAATAGTAAGTGAAGAAGAAAGATGAAGGAAATGTGAATGCTGAAATGTGTATAAGTGTTGTGTGGGAAATTGGTGAGCAGGGCGTGAACGGAAGGAAAGAAAGACATGTGGCGGGCGACTGGTCGCGGAAGGGGTAGCAACTGGTCACTGAACTCTCAGGTTTTTCCAGAGAGTTCAGCGATCGGGCGCGGAAAGAGTTGCGCCCGATCGCAGGTGGCCATCAAAGGGGCGCCCGATCGGCCAATGTTGGCCGATCG
Organism: Begonia masoniana; assembly: GCA_022432975.1. Taxonomy (NCBI): domain Eukaryota; kingdom Viridiplantae; phylum Streptophyta; class Magnoliopsida; order Cucurbitales; family Begoniaceae; genus Begonia; species Begonia masoniana. Next base: position 14,918,054 of record CM039510.1, read on the forward strand.
TGCGGTTATGCATGGGGCGCACGGACGCCTATCCTTTGGCGTTCGGTCGCCCCTGTGTAATGGGATTGCCATCCCTGTTTTGCCCCTGCTCTGTTGGCCGATTACTTTCTTCTGTTTATAATTGTTTTAATGCATTGTTTTAAGTTCTAATTAAATTGTTTTTAAGTCCTAATTAAATGGTTTAACTTTTAGACTTCAACTGTTCTGGTTTAAAGGTATAATTCCTCTTAAACGCTAAGTTATTAAAGTTTGTACTTGTAAAAATGAAAAATTTGTACAGAAAAAAAAAAAAAAAAATTAAGATACGGGTAAGGGTCGTGACAACTTTTCATTGAAAATGATTAAACCTCTGATTTTTTAGAGGGCATTTCCATCATACCAAAAGTAAGTTTGTAAAGACCCCCTGCCGTAGCCCAGCCTGCAGACGCACCGCCATCGATTGGGTTTAGCAGGACTCGGAGCCCGCGGATGCATCGCCATCGGCTGAACTTCTCCTTCTTGGCAAGAAGTTTTATGCTTTCCCCACCACTGGAACCAAGGATCTCTAGGCTTAAGTACCATGGGTTACAAGTGGTGATACCACTTGAGCTACGACAGCGTGCAGCGCGTGCTGTCTGGGCGACGCACGTGCCGCACCCCCTTTTGTGGCCCAAATTGGTTTTTTTTTATGTTGACTTTTTAAAACACGTTTTAACCCGATATTTTACGATACTTTTTAAACGTATTTTACGAGCGTTCCCCATGTATTTTAAAGGATTTACCGACCCAAAAACTGAGTCGACATTTTATCAGAAAATAGTTTTAGTCCTCATTTTAATGTTTCTAAAGCCAAAAAATTTTACGCCTGAAATGTCTAAGTTAAGAGTACGTCGCGGTTAGGCCGTGGCGGCCCTGACGGGGATTGGGGTCTTCACAATTATGAGCTCAAGTGGTACCGGTGATGTGCTCCCTTAGCATATGTTGCCTGGAGGCCTAGAGGCCTGGGTTCGAATCACTGGGAGGCATAAAACTCCTTGCCAGGAAGGAAAAGTTCATGAGTTTGAGTCGGGCCAATGGCGGTGCATCCGTGGGCTCTGAGCCCAGTCGAAGACTGGGGGTCCTTACAAAAAAGGCGCCTTTTTTTGTAAAGACCCCCTATCGTAGTCCAGCCCGCGGACGCACCGCCATCGGCCCGGCCCAAACTCATGAACTTCTCCTTCCAGGTAAGGAGTTTTATGCCTTCTCCACCACTCGAACCAAGGACCTCCAGGCTTAAGTACCATGGGCTACAAGTGGTGGCTGATGCACTTTCTAGAAGGTATGTCTTTTTAACCGAATTAAGTACTAGATTCTTGGGTTTTGAATGGATCAAGGGAGCTTACGAAGGTTACCAAGATTTTGGTCATTGGTATGATTTGAGTAAAAACAAGATCGAGTGTGGCTACTACATAATGGATGAATACCTTTTTAAAGGAGGGAAATTATGCATTCCAAGTGGAGGAATCCAAGAGTCTCTAATCAAAGAGGCTCATGAGAGCGGATTAGCCAGCCATTTTGAGGAAAAGAAGACTTTAGAAGTCATCAAAGAACATTTCTATTTGCCACATTACTTAGAGATGTGCATAAGGTGTTGAAACAATGCATAGTGTACAAAAAGGTCAAGAGCTGAGTTCTTCCTCAAGGACTCTACTTACCTTTGCCAGTTCCGAGTCATCCTTGGGTAGAGGTGAGCATGAACTTTGTTTTGGGACTCCCTCGCATGTCTCGATCAAAGGAATCAATCATGGTGGTAGTAGACTGGTTTTCAAAAATGGCTTACTTCATAGCTTGTTCGAATACATATGACTCTAGTCATATAGCTAAACTTTTCTTTAAGGAAGTAGTTTGTATGCACGGAATACCAAAGTCCATTGTCTTGAATAGGGACATCAAATTTTTGAGTTCGTTTTGGAGGATTCTTTTTAGGGCAAATTGGGCACCAAGTTGCTATTTAGTACTTCATTTAACCCCCAAACTGACGATCAAATCAAAGTGGTGAATAAAACAATGGACACTTTGCTAAGGAGTATAGTAGACAAGAAGCTCTTCAATTGGGACTTACAACTCCCCTATATTGAATTTGCCTATAACCAGAGTATGCACAACACCATTCAAATGAACCATTTTGAAGTGGTTTATGGCTTTAACCCTCACACCGCTATACCTTATTCCCTTACCCACGAAAGACATGGTCAATCCTAGTGGAGCAAGTAAAGCCGAACAAGTGAAAACTTTGCATGAGAAGGTTAGGAAGTGTTGGTTTTGATGGTTCCAACGTATGACAGAATTCACTCTTATTCATACTAATAGTGACATGCGTTACCCTTGTGATTTTAACACTATTTTTAAAATTACAAATAACCATAAATTAAATCGTTCTAAAAGAAAATATTTTGAGAAATATGTAAAAGAAAAATGCATTTTGAGAATCACTTTTACTCAGGTATTCTCGTCTGATCTTAACGACCTTAACTCAGGATCAAGTACTTTTCTAAGACTTTAAAACCGTCGAGTTTTCTCGAAAAATCTTTTCACTTAAATTCCTGACGTGTGAGCATCAACCTTACGAGAAACACACTCTTATATTTGTGGAGAGACGTGTTGTAACACCCCGAGTTTACTGAACCCGGTTTGTTACTCATAAGTCCGAAACTTTCTATGAAAACTTGGACCAAATTAAAACTTCGTTCAAAATTCAAAATTTGGACATTTGATAAAACATGAAAACTTGCAGCGAAAATCGTTTAAACAAAAATAAAATTAAACAAAGCCATGTCAAAATAAGCGTGGGAAAACGTTAAGAAACAATCGGTTAAGAAGCAAAGGTTTAACTCGTGAAAACACTTTAAAGGTTGCAAAAGTCAAATTCATCGTCCACTGAACAAAGTCAACAAAAAGGGGAAAGCTATTTGAAGACCCCCACCGGTCACTAAACGACAAAACATAAGATTTGTCATCCGGTCACTAAACGACAAAACGTAAGATTTGTCATCCGGTCACTAAACGACAAAACATAAGATTTGTCTTCCGGTCACTAAACGATAAAACGTAAGATTTGTCTTCCGGTCACTAAACAACAAAACGTAAAATTTGTCATCCGGTCACTAAACGACAAAACGTAAAATTTGTCTTCCGGTCACTAAACGACAAAACATAACACCTATATCATCCTACGAGCCAGGTCACTAAACGACAAAACATAAGATTTGTCATCCGGTCACTAAACGACAAAACATAACACCTATATCATCCTACGAGCCAAAACACTCGACATCACCGGATGACATAAAACACAACACTATTTACAGAAAGGAATTTGCTTGCTTCTCGAAAACCATTCAGAAACATCTCAACCATAGCATTAGCCAAATCCAGTAAAAATCAACGTTTAAAACTCAACAGATTACTAGTATCAGTAGATCTCAAAACGTATTCAAAATGCTAAAATTTCTACTGTCATGAAAACTAAACATACTCAGACCAATCATTATCTACTAACCTCAACAACTGCTGACACCAGTTAACCAGCCTCATCAGTTTACCAAGCCGAGACGTAGATGTACTCCTCCAACCACATCAATCTTCTGTGCACTCAGGAAACTCACCTGCAGTGTCCTCAACACCTACATCACAAAACTCATCTATTAGCCTAATGCTAAGTAAGTAAAGCCAACAAGAAATGAAACAACGAAATATAAGTTCCTAATATGCAATTTCTACTTTCTCAACTCAGCTGCTCATGCTTCGTTTCTGTTCAGATCCCCCTGTGAAATTGGGAGTTGGATCAACTCTCCCAAAGTACATACATCCCTGTCTCATTAAGGGGTGGATTAATTCCCTTAACAGTGAAACTGATTCTCCTGTTCAGATCGCCCTGTGAAATTGGGAGTTGGATCAACTCTCCCAAAGTACATACATCCCTGTCTCATTAAGGGGTGGATTAATTCCCTTAACAGTGAAACTGATTCTCATGATTGTTTCAATATGTTCAATCCTTACCATGCCAATCATGCATTCAAATTCATTTTCGTATGTTTTAAAAACATGATGCATAGAATACAGATTCACACAAGTAATCATAACCCTAACGTTTTGTGATGTAGGCCCGAAGGCACAAGCAAACTTCACTTACCTGGTCTCCTGGGAAGCTTGTTGAAACCTCTCCCTCGGGAGTTTGCTCAAACCTAGTTCCATAAATCGAACATTAATTTAAACTTTCGTCAAACTTCTTTCTAGCTACCCAGAAAGCTAAGCAAATTAGTTTGGAAGCCCTAATCGTAGTGCATTCCCGATTCAACTCATAAACCGAAACTAGCACTCACATACCGCATTCTCAAAACTTCATTTATCAACCCTCGACAGTTACAATGTAGCAAGAAATAGAAGCAAAACTCACCTAGTTATGAGGAAATCGCTGGAGGGATCGAAGAGGGTCTCCTATCGCGCTCTGCTAAGCTGAGGAGCTGAGAGTGGAAGAGGAAATGAAATGAAACAGTGGCGGCTACCTCATTAACACTTCCCTTAAATACGTTATCCACAATATAAATTCGCAATTAACATCTTGCCCCTGCCTAGTCACTTAATAACCTAATCAACATTTCACTCAATTTTTAAACCTTAAGATTATATACCTCCGTTTAATAACTTATTTTGATTTATATTGAAACCAGGTGTTACAATCTACCCTTCTTAAAAGAATTTTGTCCTCAAAATTCAGTACCTGAATAATTCTGGATGTTGGTCCATCATGTCCTGCTGGTGCTCCCAGGTCGTCTCCTCTACATTCTGGTTGCGCCATAATACTTTCACTAGTGGGACCTCTTTGTTGCGTAATACCTTCACTGCGTAATCCAAGATCTTTACTGGTTTCTCTTCATAGGCAAGGGTAGGACAAATTTCGAGGTCTTGTTGTTCCATGATTTGGTTGGGATCCCTTATGCACTTTTTCAACATAGAAACATGGAATACGTCATGTATTCCTTCCATAGAAGCTGGTAGCTGCAACAGATAGGCTGCTCTCCCAACTCTTTTCAGAATAGTGAACGGTCCAATAAATCTGGGGTTCAACTTGCCTTTCTTCCCGAATCTGACAACTCCTTTAAATGGTGATACTTTAAGGAAAACTTCATCACCTACTTCAAACTCTAATTCTCTTCGTCTTTTATCAGCATATCTTCTGGCGGCTTTGAGCCGTCAAAATTCTCTGTCGGATGAGGGCAACCTTCTCCACAGTTTGTTGCACAATATTAGGACCAAGCACTTGTGCTTCACCAACTTCATCCCAGTACAAAGGAGATCTGCATTTTCGTCCATATAAGGTTTCATACGGTGCCATTCCTATTGTTGCTTGAAAACTGTTATTGTAAGAGAACTCGACCAACGGTAAATATCTACTCCAAGATCCTTGAAAATCCAATACGCATGCTCAGAGCATATCTTCTAAGGTCTGAATAGTCCTCTCGGATTGTCAATCCGTTTGAGGGTGGAAGGCTGTGCTAAAATTAAGCTGTGTTCCCATAGCCTTGTGCAGACTTTTCCAAAACTTAGATGTAAATCTGGAGTCTCGGTCTGAAACTATTGAACTTGGAACTCCGTGCAATCTGACAATCTCTTGCATGTACAATTCAGCAAGCTGATCCATTGAGTAAGTTATCTTAATTGGCAGAAAATGAGCAGATTTGGTTAGACGGTCAACTATAACCCAGATTGCATCATGCCCCTTTGCTGTCCTAGGTAGTCCAACGACAAAATCCATTGTTATTTGTTCCCACTTCCATTCAGGAACTGGTAAGGGTTGCAATGTCCCTGAGGGTCTCTGATGTTCAGGCTTGACTTGCTGGCAGACCAGACATGACTCCACATACTCCGCCACACTTCTCTTCATACCTGGCCACCAATAATGCTGCTTGAGATCTCTGTACATTTTCGTACTTCCAGGATGAACTAAAAATCTGGAGGAATGTGCCTCAGATAGGATCTCCTTCCTAAGCTCAGTATCAGCCGGAACCAACCATCTATTTCGAAACTTGAGAATTCCGTCGGCTGAGCAGTTGAAATCCGACTTATCAGTGGAATCTATGCACAACCTATACTTATTACACTCAGTGTCATTCATTTGGACCTCCTTTATTTTCTCCAAAATAGTTTGCCTCAAAGACATGGCCGAAAGCATGACTGACACACTTGGCACAACTTCCAGGTTAAATCTTTGGAATTCCGTCTCTAAAGCCATCGGTATGTCCAGAGTCAAAGCAGAAACTAAAGGAGTCACTCTACTCAAAGCATCTGCCACTACATTCGCCTTGCCAGGGTGGTACTTGATCTCAAAATCATAGTCTTTTACAAATTCCAACCATCGACGTTGCCTCATGTTTAATTCCTTCTGTGTGAAGATATACTTCAGGCTTTTATGATCTGAGAATATCTCGCAGGATTGTCCATACAAGTAATGCCTCCAAATCTTAAGTGCAAATACAACTGCAGCTAATTCTAAGTCATGGGTAGGGTAGTTCTTCTCATGCGTTTTCAACTGTCTAGAGGCATAAGCTATTACTTTACCATCTTGCATTAACACACATCCAAGACCAATCTTGGAAGCATCACAGTAAATGCTAAACTTACCATTATCGACAGGAAGGGTCAGAATTGGAGCATTGGTCAGTTTCTATTTCAAGGTTATGAAACTATGTTCACATTCATCAGTCCATATGTACTTCACATTTTTCCTGGTAAACCTAGTAAGGGGTGTGGCAATCTTTGAAAATCCCTCGATGAATTTCCTATAATACCCAGCTAGTCCAAGAAAGCTTCGAATATCAGTAGCACTCTTCGGTTGGGGCCACTCCTTAACTGCTTGAACTTTTGCTGGATCAACAGATATGCCGTCCCTAGAGATGACATGTCCTAAAAAGTGAACTTGGTCCAACCAGAACTCACACTTAGAAAATTTGGCATAAAGTTGGTGCCTTCTCAATACTTCTAACACTAAACTCAAATGTTTTGCATGCTCATCCTTAGTGCTAGAATAGATTAGGATGTCATCTATGAATACAATAACAAACTTGTCCAAATACTCGTGAAACACCCTATTCATGAGATCCATGAAGGCTGCTGGTGCGTTTGTCAAACCAAAAGACATAACCAGAAACTCATAATGTCCATATCTTGTGCGAAAGGCAGTCTTTGGGATATCTTCAGATTTAACCTTCAACTGGTAATAACCGGACCTTAGGTCGATCTTAGAGAAAACTCTTGCACCCCTAAGTTGGTCAAATAAGTCATCAATTCTCGGCAAAGGGTATTTTTTTTTGACAGTTAACTTATTCAATTCTCTATAATCAATGCACATACGCATTGATCCATCTTTCTTTTTGACAAAAAGAACAGGTGCTCTTCATGGTGAAAAGCTAGGGCGTATGAACCCCTTCTCCAACAAATCCTCTAACTGTTTCTTCAATTCTTTAAGTTCTGTTGGTGCTAGTCTATATGGATTTTTGGACACAGGCTCGGCACCGGGGTAAACATCTACCACAAATTCAATTTCCCTATCTGGTGGCAAGCCGGGAAGGTCATCTAGGAATACTTCAGGGAAGTCATGGACAACTAAGACATTCTTGGGACTTGATTTTTCTACTAGTTGTGTGTCTAAAACACTGGCCAAAAAGCACGAATACTCTTTACATGGGGAGGGTCTACAATTGACAGAAGTCATTACAGTCATTTCCTTACTCTTCTTCAGAGCTTGGAAAGTATGGTTTAAACCTCCAGGGGGTTGAAAACTAACAATTCCAGTCCTACAATCTATTGTGGCATAATGCTTAAACAACCAATCCATTCCTAGGATTACGTCAAATCCCATTATATCCATAATAATGAGATCAGCAGGCAGACTCACGCTTCCTACTAGCACATCGCTGTCAAGCATCACTTGGTCAGAGTGCATGCGTTCACCAGAAGGCAATGCAACATTAAACACATGCAGGGAAGGGATAAACGACACATCTAACTTAACAGCAAATGCAGATGCTATAAATGAATGCGTTGCACCAGAGTCTATCAAAGTAAAAGCAGGCACAGAGTTGATCAGTATAGTACCTGACACTACAGCAGGCTGTTCTTCACCCGACTCCGTCATGGAGAATATTCTTGGTTTGATCATAGCAGGGCCATTCTTAGGAACTGGACAGTCTCTGCTAATATGGCCGACTTTGTTACAATTATAGCACCTGGTGATTCTAGGCTTCGAGCACTCCTTGATCGTGTGTCCAACCTCCTCACAGTTGAAACACTTTCCCAAGCCCAGTCTGTATTCTCCCGGGTGGTACTTCAGACACTTAGGACATTGGGGAAATTTCCTGACGTTCTGCACCTTTCCTCCTGATCCTTGGCTATTTTGGCCTTCACTTGGCCTTTTCGTTCCCCTTTGCTGGTGTGGCTGGTTAAACCTTTGTGGGACCTCCTTTGGTTTAGCACACTTCCCTTCAGCTTCTTCCACTTCCAGAGCAGTGGACACAACTTCACTGAACGTTAAACCTTTAATGCCACAGAATTTGACTCCTCGATAAATCTCCGGCTTCAGTCCATGAACGAATTTGAACACCTTATCCTCGTCCTTATGAGCAAAATGTCCAGCAAACCTGGACAAGGACTCAAACTGCCTACTATAATCTGCCACCGACCCTGTCTGCTTCAAATTCAGAAATTCCAACTTCTTTGCGGTTTGGACAGTGCTGTTGAAATATTTTCCATAGAAAATATCCTTGAATTTTGACCAAGGCATTGACAAAACATCTGTGGTGGTCTCTATTGTTTCCCACCAGAGTTGAGCTTCACCAGCTAGATGAAAGGTTGCCAGCGTGACCTTGTCTTCTTCTCCTATGTTGGCACACCTAAACATACTTTCGATCTTTCTAAGCCATCCTTCAGCAACAACAGGATCAGATGACTGACCATCAAACGTGGGTGGTCTTAGTCTCCGGAATCTATCTCCAGAATGTTCACTGCTAGAACCCGAGTTGGCACTTCCTTGTGCTTCTCGGTTCAACAACACTCCTAATTGATCCGACTGTTGACGCACTATATCAGTCTGCTGACGCATCAATTCTGTCAGTTGCCTAATCACACTAGTCTCCTCCTCGCCTCTCACATTTGGCACTTCTCTAGGCACTCTAGGTCTCCCTGGGCGTCTGGCCATTATACTAAATTCCTGTACAGGGTTAGTCACACTCTTAAGTATCTATCAACTAAGGGTAATGTAAACACTTACAGTTGTTGAAGTACTTCCATGCAACGACTGGCACTGATGAGTAATCTTTGAACGGTTTAACTGAATGTCTCTGATACCACACTGTAACACCCCGAGTTTACTGAACCCGGTTTGTTACTCATAAGTCCGAAACTTTCTATGAAAGCTTGGACCAAATTAAAACTTCGTTCAAAATTCAAAATTTGGACCTTTGATAAAACATGAAAACTTGCAGCGGAAATCGTTTAAACAAAAATAAAATTAAACAAAGCCATGTCGAAATAAGCGTGGGAAAACGTTAAGAAACAATCGGTTAAGAAGCAAAGGTCACTAAACAACAAAACATAAGATTTGTCATCCGGTCACTAAACGACAAAACATAACACCTATATCATCCTACGAGCCAAAACACTCGACATCACCGGATGACATAAAACACAACACTATCTACAGAAAGGAATTTGCTTGCTTCTCGAAAACCATTCAGAAACATCTCAACCATAGCATTAGCCAAATCCAGTAAAAATCAACGTTTAAAACTCAACAGATTACTAGTATCAGTAGATCTCAAAACGTATTCAAAATGCTAAAATTTCTACTGTCATGAAAACTCAACATACTCAGACCAATCGTTATCTACTAAACCTCAACAACTGCTGACACCAGTTAACCCGCCTCATCAGTTTACCAAGCCGAGACGTGGATGTACTCCTCCAACCACATCAATCTTCTGTGCACTCAGGAAACTCACCTGCAGTGTCCTCAACACCTACATCACAAAACTCATCTATTAGCCTAATGCTAAGTAAGTAAAGCCAACAAGAAATGAAAAACGAAATATAAGTTCCTAATATGCAATTTCTACTTTCTCAACTCAGTTGCTCATGCTTCGTTTCTGTTCAGATCCCCTTGTGAAATTGGGAGTTGGATCAACTCTCCCAAAGTACATACATCCCTGTCTCATTAAGGGGTGGATTAATTCCCTTAACAGTGAAACTGATTCTCCTGTTCAGATCCCCCTGTGAAATTGGGAGTTGGATCAACTCTCCCAAAGTACATACATCCCTGTCTCATTAAGGGGTGGATTAATTCCCTTAACAGTGAAACTGATTCTCATGACTGTTTCAATATGTTCAATCCTTACCATGCCAATCATGCATTCAAATTCATTTTCGTATGTTTTAAAAACATGATGCATAGAATACAGATTCACACAAGTAATCATAACCCTAACGTTTTGTGATGTAGGCCCGAAGGCACAAGCAAACTTCACTTACCTGGTCTCCTGGGAAGCTTGTTGAAACCTCTCCCTCGGGAGTTTGCTCAAACCTAGTTCCATAAATCAAACATTAATTTAAACTTTCGTCAAACTTCTTTCTAGCTACCTAGAAAGCTAAGGAAATTAGTTTGGAAGCCCTAATCGTAGTGCATTCCCGATTCAACTCATAAACCGAAACTAGCACTCACATACCGCATTCTCAAAACTTCATTTATCAACCCTCGACAGTTACAATGTAGCAAGAAATAGAAGCAAAACTCACCTAGTTCTGAGGAAATCGCTGGAGGGATCGAAGAGGGTCTCCTATCGCGCTCTGCTAAGCTGAGGAGCTGAGAGTGGAAGAGGAAATGAAATGAAACAGTGGCGGCTACCTCATTAACACTTCCCTTAAATACGTTATCCACAATATAAATTCGCAATTAACATCTTGCCCCTGCCTAGTCACTTAATAACCTAATCAACATTTCACTCAATTTTTAAACCTTAAGATTATATACCTCTGTTTAATAACTTATTTTGATTTATACTGAAACCAGGTGTTACACGTGTTCTCAACACATGAGATGTCTCTCTTCGATCTTAGACAACGTTTTCCTAAAATCGAATCTGGGAAAGGTCAAACATTTTCTTTCAAAGAGATTAGATCTGTCACTTTCTATCTATTTGTCAAATCACATTTGAAATTTTTATAGATCTATTTAAAAAAAATTCAAATTTATTTTAATAAAAATTAATTTTTAAAAATAAATCTTAACTAATCAAATCTACTAGATTTCATTAGCTGTTTATTTATCTAATAAATCAAATTTATCGATTAATCATAAAATCTAAAAACAATTCTTAGAATATATTTATGAAAACAACTGTTCAAGATAATCTTATCTTATGAGACTTTCTAGATCTATTTTAAGTTTTTAAACAAACTATAATAAGTCAATTATAGATCAAATCTCATCTGATCAGATTCTTCAGATCTACTTTTAAATCAAATTTCAAAAATTTGATTTGACAGTTTGTTAAATAACAAACTTCAATTTAAATTTGAAGATGAAATCTCATCGGATGAGATTCTTCAAATCTAATTTAAATCTCTTAAAATAATCTCATCTAATGAGACATTTTATTTTGAATTCAAAATATAAAAACTATTTATATATTTTGAATAATAATGTATTCGTTTGAGTGTTTATAAATAATTAATCATAATTAATTATTTATATATTTATTCTTATAACATGGAAATTTGTATAGTGATATAAGATGACAGAGGGACCGATGGACCTATAGTGCTAAGCTCCAATAATATTTGTTAATTAATATAAAATTTTTATATTAATTAACACAATTATTGACTCTAGAGTAATTCCACTAAATACCTAGAGTTGCACTCTTAGAACTATAGAGTACATTTACATAAAGTAATGCTCATTGATATAGCCATTACATATATATTAATCCTCCATTAAGATTCATAATAGAGCTAAGTATAAAATTTGTTAACCTGTCATATTACATCTTTATCTTTGACTACCATTAGTTCTTAATTGAATAATTAATTTATAACATTTATAAATTTGCGCACTAATTATTCAATTCCTGAGCTAACAAACAAATGAATCTTGTATTATGAATTTCATTGTATCAATGTTAGCATTCTTAGCTACTCATTTAATTTATTCTCAAAATAGAAGGTTTATGTAATGTAGCAAATACAAAACTATATTGAGTAAATTAAAGAATAAATTGAAATGAAATAGTAGTCTACTAAATGCAATGAATTAAGATCATACATATATGACCATCATTATGATAAAATTAATTGTTCTTTATTTAACGGATATTATAAAGACAATATAATTTCATCTGGTCAAGTCCTATAAAATACAATCACTTTATGTCACTACATATATAATTGGAATATGACTATACGTTCTCAACGAAGTGATCTGTATTTATGGTTTTATTAATTTGAAGATCATATACTTAAAATATAAGTCATGGACTAATGTTATTATTTCTTTTTAAATTTAATCCCACACATATCAACAAATATGTAAATTTATAATTGTAACACCCGACATTTTCAGTCATGTAATTGTCCCTAGAATTCACTGAACGATATTAATTCGCTGATAATGTAATGAATATATTTTTTTTTTGGAATTTGGACGCCGGGAATCTAAGAATTTAAGAAAATAAGGAGAAATTGAGGGAGTTAAAAAGTACGAGATTTGAAACGGGAATCCGAAACAAAACCCGACGCTTCTTTAAAATATATATATATATCTTTCTCTCTCTCTCTCTCTCCCCTAATGCCAGATACCCTTTCCCCTCTCTTTCTTTCTTTTCTTCTCCCATTTTCTCTCCTCTCTGCGTGCTTCTCTTCCAAGCAACGACGAACCGCGGTTCTTCATGCCGACGACTGACGAAGCTCCTCCTCCCCTCTATTCCTTTCGATTTCTTCATTAAAGGTAACCCTCTACGTTAGTTAACGAGTTTAGGCTAGTTATTCGTTGGTTTTGTTGGAAGTTTTAAGGCTAGGGTTTTAGAAAACTCTTCGATTTTATGAGAAATCATGCTAGAATGTTATTTAAAGGTTTAAATGGATAAACTACGGAGAAACTAAGCTCGTTTGATGAAAAACAGAAATTTGATCAAAAATCAGCTTTTTGCAAGGTTGCCCACAAAATTTCAATTCTGCTATCGTTTCCGGCGTGCTTTTTAAAAATTAACGATTCCATGTTAAACTAGATCTAATGAGGTTTTGCGAAACATATTGAATCTTCGAAAATGGATAAAAACGAGAAAGTTACGACCGTTTGAATTTTAGCCTAAAAATAAGAGAAATCTGAGATTTTTGAATAGAAACTTTCTTCAATTCGATGTTTGATTGTTTTAGGCTATTTGAATGGAGCTTGGAGCGTGTTATACTTAGTTTATTAGTTATCATTTTTGTAACGAGGTTTATGGTTTGATTATACGTGTTATAGGTTCGTGACTCGTCGAGGAAATACGTTCAAGACTTGTAAACTCTACGGACCTCAGGTAAGTTCATACGCATGTGTTTGGCCCTTAAGGCCCTACATCACAGAGGTACTAGGCTTTTACGCTTTCGGGGTTGTTGATGGTAGATAGGTCGTAGAATGCGTCTTAAGTTAAGTATGTTTGTTTTATGTAATGTCTTGATGATCTGTCGTTTATTTTATGCTTCGAGGACCTGTCTTTTCACTATGTTATGTTTATGCACAATGTATGTTCATGCATTACGTTTTCAAGTAAATCATGCAAAAATTTTTATGGACGTGATTTGAAGTAAGAAAGATAAAAATGTAAATGTGAAGTATGGTTAAGTGTGCGACGGGGCCTGACATATGTTCTTGTCCTTCTCTTGGACTTATGTAAAACCATCATCGTCAAGGACAACATGTATTTTATCCCTCTCTAGGACCCGGCCAAACCACTAACCAAGTCATGTATGTATGTTCGCCTGTTCCCCTATAAGCCCCACTTATACCACATGTCCACTTGAATGTAAATGTAAAGTAATGTTCATGTTTTTGCATAGCAAGTGCATTCCTCACATTATATGATATTACTGAGCTTTATTCTCATTAGTTGAACTCTATGATGTAGGTACGGATTGTACGGATGAGGACTCTAAGCCTAGAGTCAACGTCAAGTCATGTCCAGTGGCGGCCTTATGCGAATGGGGTCGTCACAAAATTGCACAAATAGTCAATGATTTTTCTTTGAATTTATAAAGAATATCATATAATGCAAACATAAAAAATTAATCATAAAAATTATTTATTAATTTCATGCAATAAAAATGTTCATAATATTTGCTTGTTTAGCACATTATACCCAACATGAAGAACATTCAAAAGAAGAATGAAACATACGCCAAGCATGCCAACCACAGTAGAAATTGTAACACCTGGTTCTATCAAACCGATTCCTTTTTTTAAATTAATGGCACACTTTATATGATAATAATAAAGGTAGGATTAATGGATGTCTAGGCAAGGGCATAAGGATAATTGGAAATTTGAAAGTGGATAACGTATTTAAAGAAAGGGGTTTTGGGTTTAATGTATTGTAGCCGCCACTATTTCCTATTTTCCCTCTCGGCCTTCAGCTCTCCAGCAAGAAACCTCTGGGTGATTTCTTTCTTGCTCGACTCTCTTTCAACTTAGGTACGTTTTTCCTCATTCTCTTGTGTTTTAGCAGTTAGATAACTGAGGGAGTACAATGTGAGGATTTCAAGGATGTTGTAGATGAGAGTAGGTTCGGGTTTTTTTTGGGGATAAATGGAAATGTGCAAGCAGTAGAGTTCCAAACCGGTTTCCTTGTTCTTCTGGTTAATTTTTGGTAAAGTTTAGTGAAGGTTTGATTGATGTTCTGTTATGAACTTAGGTGAGCGAGCTTCTAAAGTAGCTTACAGCCGAGCGATTTCCAGGAGAGCCAGGTAAGTAAAGTTTGCTTGTGCCTTCGGGCCTACATCACAAAACAGTACGATTATGTGTGTTTGAATGTTTGTATGTCATGCATCATATTTTGAAAATTTATGCGAAAATGAATTTACATGAAATGGCATGGTAAGGAATGAACAGACTATAACAGTTGTTAAGGGAACTAATCCGCCCCTTAACCAAGAGAGAGGATGTATGACTTTGGGGGAAGTGATCAAAATCCCAATTTCACAGGGGGATCAGATCAGTTTGTTAAGGGAACTAATTCACCCCTTAATCAAGAGAGAGGATGTATGACTTTTGTAACACCCGGTTCTATCGAACCAGCTCTTTTATTATTAATGGTATACACTTTAGTAGTCAATAATTCAAGTAGGGTTATTGAATGATTAGACTAGACAAGGGCATTAGAGTAAATTACATTTTTTAAAAGTGGATAACGTATTTAAGGGAAGAGGGATTGAGTTTAATGCACTGTAGCCGCCACCATTTCATACCTTTCTCTTCGGGTTTTTCAGCAAAAGCAGTCGAGCTCTCTAGGCGATTTTCCTTGCCCGATTCTCCTTCGACTTAGGTAAGTTTTTCCCATTTCTCTTATGATATAGTGGTTAAATACCTGAAGGGGGTACAATGTGAGGATTTTGAGGATATTGAGATTGAGCGTAGATTCGGGTTTTAGTAATAAAGGGGGAATGCTCGGGTAGTAGAGTTTCTAACTCGATTCCTCAAACCACTGTTTGATTCTTGGTGAGGTTTAGTGGAGTTTTGATTTATATTCTGTTATGAACTTAGGTGAACAGATTTCCGAAGTAGCTAGCGACCAGATAATTTCTAGAAGCCATGTATGTAAAGTATGCATGTGCTTTCGGGCCTACATCACAAAACAGTAGGGTTATGTATCTTGTGAATGATTTTTGTATGTCATGCATCATGTATTTGAAAGATTACGAAAATGAATTTCATGTAAGGAAGGTAAGGCATGAACTGAATGTGACAGACAAACTATTAAGGGAACTAATCCACCCCTTAACTTATGAAGGGATTTATAACATTGGGAGGATTGATCCCACTCCCAAGGGAACTGAGGGATCAGATCAGCTATTAAGGGAATTCATCTGCCCCTTAATCGAGTAGAGGATGTATAACATTGGAAAAATTGATCCACTTCCCAAGGAAACCGAGGGATCAGTTCAGCTTATGAATGAATGTGAATGCAAAAAAAAAAAAAAAAAAAAAAAAAAAAAAAAAAAAAAAAAAAAAAAAAAAAAAAAAAAAAAAAAAAGCATACGTACAAAGGCTGTAAAAAAACGACGTGGGTCAGCCATTTTCTCTCTGCTGCTGCTGCTGTTGTATTTGTTATGTAGTACTGTCTTCATCTCTTCGCAGTGTAAAAGTCGGAAACCACAGGCTAAAAGAACAGATAAAAGGAAAAAAAGGACATAGAAAGAAGAAGATTCACTCACAGTCGAATGTAGTTGTAAAATGTAGCCTTAGAGAGAATCTCTCCCGGGCACTGTAATTTTCTCGTCCTCCCATTGATTTACAGTTGGAGAGTTTGGTAACAATCTATTCAATCCACGCATTTCTTTACGTTTCTTGAGCTCTGGCTATGGCGGAAAGTGGGGACTGGTTGCAGGCAGTGGATTCACATGGGGTGATTGGAAAGATGGGTAGGGCCTACTCATTTATCTCCATGACAGGGTGGGGATGGGTCCTACCCACCAAAACACAGAATGCTCTCTTCTCCATGTGATTGATTCCATTCCTCCTACTAAATATATATATTTGAAGAGAAAAAGAGAGTGGATTTAA